>WAAD01038408.1:83528-93655 GCA_013389945.1 Fregata magnificens | reverse complement strand
CTGCACTTTGGTCACAACAAGCCCATGCAACGCTACAGGCTTGGGGAAGAGTGGCTGGAAAGCTGCCTGGCGGAAAAGGATCGTGGGGGTGTTGGTTGATAGCCAGCTGAATGAGCCGGCAGTGTGCCCAGGTGGCCAAGAAGGCCAACAGCATCCTGGCTTTTATCAGGAATAGCGTGGCCAGCAGGAGTAGGGAAATGATTGTCCCCCTGTACTTGGCACTGGTGAGGCCACACCTCGAATACTGTGTTCAGTTTTGGGCCCCTCAGTACAAGAAAGACATTGAGGTGCTGGAGCATGTCCAGAGAAGGGCAACAAAGCTGGTGAAGGGTCTAGAGAACAAGTCTTATGAGGAGCAGCTGAGGGAACTGGGGTTGTTTAGCCTGGAAAAAAGGATGCTCAGGGGAGACCTTCTTGCTCTCTACAACTACCTGAAAGGAGGTTGTAGCAAGGTGGGTGTCAGTCTCTTCTCCCAAGTAACAAGTGACAGGATGAGAGGAAATGGCCTCAAGTTGCGCCAGGGGAGGTTTAGATTGGATATTAGGAAAAATTTTGTCACTGAAAGGGTTGTCAAGCAGTGGAACAGGCTGCCCAGGGAAGTGGTTGAGTCACCATCCTTGGAGGTATTTAAAAGATGTGCAGATGTGGCATTTAGGGATATGGTTTAGTGATGGACTTGGCAGTGCTAGGTTAACAGTTGGACTTGATGATCTTAAAGGTCTTTTCCAACCTAAACGATTCCATGATTCTATGATCCTGAAACAGGCTAGCTCATTCAACGTCAAATTTCTGTACAGTGATTTGAGAAAAAAACATTAATTTTGAAACAGCTCTGGAGGCTGAGTATAAAGATTATTAAACATAAGTTTTATATATGCAGAAAAATTGCTTTTGCATGAATTCACTTTGAAAATGTTAATATATGCATAAGAAAATTGTGTTTCTTAATCTCTGAAGAAACACTTATCACTAGGAACCGCTTAATTCTGTTCCTGTGCTTGATTTATTAGCTTATGAAATTATGCTAATAGTTTGCATGTTAATGGTTTTGGGGCTTAAATGACCTGATTTTAATAATGAAGTAATTTATGCAGTAAATGTAATCAGCACCTACGAATCTCACTTAAAAGAACATATCAGTGATTACCTATGCTAAAAACAAATTATTGTCAGCATGGTATACACTATATATTATGACAGGGAACTAGGATGTGTTCAGCTCAGCACACCCTTTAGGCAGGCTGAGTCCCACTTCAATGAACCACACTAGTGCCTGCAACTGCAGCTCTAACAACTATTTACAGACCTTCAGTTGCAGGCTGACTTCCTCACAAGGTCATCTTCTAACGAAAAAGACAAGGGCACGAGATGGACAGCACCAGAACTGAAGTCTAACCTGTAGCCAGTAGGAATTGCTTTGTGAGCAAAAGACCTCCGTGGCACAGAGATCTCACACGCCTGGACAAAGAGGGTTGCAGGAAGAAGGGAAAGCGTGTGTTTGGGGAAGAAGTTGTAAGTTTTACAAATTACAAGAAAAACGGCACTTTTATTAAGTATTTGACCCGCATGGCATATAAAAGATGCAACCCCCTGCAACATTTGGGAAGCCTATGTGAAACAGATCCTTCACAAAGATTCTTTCCTAAAACATCTGTATTTACTGACCTGCTCACTGTCAGGATGTATTTGAACGGTGCCTCTGTTCCCCTGCATTGTTTACTGTGCTGTTCCCCAAGATGAGAAGAAATTCAAGACTGGGCTTTGAAAAGTAAACAGCAATGCTTTCTTTGCAGTAATGTAAGCTTGTGTTTTGATAATCTGCTGAACATCGATACTCGCTTTGGTATAAAAAATTCAAAAATATATTACTAGCTGCCAAAGACGATCTAACTGCTTGAACACCCAGAGAGAAGCTGAGGGAGGTCCGACTTAACATTAGCCAAAATGTATAAAGTTAATGGAAGAAAACCCATTGATTCAGCAGAGCTGGATCATTTCTTCCCCAAAGAAATGCCTAAAGGCCAGAAGAGCCCCCCTTCCAAAGACCCAAACTGAACAAGTATATTTTGTAATTAATAAATACCTTGCTTGCAGCATCTCAAGCATATGATACAAAACTGGCTTCAAACACTGTTTCCAGAGTTGTTCATTTCACAAAGCAAAAAGGTGATATGTTCTGGAGTGTGGCTAATGCTCTGGAGTGCGCCTAATGCTCTTTGTTCCAGAATTCAGACTATTAGCTTTACACAGTTTATTTCATATCTTAAAGTGGAAATCACGCAGATGTACCAGATACTTTAGCATTTTTTATGTTTTGTCCCAGTCATAAATAGATTCCATGTAAGCCCAAAGCATGTATGAATCATGCAAAAATAACTCAACCGAAGCTGTTCAAACCCTGCTCCTTCCGTAGACCACAGAGGCCTCACTCTGTATTCAGGTGCATACAGCGTTAGAGCAGGGCCTCTGAGAACCTCATTAAGGGAACTGTGGTAGAGAAGGTGACCTAAAGCCCAGGCTGCTGCCTGCGCATAGCTTCAGAGGATGGCGAAGCTGACCTTCTGCATCAGCCCTGGATAGGGGCTGGGCACAGCAACAAGAAACCTGATGAAAACGTCCCTGTGGAAGCAGAGACAGGGGTTATTCTGCAAGCTGCAAAGTCCCCAGCTCCTGCGGAGCCCAGGCTGGGCTGAACTCCACTGGTATAATAAGAGCAAACTTGATCAAAGCCTGTGTGTTTGCTTTAGATGTGGATGCCATACACGCTGTTACCATAGAGCTGTGACAGCTTAATGAGCTATCACCCGTCAACTGAGTTGCTGTTATCATGTGCACGCCCCTACCCTGCCCCCTCTCTCCAGAGAAATGATCTTGTTCAGTCTCAGGGAGAGTCTCATCGATGAGTCCTAGCTGCACGGAGCTGCCTGCTGCAGACCCTCTCACAGACCCAGACATCCTTGTCTTGTCAAACAGGATTTCTGGAGGTGAAAATTTCCCTCTTCCATTTCCCTGTGTTGTGCCTGGAGGACATTCCCCTGACAAGAGGGACCTGTTGTTGGCAGAGGCAGGGTCAGGAAGGCAGAAAATAAAAGGAGAAATTTCAAAGTGCAGACAGTTTTCTTGGCAAACTAGAACAGCTCAAAGGGGTAAGTATCTGTCTGCTGTTTACTTGGAAATCCGAGAAGAATAACTTACCACTGACAAACTAGGCTCACAAACGCCACAAGCCCAAGCCACAGAGCCCCGAGTGCTGGTGTACGCTTCCCATTAGACACAGAAACACCCCAATGGCCGGCATCTGCGTTTCACAAGCAAAAAGAAAAATCCCGGCATGCTCTCTCTTCCCTGGAATCTCAGCCTGGGAATCTCAGCCTCCCCGGCTGGGTCAGGACCTGGGGCCCTGTGGTTTCCCCGGCTGTGAGAGGAAAGGGAGTGCCGCCATAGCTGCCCTCTGCTCCCAGGCAAGGGCTGGGTGCGGGAAAGACAGCGGCTGGGGCTGCCCGTGTGCAGCAGCACTGCCTGCCAGCAGCCTTGCCTGCCCAGCTTCGGCTCTCTTGCAATGTGAGGGTGCCCTCCCAGCCCCTTCTGCAGAAGCACCGAGGTGGTTGTTGGCGTTAGGAGACGCATGTTTGCCGTGCTGTGCTGCATTCACTCTGGCTGAGAGCTTTCTGCAAGGGGGGGTGAATGGGGGCTCATGTTCGGTGGGGGAAGAGTGTGAAATCTGGAGGGAAGAGCCAGGGGACCTGTGGTGCTTCCTCGTCTGTTGTGGCTTGGGCAGAGAGGCACAAGGAGGAGTCGTGTAACTGTGGCTACTTGGCTGCAGCATGGACAGCTATCTCTGAGGTCTCATACTGACATTTAAGGTCCAAAAAAAACCTTTGACACACCGAAACACAGTATTTACAAATGGACTAACCTGCCCTGGGTATAACTCAAACACTGCAACTCCAGAAATTAGCTTGGTAGAAACCATTCTTGTATTTACTTATCTGCATTAAAGCAGAACAGAAATATATCACTATACACACAAAATGCTAGATGATCTGAAGCTATCAAATTGTTCGTTAGCAGTCTGTTAGCACAGCCATCTTCATTTCGTGCTACTCTTGTTTCTTACATTGTGTCTTCATTTAATATTAGGCTTCAAATACTTCTGGGCAAGGATTTGTTTCCCTACGTACTCATTCTACCCCTAGTAAATAGGCCTATGTTCCAACTAACGCCTGCAGTTTCTAAAATGCAATCAGCAATAATATTTATTGTTATTTTGTGTGCCCATCCAGAAAAAGAAAATTGTTACCAGAATAACACTCAGAACAATAACAGGATGCAAATGTGCGCTCTATTCTTCCAGCTTGCATGCTTTACTCCAGAATCATGCCAGTTCGTGTGGAAGTCAGTGGGAAACCTGACCAAATGAGGACTTCTGATTTGTGTCCCAGGCATCTTTTTGCTGGAATTATCACAGTTAATGCCCTTTTGTTTAACTCTCTTCACATGCTAGGAATGTAAGTAGGCCACAATGGCCAATCTGCACATTTGGTCAAAGAAGTTGCTGTGATTTCAAAAATAGGTGTGAAAAACACCATGTTGCAAGCTGGGAGGAGAATAAAAATATGGGATTCAATCAATGTATTCATGATTTTTAGAAACAAAAAGGAGAAAAAAAGCCCAACTTCCAGTAACACAGCGGAGCCTTTCCTGAGTCTCATCACTCTTTATTTTAGTTTTATTTCCTGGAATCTCAACAGCCCAATATTCCTGTACCAGTTTCCACTGGCACAGAACACCCTGATCCTGCCTAGGAATGGTTAACCATAGGGATACGGGGTTTGCACATCTCTCCCTCTTTCTCTCCCCACTCCCCACTCCTGCATCAAACATCTCCTGCCTCCTTCTGTGTTGCTTCACCGCTCTTTGACTCCTCTCCTCCGCCTGTGGCCTGCCTCTTGGAGCGTCTTTCGTGCTCCCCCCTCCCAGCAGAGCAGCCCCAGGCCAGGGTGACCTCTCCCTCGGGATCTTTTGTCTCATCCTCTCTGACAGCATGGAGTGACAGTGAGCAGGATCCCCACCCCAGTGCTTCCCTAATCAAGCAGTGCTCGCACAGCTCACATGCCTGCCTGCAGGCTTCTCTCTTTAATGTGACATTGATCATCATGACACAAAATGGTCACAGATATCACTTCCTAAAATTCAGGAATGTGACAGCTAGAGACAGAATCGCTAGTCTGTGGCCTGAAGACTATATGGATTATCCAGGTCAGGATAAAACAGGATGGATATTTGCCCTACTTCCATATTCTAGCTATTAATAACCAAAAGCACGCCAGATTGTGGCTTGTTCTGTGCGACTGCACAAGGGAGCAATGCTCCCTCCCCCACACCTCCATATACACATGCACAGACTAATATTTTTGGCTAATGTTTGAAAGCCATTTGCAAACCCAGCCTCTAAGCTTGGTATCAAGCCCCAAGCACATGGAGGCCCTCCTTCACCAGGCACGAAAGGGAAGCCAAGGCAGGTTGTAAAAAGATACAGGAGACCTCTCTTGGTCTACTGCCCCAGAAACCCTAAAGAATACAAGCTGCTGCTCTCCCCTGTTTTCTTCAAGCCCCAGCACAGCTCAGTCAGTCAGGGCTCACCCCCTCTGCCAAGCACACTGCCACAAAATGAATGTCCTTCTAGGAAGACCTGATAGAGAAGTTGCTGAACGCCTACCCAGAGAAGCCCAGCCACACTGCTCCTGGAAAGCTTTCTGTCCATCACACCTATACAGGATTTCAGTGTGAAGAAGCAGCACTTCCTCCCCGGTACTGAAACAGAGCGATCATACAGTTACAGAATTAAATGAAGTTGCACCTTCCCCAGCTTTAAAATAGCGAGTGAATTATCCTCGGTGTCAGCACTCACCTTTTAGAAGAATGCAAGACAGAAATTGTACAGTGTCTTTTTGCAGAATACTAGCTTTTATGAGCCATCATTAAAATTTTGGAAGATTAAGCCCTCAGAAGCCTGAAGCTCTTCTACTTTTAAAATAGTCTTTCAAAAGCCGGCTTTTGCTTTTGGTTGCAAAGGGAAAAATAGAGATATTTTTCAGTCCACTGACATGGAAGAAGAACTACCCTGACAGCTGAGGCAGCTTCCCTGAATAGGATCCCTCTGCTCTTGGGAGTTGGAAAGCTATTCTCTGCCATCCCTTTTGGGTGACTTATGCAATCTGCTCTAGCAACTGGTGCCAGTTCAGTTCAGCTACAGACCAGACTCTCTGGACTGTCTAAATGCCATTCCCTGGATTTGCCTAAGAATAAAGCCACCATATTCATGGCCTATTACTGTAAAGCATTACTGCTAGTCCCAGTCCGTAAAATGCCACCAGTTCTCATTTTAATTCCAAAAAGATAGCTCTTATGCAGCAACTGCACCACACAGCAGTTAGGCAGTAGTTGAACTCTCTTCTGCCTGTGTTTCTAGACACTATTCCATATTTTATTTATCAGCTAAAAGCCAAGCAAAGTAACAATAACGAGAGTAGGTTGAGTGCCAAGAGCAGCATACGAGCCTCAACAATATTCGTTTCCCCTCTCCTGCTTCTCCCGCACTGCTCTGTCCACTGTTGTCTGATCTTACTTAGTTGACATGAGGCCTCAGCGACTGCAGTTCATAAACCCCACATCTTTTGTCCTCTGCTGAGCATAGTGCTAGTATTTCTAAGCAGTTTCAAACAGGCTCTTCCTGCTCAGCTCATTTAATAACTAGATTTGCTAGATCTCTAGCCATTATTTGGCAGAGGGCATAATAAGTACTTGCCAAGTCCTATCTTGGGTTACTCTTCCAGAGATTCTTTAGGCTGGGGAAATAAAAAGTGTCCTTCACTTTGTTTCAGTAAGAAAACCTATTTTTTTCTGCTTCCTTTGATTCTAATCATAATATTATCCTGGACAGAGACATCTCCAGATAAATACTGGTCCAAGGTTTCCTGAGGACCTAAACTGAGAGCATGTTAATAAAGTAACAGAAAGCTCACTCCAGTCTCCCCTCCGCATTGGATTGTCCGGCTGAAGTAACTGTACTTTTGCTTATGAAGGCACATGTTGCATTACTGTTACAAAGTTGGACCAAATCCTCCACAGCAGTCCAGGAATCTGGATGTGCTGATAATTGTACAGAGTCACATTCTGATTAACACGGGTACCTCTGTTCCCAGGAGTACTGGTGCCTCCCCGCTGAAAACAAGAAGGAGAAAAACCTCCAGGCTTGTTACATTAAAAGGTTAGCCAGGAAATGACAGGCAACTCGGGGAAAGAAGAAAAAGAGTGTAGCACTCCCACATTACAAACATCATTTTAAATGGACTTTCAAGGAGGTAAGAGAATGAAAAAACAAATGTTTCCTTCTCTTTGCATCCCTGCTAACAGGATAAACAACAACCTGGGTTGCTGACCTTTCTAAATTCAGGGACTGAAATACATTATTAAGGATGGCAGAGGGAACAGCCCCTCAGAGGAAGTACAGAGAAAAGGCATACACAGCCCAAGGAAGTAGATGGAGTCCAAAGGTTTTGAATGGAGCTAATCTACAAGCAGAGATAGAAGGTGAGAGGGAGATTCCTCTCCTTATTGCCTGTCCCTATCAGTGAAAATCTGAAGCAGGAAGATCTGATGTACCCTTCCAACATTGACCCTCAACATCTCACTAAAATAGTCTGTGGTTTAACAGCTACGATAGAGCCTGACACTCCTAATGGGATAAGTTTCAGACCTAAGCTACATGCGTTAAGAATGACTGCTGGACCGACAGCTGGAACTGTAACAGGGAGTAAAAAATTTTGGAGAGAGAATAAAGAAAAATGGGATCATGTCCACCTAGAGGTGAGATTCAAACACGGCAAAAGCTTACTCTTGAGCTACAGTCAGCCTCTATTCACTATAGATGCTTATTGCTGCATTGGATCCCACATTATAATTAGCAAATGAAGCATCAAATGATGAACATCTGATTTCGTTTGCAAACATATATATACACAAGATGATGTCTCGTCAACGCAAAATACAAAGGCTTAACAAATTGTGTAATTATACGTTTCCTGCAGATTTTCTGCTACTTTTCATATAGTATTTGAACATTGCTTACCATGTTATCAACAGCTTTTCGTTATTTAAATATTTAAGTAGCTGATTACCATATTTCTGCATTACACAGCTATGAAATTTGGTGCTCTCATATAAAAGGTACAAATATAAAATAGACATTGTATGCGAGGGCCTTTTGTTCAAATATAATACTGACTTTGGGGATAACAAAAACATATATAAAATGTGTTTCTCTATAATCACTACTTATTTTCATTATTCCCTGTATTAGACAACATGTGATAACATTTAGGGAGGCCTGCTGGAGCTCTTAAGGAGTTATTTTTTCCTGCCTGATGTTACCAGTGTTATTTTCCTCTACACATACTTCAGAGAAGCACTAGTCCAATAAAAACCTTACTTCCTAAGGGAAATTCCCTTGTAGAACACTGTCAGCAAGAACTGATACCAGACAAACAGGAGGAAGACACATTGGAGTCAGCTTCCCAAACAAATCTAAAGTCACCCTCATGTTCCTCTACTTAATAAGGCAACAGCTCTAAGCTTGAGCGATGTGCACAAGAGATGCAAATGTACTAACACATTTCCTGGAAGGCTACTGGGGGACAAACAACAATTCTGCAGCAGTGTACTATAGACTTACCAAATATGCACACACATTTATTACAGTAATATTAAAAGAACAGACTGCTGCTTTCACATGTCTGTGCAGCTTGTGCACAATGGGAGCCTCTTTCTGTTCAGTGTCTCTGGGCACTACTCCTTGATCCAAAAAAAAGAAGCAACAGCCTCTCCCTCTTTCTCCCCTCCCATGAGTATCTGAGATTCACATGGTTTTGTTTGTTTCACTGAGAAATGGAAAAAAGACTAAAAGGAGGGTCAGACACTCACAACAGTCTGCTTTTTTTTGTTCTTATGAAAGGGTGATATTTACCTATCTAAAATAATTTTATTTACTCATATAGCAGAAGGTAGGAAGGACTTTGGAGGCAGAACATAAAGTTAAATCTGGTTTTGCAGAGGTAATCAAGAAGGGCTCTCAGAAGATAATTCTGAGAGATCAAAAGTCAGTTTAGCTCTTGGACACAACTTGGGTGTTCTTACTGACAAACATTGTCACCTAATTCCTGGGAGGATTTCATCAGCGTTACAAAGAATAGCAATAATCCCACTTAAAATGCCTTCTACAAAAAGATTTCTTTCACCAAGGAACTGATTCCCTAGGGAAGTCTTATTTCTTTAACCAGCACCAAAAAGCCAAACTCATGCTTGTCTCTGATATACGTCTATAAAAGACACATATCCAACATATGCATGTATGCACTTATTAGTTGTGGCTGTCCATATATGCTAATCCAGGAATAATTTATGTTTCTATTGGACCAAATAGGAAATCAAGGACTCTAAGAGAAATCCAGGTTGGACAATGATTATTGGGCAGCGTTTGGACCCCGCCTAGGACATTATGTATACTTCAACACTTAAACATGAGCATGTTCAGTGAAGAAATTTCTTATTAGAGCAAAAAATTGAGAAGATTCTTTATTAAACATCAGCCATGGCTTGAGAGTTTGTCACACATTTTGACAGTAACTCACCAGGGCCAAGTGAAACATTTTCTTTAACTACCTCGGCTTTGAAGCTGTAAGCAGCAAAAAATATTTTTCTTAAATGACTGATGAAGAACCTATTTTGGTCACAGCATGATGCTGAGTCAGCATGCCAAAATAGCAAGAGGATCAGCTATCATTGTGTACTGGGGTGCCTAAGAAGTTACGATTGGATTTACGAAGTGAGTTAAAAGCTTGGGTTATGTTCCGTACAGAAATGAAACACAGTATCTCCAGGCAGTGGATGGGATCTTGTTGGGGACTTTTTTTTTGACCACATCAATCACTAGGAATTCAATCACCAATATCTAGTGACTCAATCACTAGGGAATATGAAGCAGAAGTAGTAATACGTTTTTGGACACTAGAGAAACACACACATGAATCTTGAAGTTCAGAGATGGACTGGGTACAGCAGAGAAGTTT
>WAAD01038408.1:25322-81352 GCA_013389945.1 Fregata magnificens | reverse complement strand
CTTAATAATAGAGCGGTTTTAATTGTTTGAATCCTAACAGCTGATATAGCTGTTTAGAGAGTCAGGGAATGCAAATGAAGACTGAGAAATTCTTTCAATATAAAATCAGAACTCTCGTATGCCATGGCAACAGCAATTTTTCATTAAATTACAGATTCCTCAGAGTTGCTCTCTCCATATTGACAAGATCATTTCATAGGGAGAGGAGGTAAGGGAAAAGAGAGATCTTACTGAAGAAACAGAATTGTTATGACGAGCAGTTAACAACATATATCCCAGCATGTCACAGTGGGTCTTCTCCTTTCATTCCATGAAATAGACTGATTATAAAAATGCTTCCCATTTGAGTGCCTCAACCCTAATGCAGTTTGCATCAGGCTGCATTTTCCATCAGGCTGAAAAATACTGACATCAACAGGAACACTGGATGTGCTGAACCTGCCATCATCAGCCTGAAAAACCTCTGTCTTCACTTTTGCTCATACCTTCTAGTGAACTGCCTGCTTGCGCAGATGGGGCTGACTCAGTTCCACCAAGGAGTCTGCTGTCACAGGGATTCACACTTTGCCATTTCTCTCAAATATTTGCATTTTTCATATGCTGGGGTTTTTATGTCATCTCTTCCCTTTAAAATCCATGCAAATCAGTTACACCAAAACCAGTGCAGAAGCCTGCAGAACCTCCATTCCACAGGCACTTTAGGTAAATGATCCATAACGAGTGGTAATAATGTAAAGGCACATTTACATGACTACATTATCTGCATTTGCAGATCATAACAAAGGTGGTATTGACAGAGCTGTAACAAAACATGTCTTGATACATACATGACACTAAGTTTTTTGTTGTTGGTTTTTCTTATTTTCATTGCTTACAGGAACTGTTGTGTCTTACTGGAGGCATTTAAAAAATGTGTAGACGTGGCACTTCAGGGCCTGGTTTAGCAGGCATGGTGGTGTTGGGTTGATGGTTGGACGTGATGATCTTAGAAGTCTTTTCTAACCTTAATGATGCTATGATTCTATGATTCCCCTCTGAATATCACTACACTGTTTCTTAAAGGAAAACTAAATGGATCCTTGTTTTTCGCCTCTCCTTTTCCGAAATTCCACTCCTGGCCATGAAGACTTATCCTTTATACTCGTTAGTTAGAGAGTGAAGGTGTCTCTCTTTTAATCACATATCCCACAGCAAGAAACAATACTGAGCACTAAATCACAGCTCAGTAGTAGGCTTTCTAAAGGAGTTGCGTCTAAACTGAATGTTAGGCAGTGTAACCCTGGAGTGCTAATGGTGGCCCATGGTCTGGATTTGTATGACGAATCTGGGTACAGCTACAACTCATACTACTGGGAGGTTTTAACTGGAGCAAAAAGTCTATACAGACTCTACTGTATTACCGCCTAAGCTTCTGTCTGCACTGAAGTCCTCTGTCCTCTGTTTTGTTTTTTTAAGAGTCCCACCAGCCTGACCTATTCAGAAACCTGGTAAAAATGCCAGAAAATGCTAGCAGAGTGATCTTGCCCCCATGTTCGCTAGCTTCACGATACATCTACTTCTCCCCTGGGAGTACCTGTGAGATCAGTGGCTCCTGCTGCCAGCCAGTCCTGTGTGGGCCAGGGCAGAGCATCAGAGGAAAGTACAGAATCATAGTTGGTTAGCCATTAGCAGAAGCCAATCTTCTGCTCTAATTTTGGGGAGAAAGGAGGAAGGAATGGACAATACGCCGCTATAATTTTCCTACAAATTCCTACAAATTATGCATAGCAAGGAAAATAATATAAATAAACACTTGTGATGTGTTTCTCTCTTCCCTGTGCTTTCCAAATGCAGTTCTTCCACATTTTCTAACCAAGCATTCAACTAAAACCAGTTTACTAACGACGGAGAATTTACTGACGTGTTTGGAAAGTACACACCTGTCACAGAATGAATTCAGCTCTGTGTTTTACATCCAGTGGGTCAACTACTCTATCTGAAGGTTTGAACTGACTTCAGGCACAAGGGCACGACTTGAGATCAAGTAGTGGCTTTGCCTCATTTTATAGGTCAATCATCCAGTACTTCAGCCTAACACCTACTCAAAATGATGCGTCTCATTTCTGCTTCAGGTTATATTTGCTCTGTTATTTCTACAGAGCCACCTACAAAGTTTCTGGAATGACCAAGTTTGGTGGCTGTCTACTCTAATAGTATGTATATATGCAAATGAGCTGTTTAGCACATAAACTGTTCTGAGGAAGATTCACTGACTGGAGATACAAGATAAGAGCAATAAAAAATAGCTGTTATTTATACAACAAAAATGGCAGGAGATCTTTGCTAAAGGGTCACTTCTAAAAACTGTTTTCTAAGCGTCCCACTTACCCAGAGTACAGGGGTTTTGGCTGCCTGTTGGCACTGAAGGTTGTATCTAATGTTTCAGAAAAGTAAGGAAAGGAAAAGCACAAACCTGTTCCCCTCTCTGGATTTATTCTTCATGGAGAAAAGCCACTGAAAATGGGGTGTGTTTTTCCCAGACTGTTTTACATTCAAAACAACAGCCCTGTCTGCACGGGAAAATTCCACAGTATGTGGAGACCAACAGAGGGACTGAAAGAAGGAACGTGGAGAAAAAGGTACATGTTTTAATTAGATTGAATAAGGGTAACTATGCTCACATTAAACCTCACTCAGACCTTCTGAAATTCCTCCAGAAAAATCAGAAAAGCTAGATTCTAATTTGTCTGATATTTCTAAAATTAATAATATTGCCAACAAGCCAAAAAAACCCCCACATGCTTCTCCACCTGTCATTTACCTCTTTTTAGACATTCTTATATAAGAAAAACAAGTTTTAGAATGGAGAAGTTGCACAGTTTTAAACAATCTTTTGTGGTGATCAGTGATGTCAGTGAAAGTTGGTTTTGCTCAGCTCCCTACAAAAATCAGGGTCTGTGCTGAAGAATATACATACATACATATACATGCACACACACACACACACACACTCTAACAAAGATACAGATGTATCTTTGCCCCATTCATCAGGTATTCATAAACTCTTCAGTGCTAGTTCAAGCTGTGTTGCTGTGAAATCATAAGCAACCTGAGAAAGGGTTTTATGTGAACTGTATGTGCGTTCAGTACTCTAATGCTTTCCATAAAACACATTTAGCGTAACACACACATGTAAACACAAACTGTCCATGCAGGAAACATATTCACTATGGTTATTCAGAAAGCTCATTAAAAATTACAAGGCATGTACAACTGTATCTAAATCTTTGGTTTGTTCTTACAATTCAGATGCTAGCAGAGCTGGAAAAAAACCCCAAGACCTATAAGAGCATTTTGGGAACTAGACTGAAAGCTAACCAGAGCTTCCACTTTGCTTTTAGAATAGCCATGTTATAAAAATTTTACTTTGAGTAGAAGAGCCTTTCCAGATGTAGCTAGATAATACTGAACTCTCTTTCCACTAAGAGCTTTAGGAATAGTATTAGCTCACATGGAAATAATTTTTTAACTAGCTGGGAGTGGTTCCCTAACAGTTCCTGAAGCTGTTCCCCCCTGCTCATATCCCCTCCTCTCTGGCTCATTTTAGGAGCTACACCCAGTGTGCAAAATGACCTCTGCACCTAAAGAGGCACGAACCATTTTATGCATGGAAAGAAAGGAATATCGTGACTGACTGGTTAAAAACATCACAAGAGCCAAAGCAGAGCTTTGTACAGTTTTTACCTGAGAAAAGACAACAAGATTAATCTGTCTTAATGATGCTGTGATGAAATACAATGACTTTAGCTTTACAGGGTCCTGAACATTATGACAAATGCAGCTTCCCATATGATGATGTAAGAAGCTGAGAAGCTTGGTAAAACTGGACTTGCATTTTCTTGAAGTCTGTAAATTTGAAAGGTCCTCTTCATACAGTCTGAGGTCAGAAAAATAGGGGATTATATAAAAATCAGTGATGGTGGAAGAAGAGTCAATCGTATTTAGACATGACAACAAAGATTCAGTGCTTTAGCCCACGTATGCTGACCCATCAGGACCACTTTTCAATCGATCTCTCTCTCACTTGTCTCTTAGCAGATTCTTTGGCCTGTTCACTTAATTTCTTTCTACCATCCATCTGGGTATATTTCTGAGATATTAGACAAAACATCACAGCAGTAAGAATAGTTTATTCTGGGAACAGTTTATAAAGAATGAAATACATACAGGCAAGGTGGGGAAAGGAGAGATCGAGACCTTCAAACTCAAGTGGAAGACAGCAGGTGGATGACAATCCCAATGCTGCAAAAAAAGGAGAAGCGAGTAAGGGTATCAACCAGAAAGAATAATTTTTTGCAGAATAGTAAATACACAGAATTACTTGCCAAGTAAAAGACTACTCAGGTAGATAATACTGATTGGTCAGAAGAACAGAGTGAAGAAAAAAATACAAGAAAGAAAAAAAATGGCACCACATTCCCTCTTCAGTTTAGGAATTTCTTAACCACTGTACGACATGGATCCTCAGCCTGCCAGTCACACACCAACCCATTTCACTCATCTGTGAACTCCAGGTTTTATTGCTGCAATGCAGTGGACCAGGCATCTTTCACCCTGCTTTGCCATGAAGTCCAGAAGGTGTAAGAGGCTTAACTGCTCCTGACTCCTATGTTGATGTAAGAAGAATACTTTAATAATTCTGGCAACCTTGTGCTACCAAATTGTTTTATAGACTTCTGTGGATGCTCCAGTGAACCGAGAGAGCTGAGCGTGCCCTAGTCACAAGCAGGAACGGGCATGCCAAAAGCGGTAGGAAAGCAGTTTTATCCATGGTCTTCTCTACTTAGAATCTGACTCATTATATGAAGCCATATACCTCGAGGAACCACATCCACCTACCTTGCGAGCTCCCTTCTCGCTGCACTCCACCACTATAATGGAATCGGGGTTTCTACACTGATATTTTGTGCCAGGTCTATGTGAAGGACTACCACTGTGTGGCTATGGTCCCCCAAAATATCTGTGTTTCACTATAAAAACAAACCCATCACCAAATGTAGGACATGCAGCAGACAGAGCCTACACAGACTCTGGGCTTGCCTTGTATTATGTGTGAGTACTGTGACCAACACCAATCTGCAGCCATAGCACTGATTGACATGTATTTCTCCAGCTTAGATTCCCATGAACGCATTTCTATACGCAAATAAAACTGACACAAATGAATGAAGTTATTCCTCCTACAGGCTGGAAAAGAAGAAAATAAGGCAGTTGTTATAACTATTGTTAAATATTCAGGAGTAAGTCCCCCACTTTCAGGATGAATGAATGGATAGAGATATTCAGCCCAGTTAGGTTATTAATAATTTACACTATCTTTCAAACTGCATTAAATCTGCCCAATGCATAGCCCCTACTCAGAATTTAAAATATCAAATGAGTTTATTGATTAACTTAATTTTCTGCTGGATACAGCACCTGCTTTGTCTTTCAGAATGAGGCTTCATTACATTTGTATCTTTGTTGTTTATCCTCCACCAGGAAACTGACCCCAGAAATTTCATTATTCTGTAATAATATACAGCATTAACACCTATTTTAGTCACAATCCTCAGAATGCAAATATAGGAGCTGACACGGTTATTTAATTGAATTTTACATGCCAGTTTGGAGTCAATTCCATTTAAATCCAACTTAGATGTGGCTGACAGTTTGAATATCACTACGCTGTAAGCCAAGAAGACAAACCAGTCAACCACGGCACCGCTAACTATATGGATTTCCCATTTTGCTAATGTAATTCCCTCCAGTTTACATGTCTTGTAAGCAGTATCTTTGGAGGGAAACAATTGCAGGAAGAAACCAGCAGATTCAAAGATGGCTTGACTCGTTCCCGTTGAAGGAGGTGGCCACGTGAGATCTGGGGCCATGCTCTGGGGAGAGCAGAGCTGGCAGGCACAAGACCCTTATTATATCTGGACCCACTGCTTATTTCCCTGTGAGCTGCTGAAGCACACTTAGCTCCAAAGCAAATAAATACAAGCTAGTGCACCCTGCTGCCCTGAAACCATACACGCTGCTGACAATGTGTATGGTGGATGACACACACACTGCACTCCCCCAAAACGAGGGAAGTCTTTCCTTCTCCTTGTCAGAGTGGTTTAATTTGAATATTGATCATACGCAGCCAGTTGAAAAGAGCAGGCAATTCTTCCCACCACACACCCCGGAATTAACTGCCCCTTCAGAGCTACACGTACTAGAACAACCTCCACCATCAGTCCCTTTTTTTGCCCTCTATCCCCTCCTCTATGTTCAAAAACTTAATTTTTACTATTTACTTTAGTGTATGAAACAGCTGCTTCATAGTAAGACAAACTTGGCAATTTTGAGGCATCAAAGCCTGAGCGAGTTTTGCAAGGTAAGATTTATAGTTCCCTTTTTCTTGTACAGTGTGTGGGGAAGCCAAGAGTGAATAATCCTTTTGGGTACCAGGAACCCAAAAGCCTTGTATCCTAGCCATAGCCATCGTGAGGCAACTGGTCTAAACATATTTTTGTTAGGTTTTGGCAATACTGTTTCTTACCAGGGTTCATCTAAACCTGTAGAGGTTATAGTATATTCCTACTTCATGTAAGTGGCCTATATCATATGGTAGAACAGAGAGTTCACAAAAATTAGAGAGTGCCACCAATGCAACAGAAGCCAAACATTTTTTAAAGAGAAACCTATTTATATTTAAAATTAAACCTAAAAAGAGCAACTCCCTTGATTTTAGAAGCAGGGGGAAACATACTCATTTGGAGTAGTTTTGCATAGCTACACAGCTTAGATTTTATTAGCTGGCTAGATTTTATATATAAAAAAAAAAAAAGGGTCGGATTTTATAAAAGCACTACCTTTACAAGTTTTCATTCATGTTGACACACAGGTCCCAACCCAGCTGCCAAACCTTTTGCTTTCTTTTTTGTTTACAGCTGTGTCCTTGTTTAGCTCTTTTTCATGCTAGTCAGAAGCAACACAAAGAAATTCCAGCTAATTTTGGCCAAAGAGATCGAATACATATTGTATTCTATTTCCATACACCAGAAAATGGTTTATATTTATTTTTAACCAAACTAAGCAAAACCAATCAGCAACTCCAGTACAAAAATACATATCAAAGAAGTAGAATATGAAGTTTGAAGCAGTGCTAGTGATTGGTTTTGGCATCTGGTGACAAATTTATTTCAAAAAGGGCAGTAAATCACAGATGTTGGTCTCAGCCTCCACCAGTGCCAAACTTGGCACTGATGCCAACAGCTCATCATTGCTAGTCTCGTTGCTGAAACAAGACCCACCTTGCGGACAATATAGCGAAAACACAGTTCATGGTGAAAATAAATACATTAAAAGATTTACTGAGCTGAACCCCATCTGCAAATACCTGAGCACGTACAGCACAGAGAATTCTCCTGTGTCTGTGGTGTCAAGGGCATCCACCGCTCTGCTGAACTTGCCATGAAGTGTGTCACATTCATCAAGGGAATCTTCTTCAGTCTGTCTGAAAATCTGGGTGGGACACACAAGCAAAGTTGTTTTCTGCAGATTCCCAATCAGTTCAGCAGGAAATAATTTCTTAAAACTCAGGGTGTTGGGACTGATTTTAGTGCCCCATTTTGTTGACTTTTGAAAGGTACACCTTGTATGCAGTCCTCACCTTTTTACTTGCATACATGCAGAGCCCTTGAAAAAGCAACATGATTTTTAACATGGATGGGAGGAAGTTTTATGCCACCGGAACAAAAACCTTCATGTTAATCTTTTATAAGTAGCGATTCCAAAAGTAAGCCTGTATTGCCAACAACAAGGAATGGGGTGACACCTGAAAGTCAGACATTCGAATGTGTATTAAGAGCAAGGAAAAGAGCAGCAAAGAGCTCTCACAGTTGCCAGAGAGAGTGAGCACAGATTCATGGGAAGAAAAATGTAAATTCTGTGTGTCTGTGTAGATGTCTGTAAACATACTTTCAGTTGAAAAAAACCCAATAATCAGCTTATAGAGGACAGGGCTCCTGCTCTGTCTCTATAGCAATGAACCAAAGACCTGGAAGGACAGAGCTGCACCAGCCAGGGTAGATACATAAACCTGGGGTAACTCTGTAGAGACTAATGCCTGACTTGTTTTTCTGATTTCCAAGTTACCCATTCAACCCTTGACAATATCAAATTACAATAAACATCCTTACAAATCAAGCCTCTTATTAGGTAGGAAAACTTTAAAAAATACCATTTTCTCTACAGTGAAGCTCTGCTTCTTCAGTAAAATGAATTTTGCTTAGGAAGTCAGACTTCATGGTGGGGGTGAAATGTAAAATCTGGTCACTAGGGGAATTTGCTTTTAGGTCTTGATGTTCACTGTTCATGAACAGGGTTTTACACCTTTCTCTGCCAAACATTTAGCAGGGAAGCTGGCACAACTACAATAGACACAGTCTCTCCATCTGAACCCGCAAGAAGCACCTGATGGTGAAGTATATGAAAAAAACTGTGTGCAAGTCCACAAATGAGACACAAGGCACTTGATAGAAAACAAAAGACGCCCCCCTCCACACACACACATACTTTGTATAATAATTATGAAAATAATCAGTTAGTCTTTATATCACAGAACTAAGACTATTTCTTGAACAAAAAAAGGATCATTGCTATGGGAAAGATGGGGTAGAGTAAGAAAAAATAAATGAAAGAGAATTAAAAAAAGAAGATTTAGTTAACTAAACGAGAAAACTAGTAAATACCAGGATCAGGAAATAGCAGTTTGTATCAATCTATTTAACTGATGGATAACAAGCTCCAGAGGGAGGAATTAAACTAGTTGTTTGAGCCTTCAAGTCTCAGAAGAGAATTAAAAAGCACAATGTCTCATGTTGGGAAGATTGAACCTTTCATTTGGTTTAGACAAAATAAAATTTATAGCTTTGTTTGGCAGCAATAATTATTTTTTTAAAGACTAAAATACACATTTAGATTTCATATTTGCAGTTTTCATAAAAGCAAACTTTGTGTTTCAGCTGATGGGAATACTTCAAGAAATAATATTGCCCGTCATCCTACAGGTACACAGACAAACATACAACTGCAAGATCAGCAGCTGCCCATTTTTCTCAGACTTCTGAGACCACAGCCATTGAAGCTGCCCCACAAAACCACATAATTGAGAAACTTAAAAAAACCCTGCCAAAACCAAGAAAAACAAAACTGGCCCAAAGAAAGATACAGGCATGGAGTATAACCTCTCCCCCTTTTTACGGTGGCCTAAGTGTATAAAATGTCACAAATCCACCCCGTCCAAACACAATTAACAAGTATATTGATGCTAGATCTCCTTAGGCCGTGACAGGAGGAAGTAGTGGTAGTAAACAAATTTTGCTGTTAATTTAAGGCCCCTTTTAGCAGAACAGTGTGAAGCAGACTTGGTGCAAATGAGAAGGCCAGTGAAATCAGACACATTTTGCTCCTCCTGAGCCAAATCACTGCTGAGAATTCATCAACAATCCATAATATGCGAAGAATGATGGAAGTGATTCTATACTATCTATGATGTACAGGTGTCTTTAATTATATTTTCCAAGCATGAGAAACAGCACTTACTGGCTAGATATCATTAAAAGTAAGTAAGAAGAGAATAGGCTAGAACACAAGAACAACTGACGTTTGGCAGCAAAGAACTCCTGTGTTCCCAAAGAAAGAGGCACTGTTCTTCTTAGTCAGTACTGCCTGGAGAAGTCCTCTTCCATTTAGGGTAGGGTGCAACGGAGGGTGAACACACTGCTCTTTTGCACAAGCTTTTCCAGATGCCCCTGATTATCCCCCCAGATGTGAGGAATGCATCTATCTGATGTGGAGAAGGATGAAGATCAGGAGGTTCTGTAAAACCTCACTGAACTCTGCCACTGGATAAACAGATTTGTGCCTAAGTTTATCATCTGTAAAAAAAAGATCTTGATATTTACTTTTTATTAAGTATCTATATAGCAAATAATGAACAAGATGCTATTAATAAACAGTGTTTACAACATTTTCCTGGAGTAAACCTCCAAACTAAAATGCAGCTTACAGAAGGACCAAACATTTTTTGCTGATACAGGAAAGCAGATTTTTCCTTCAGCGACTTGAATGTATTCCAGCTACAGAAATCAATAGCTTCAGAGGTCAACAATGCAGAGGTGCTGAGGCTGAATCCTGAAGTGAACAGGCAGCTAATACTGGAAAAATGCCAAAGCTACATTGAAATTATTGGTGGCACCCTGACCTGACACAGCAAACAGAGGAGGAGACATTGGTTAAGCTTTCAGTAAAAATGTCTGCAGTACTGGAAAAATGCAGAGCAGTAGCAAGAAAAGCAAGATATTATTAGCACTTTCAGTCAAAATGGGTTCTGTCAGGGCCACACAACTGCTACAGTTAGAAAGACCAAGCACTGCTTTTCCTGGCTGACACAATCTGTGAAGAGGAGAACCAAAAAGTACCAGGTAGTAGTTAAGAATTTTTAGCTACAAAACTTATTAAAAACCAGCTGGGTCAAAGAGCAGACAAGCAAACTCCATTTGCAAGGGGCTGTTTATTCAGGAAAATTAAAAACTGGGGGATCGTGGCAAGATGGGCAGCTGAAAATGGGGAATGGAAGCAATAGAGATTAACAGAATTAAGGGGGGAAAAAGTCCTTCCTTTGTTGCGGGACTCCTTGACTAAATAGCCAGAAAAGTGTGTCAGAGCGTGGCTGTGTGCCACTCCATTTTTACAGTGCTGTGCAGAAGGGACAACGCTATCCTACTCATTTGGGACCAGCTCTCCTGTTAGAAGATTCTCTCAGCAACCTAATTCCTGAGGCCAACTATCATGCCAAAACAACTATCTCTGTAGGATGGTAGTACCAAGCTGTTTAATTCTAGGCAGGTCCCTTTCTTCCACTGAGAACATGGAGAAGGACAGTGCCACAGCCCTTTTCCCATGCCATGACAAAACCCTTGCATCTGCGTGCTGTGGCTTTTCTGAACATCCACCAGGTCACCAGCCTTGGTTGGAAAGCCCAACCAAGCACACGCATGAGGAAACTGTAGGGCAGCCAGCTCCTTACCCAGAAGTTGCCCACGAACAAGGGGAAGGACTCAGCTGCTGTAAGCAAAAGAGCAATTCATGCTCTTTATTTTAGCCACTACCCTTGCAGTTGCTCCTGAGACCTACATGGGGAGTGTGAATTGCCTCCTTTCAGCTGGGACCTTTCCTAAGCTCACTTCACCCCAGCATGACTGGCTGAATGTCCCTAAGGAGTGAGGGAAGAAGTCCCCAGGAAGAGGATGGTGGTTAGAGAGAGGTACTCACTTTCACTGAAACAATCCATTTAATCAGACTATGGAAAGAAGGGGAGGAATAACTAAATTACACTAGTAGGCCAGAGTAATCACATAGGACATAAACCGGACACTCCTGCTGTAGATGTCTTCAGTTAAGAATGAAGTTTAGGAAAAGATGCTTTTGCCATCTTAGTTAAACTGAGCAATACCTTTGTAGATCCATTGATTTCACCAGGATTTCCCCAGGGGACAGATAATACTTAGCATCAGGAAGACAGAAAGAGTGGACTAGGACATCACAGCTGTGTGGGTTGCAGCAATATTTATGGACGCCTTATACATCAAAGCCACATTATACTAGGCATTGAGGAAACAAACCACAAAGCTCACCCGATGAGCTGCTACTTGCACATTTGCAGAAACACTGGTAAATACAGATGCCTGGGGAGAGCATTGGTAGTAACAAATCTGCAGGATAAGCAGCAGACACAACATGCAAATGTTAGATCATGATCAAATATTTTTGCATTTATCTTAACAGAGAAAAAATTAATTCAACCCTGATTTCCTTTAAATACATATCGATACAACTCTTTTTCTTGCCTTCAATTTTCCATTTTTAGTCAGTGCTTAATGTATTCCTCTCCCCAACACATCCTTCCATTCCTGAACCCTCTCTTTTCCTGCTTCTCCTCACCTCTGCCCCAACAAAAATATACCTTTTTTGGGGAAAATATTGTGCTAATGTTTGAAATTTTCTTTCTGGTTCCCCCAACCAACGTGCACAAGGATCTCCTCAGAGCGCAGCTCCATTTCAGAATCTGACATTATCCCCTAGCAAATCACAGTCACAATAACTTTGTATTTATTTCATTGCTAAAAATACAAAATTTGTCCTATATAGCATGACAAAAGGTTTCCTCTGTTAACAAGAGAGACACTGTTGCTACTGAATAAGCAAAGGCTTATTTTTGGACTTTAAAACTCAATAAAATTAAACAGAGAGGTTAATACTGGATTCCCAAGTAACATAGCTCTGCTAATGTCAATTATTCTTTGCAAACAGAGTATGAGTTTTGATTAATGAAACAGATCAGTTCAACCTGCACTAGTGCATAAGCCTATTGTACTTTAAATGACCTTGAGGTGACTGACTGCATGTTCCTTTCCCCAAAGGGTATTTTCATTTTTTCACTTTCTTGTTCAGCCTTTTCATAATCATGGACTGCAGAGAGTCAGTTGGAACAGTAACACCCAAAAAGAAAAAAAAAATAGCACACAGATGGCTTTTAGCTCATGCATCAGGACTCAGACTTCACTAAAAAAAAAATAATCTTCCTGAAGCAAAAGTCCTGAATGCCAAAGAAGAAAATAATGTATCCTCCAGACTACGATGCAAAGTGGGAGGCAACACGGCACAGACAACACCTGTTTGTCCTCCTGAAGCCTTCAGACTCTCTGATTATCTTCTCTGATCCTATTTCTGCTTTCCCTACAGAAGTCAGTGCTTCATGTGTATTAAATTCATCATGGAGCTTTTACTGCACAAATGGGCCTTGCTGCTAAAGTGCCTCTAGCAATAGTTTGTGGTAGGTGGCTGCACCCTGGCAACATTTTCAGCATTACCCTACTGGGTAGGAAAGGGCAACATCCACTCTTTTTTTCAGAGGCTGTCAGGAGACTATAGCACTATGCTCCAGAAATTACATGTATCTTACACATATGGCACATCAGATATGAGACACGCTTTTACTGGGGACATAAGCATTTTCTACATCGAGCTCCCATCAAAGCAATGTCACAAAGAGGTAGAAGAGGTCCTTAATTTGATTTCTTCGACAAAGACCAAGAAAAGTCTAAAAGCTTTAAAAAACAGATTATTTTTTTCCCACCAAATAGTCATATTTAATTTGGAGAAAAGAAGCTCACTCGTATGACAGAGTTTACTTAGCACGAAGTTTTAAAATAAGCCAAGTGCCATACCACCCATCTGCTAATCATGGCTACCTGAAGAGCAATATATATTCTGGGACTGACTTATTATATAGGACACAGGGCTGACAGAATTACCTGGCTCTTTTCAAGTGCATGTAACCTTACTGAACTTTTCCATGTTTCATAAAACTGAATTTATTTGAGTGGTCCAGCCAAAACAGTTCAGCAATCTTTGGAAAAGTGCTAAGGAAAACCACTCCAGCCTTGCTGCTTTCCCATTTCTCCGGGAGAAGGGAGGGGAACACTCACACTGGTACTGCACAGCCAGTGCACTGCCTGACAAATTTAATTCAGCAATACAAATTTAATTCAGTTGAGGAACGGGCCCAAGACCATGTTTCCATTTGATTAGCCAAAGCACATGGAGTTTATGCTTGCTGCAGGAGGACAGACAACAACTTGATCTGATAGTAAGGCAAGCAGCCGAAATACTAACCCCCCAACATTTTGGAACAGATTTGAAGTGCTAGTGTGAGTTCATACTGTGTCAGCAGTCTGCATTACATGGCTGAGGCATTTTTGATCTAGAGACCGTGAAATCAGACTTACTGCCAAAACACAGACCCATACTGCACCCCTAATGCTATTGCTCTTAACCATCTCTTACCGATTTCTGGCTTGGAAAGCTGGGAAAGGAAGGCTTAAGAGAGCCTTTGTTCAGACTTTGTTGCCCATCAGCATGTTCTCATTCTGGGTGCCCATACACCCTAGCAACTGAGCCAGAGAACTGAGCTGTGCAGTTCCTCTCAACCTCAAGAGCTCCTTGTTCAACTGAAACTATGTTTGATGGTGTCCTAAGGACTTCAGTCAGAGGGAAAAATGAACGTGCACATTCACAATGTAAGCTGCGCACAAGAACTACCTCTGTTTCGTTCCACAAAATCCCAGGCGAGAACATTTTCTAGAGCACAGGGAGAGGCAAATTCACCTACAGGTGAATTTGGCTGAGAGACTCCACAGATGAACATGGCTCAGCCTGCTGTTGTCTCCTCCTCTCTCCAGGCTCCAATACAGTGCCAGCTGGGCTCAAAATGCTACAATGATATTTTCTTGGCAAGACTCTTTATAACATGTTTAAGAAAACTAATTATTAGAAACACAGCCCACCTGCTGCATATGCTCTTCCTCACTCCAAAATTAGTTGGAGTATCAGACAGAAGGGAAATAACAGTAGGATCAACTTTTGACTTGCAGGTAATAACAGCCTCATCAAAACCAAGGCAAATAACACTATCATGGATAATTATATGAACCTAGCATTCCCCAGGAAAAATCACAAGAACATGTGAGCTGTAATCTTCCTAAAAATTTGTTTCCCATTGAAATAAAAGCATTAGACTTCTAAATGGTAGTTTAAAATAAAGGCAATAATTTGTTTCCAGCTGGTACGATCATTTAATAAAATGCCTGCTGTGTCTTCAGGAATAATATTCTTCTTTCGCTGGCAACAAACATAATTACCCTGGTTTTGGACCACCAGTTAAGTCCATCCCCAAAGTGTTCTCACTCTAAGTACAAGACATTCAAAAAGAATAATTCGCCATATGGAAGATAAGGAATTAAAAAAAGCATCCCGAAATGTGCAAATGATTTGGGGAAAAAAATCCAGCAGAAGGCTGAAGTCACTTCACTATTATAATTATTCATCTAATGTTTTAATAATAAGAAAAAAAAGCAGTCTCGCTCTCTTCTCAACCAAATCTAAACTCCATACTTTGTAGGTGTTAAAATTAGCACCTTCAAGCTGCAAGGAGGTAGGGAGAAGAGACAGCTTCCAAACAGCAATAGACTAGATGCAAATACTACCTGGAGCTGTAGTTAATTATCTTGCTGATGTTAATTGGCCTTGTTTGTCAACAGCCAAAGAAGAATGAGGTGCTAGGTGTTGCTGAAGGGTTAATGTAACACTGTTTGTAAGGCTGCTTTCTTTAAAGATATAATTTACATAATGTATAATAACTATTTCTCTTCTCCAGGCACCAGAACAAATATTTGAGTAATAAAAATAGAAGTGATTATATTTTTGCTTTTTTTTTTCCTAAAGCACAAGTAAGAGAAGAGAGAGGAATAAAACTGTCTATGGCAGAACTGTCCCAGTGGTACAATACATTTTTCAACATTTTGATGAAGCAGTTTGTTTGGACAAAATAGCTGTGTGTTTATGAAACAATGTTATTTAGCACTTTAAGCCTGGAGCTGACATGCATTGTTCCCAAGCAGCATGATCAAATTTGAATAGTAAAAAGAACACACTTTGTTTTCCTTTTCCCTGTGTACTTTTAAAAATGAAACATAAGATAAAGAGAGATCCATCTGATGGCATTTCTTGGAGAATCAGTCAACAGCAGCTTCATCATAACCAGCATGCAGCGAGGTGATCATAATTCAAGCACACATGCCTAACAAAGGGAACACGCAAGTACAAGGAGAACAGCAATAGTTGTAGGTACTGCAATTCAACGAGATAAGAACCTCATAAGGTTCAGCAAGGCCAAGTGCAAGGTCCTGCACCTGGGTCGGGGCAGCCCCTGGTATCAATACAGGCTGGAGATGAAGGGATTGAGAGCAGCCCTGAGGAGAAGGACTTGGGGGTATTGGTGGATGAAAAGCTGGACATGAGCCGGCAATGTGCGCTCACAGCCCAGAAAGCCAACTGTATCCTGGGCTGCATTAAAAGAAGTGTGGCCAGCAGGTCGAGGGAGGTGATTCTGCCCCTCTACTCCGCTCTGGTGAGACCCCCCACCTGGGGTACTGTGTCCAGCTCTGGAGTCCTCAGCACAGGAAAGCCATGGACCTGTTGGACTGGGTCCAGAGGAGGGCCACACAAATGGTCAGAGGGATCCTATGAAGAAAAGCTGAGAGAGTTGGGGTTGTTCAGCCTGGAGGAGAGAAGGCTCTGGGGAGACCTTACTGCGGCCTTTCAGTACTTAAAGGGGGCTTATAAGAAAGATGGGGATGAACTTTTTAGTAGGGCCTGTTGCGATAGGACATAGGATAGGGTAATGGTTTTAAACTAAAAGAGGGTAGATTTAGCCTAGATATAAGGAAGAAATTTTTTATAGTGAGGGTGGTGAAACACTGGAACAGGTTGCCCAGAGAGGTGGCAGATGCCCCATCCCTGGAAACATTCAAGGTCATGTTGGACGGGGCTCTGAGCAACCTGATCTAGCCGAAGATGTGCCTGCTCATTGCAGGGGGGTTGGACTGGATGAGCTTTAAAGGTCCCTTCCAACCCAAACTATTCTATGATTCTATGAAGAAATCCAGAGTCCTCAGCAAATGTGTTCATCAGTCCTTTAGGAGGAATTTAGCAGCCATGTAAAAGTGGTGGTAAATAAACACTTCAGGAAATTTTGTTGAGCAACAAAGAACTGTACTGTAAAGTGGCATGTATATAACAACACAAAAACATATTCAAAACCCAGCTATTTATTACTGACTACAGCTTTACTGGAAAAAAAAATTGAATGTTGTCCTGCTCACTGTCAACAGTAAATAACGGGTCTGACTTTTCATGCTTCTAGCAGTCTGAGAACAGCGACAACTTAAAAATTTGCATACATTTCCCAGAATGAGTAACACCTAGGTTGTCTCACTAGTCCCATTAGAGATGTTTGCCTTTGCCAAAGCAGTGCTTATTTTCACAGTGCGTCGGTGCTGCAGAAAGCAAAGGTCCCCAGGCTGTTCCAAGTCAAGACTCACTGGAGAAAGCTAATGGTGCACCACCCCTTGCAGCGCTCAGCACCTTGGGTGCTTGCACTGGGGCTGCCCTTGCCACCTTCTTAAAGGCTAATTACAGAAACACGGAAGAGACCTACCTGAGGTGGCCTGCGCTTCCTCTAGCTGGTCCACAGCAGTGCTTGCGAGCTGCAGCTGAGAATGGTGGTACCCAAGCTAGCTGGGGGCTGTGGCACCTTGGAGCTCCAGGTACATCTGTCCAGCTAAAACACTGACAGGACGCTACTCCCACTACTTCAGCTTCAGCACTGAAAGCAATTTGGAGTGTAGAAATTCCCTCAAAACCCTGGGCAAGCTCACTGCGATCTCAGCTGAAGAGATATTTTCCATAGCATAACTTTTCCGCCACAATCTCACCCACTCCTTTTCAAAATGAACCTGTCACAGGCCTATACCACTTACTTTCTTGCCTTTTAACAAGGATCGATACACATGCCACCTTTTCCTATATTATTCAAATTCACTCCTCCTTGAAGTGAATAGTATGTAGAAACTCCAACAGACATAACATGGAATAAACTTTAGTTTAAGATAGAAAGGTCAGTAAGAAACATCAGACCCACAGTTCTGCTTATTCCCAGTGACTTTGTGTTCACCAAGTCTCTTTAGAGTAGAGCTGGCCGAATGGGAAATATTAATTTGGGCACAACTGAAATATTTCATGGGAATGTATCCATTTTGTCTAAATTCAAAGGAAGTTATATAAAAATGAATATTCTTATAAAGGTCAAAATGTTTCCTTTTGACATTTAAGCTCTTTAGTGTAAGTAACATATGATTGTAGGGGAATCACAACCAATTATACTTTGTACATACGAAGAGGTCATTCTTTTCCAGGGAGCTCCAAGTCTAAATGGACAAGAAAAATAAATGGGGATATAACATCCAAACATAGGACTAGATTGTAATACTTCCACTCACATTAAAGAATAATTTTTTATATAAATAATCCCACTGATGTCAGGACTACTGATGAAATAAAGGACCTTATTTGCCCAAAAAAGATAATGGTCTGGCTTAACCCAGTCAAGCTTAGGAAGGGCAAATATCCTGTGCAACCTGTGATTTGAATATATTTGACAGCTTTACTTGTTTGCTACTTTTAGTTTCATCGTAACCCCTAAAGATTCCACTTTATATTTACTTTGGCCAACTTCAGCCAAAAGCCTGAGGTTTCATCCCTTCCTAATCTTTCACAAAGTGATGAGGTACAGCTGTTCAGATCTGTTTTCCAGAGTTTTACTAGTCCTCCCTCTACAAAGTCTCTTCTGAATGTGATTGAGGAGAAATAATTGGAATTAAATAACTTCAGGGAAACAAACTATTTTGGATAGCTACAACTCATGATCATCTTACAGAAGGCACAATAAAAAACCAACCACTTAGTGAGAGAGGGACAGTGAAATTTAGCATTTGCAAGTAACTTTTCAGAGACTCTGGCACCCACCAAGTCTCTAATTCATCATAGGTTTAGAGCTGTTCCATAGCTTTTCACATCTACAGATTTATATATCCTGCCTTTGACAGGGTTTTCCAGTCCAAGCCAGTGGCCCTTCTGGAGAACAACTGATCTCTTCCAGCAGCCCTTTTCTCTCACACTTGTATGGATTTGATGCTCGTGACAGCACCAGACTTAGAGTTCTTGAGACCAAGCCTCCCTCTTCACACACTGAACAGACATAGCTAGCTCCAGCCTGCTCGCCTGCCTGGCCTGGAGGCAGGTGAAATCCATAACAGCGATAATCTAGCTCTTTAAAGCATTCTTTACACTTGCACATAGTAGGAAGAAATACGAGCAAGTGGTGAGGCCACCATGCCCCTATGACAGCTCAAATCCTTGGCTCTGCTAGCGAGTTACCAACCAATTTCTAAATGAGTGCTGTCTGGTAAGGACTTCTGTTTGGTGGGAAGCAGGTATATACATCATCCGTCTATTTCACAGGGGTCAACGGCTCTAACATGGCAAACAAGCTGCTGTAGCCGACATCCATCAAATTAAAACCTGGAACATATAGAGCCTTTCAATCTAAATTGCTTTTCCTCTGTTGGCCAGGACTTACTACAATCAACGCTCTTTCAGGGTAGGACGCCAGCTTTGCTGACATCCAGGGCAAATAGAGCAGAGACTTCACTTTTGGTGCTCAAAATCACAGAATTACACAACACTCAGGTTTGGGGGGGCCTCCCAAGGTCAGCGGGCCCAGCCCCATGCTCAGAGAAGGGCCAGCTTTGAAGTCAGAGCTTGGTCAGCATAATATCTTGGCTGTACTAGAAGAAGAAGAAAAACGGGTTGCTTTGTCTTCCTGGAAGAGGCTTCCGAATTAAGGCAACCATTTATTTATTTATTTATTTATTCATTCATTCATTCATTCTCTGTTATCTACTCTTAGGTATAAAGGACCTTTCACTCCAAAATCACTCATCCTCTCATTGCAGTACAGCTACCTCTTGAAACAGAACTTCCACAGCCTGTTCTTTGCAGACCCTCCTGCGCCCAACACTCCTTCAGAAGCTGCTTTTTACCTCCAGCCCTCAGCAACCGAGATCCTGCCTCTCTGCCTGCCCACGGCTGATTTCCTTTTCTGTCCCTCAGGCCCAACGCCCAGCTTCTGCCCTTCCTCCCCCTGGGTGCAGCAACATCACTGCAGAGCCTGAACTAACAGCAGATTTATTAGGCTGGCCTCGGCTCTGCTCCAAATTCCACTTTTAATATTAGTGTGTCTCATTAGTGTGCACACGTGGCCAGCTGAGAACCAAAGGAAACACAGAAATCACCCAGCACTCCCATTAACAAACATTTTAAAGTTTTGCTTTAAGTATAGACATGAGGGGGAGACTGAGGCATTTTATCTGCACCTAAAGAAATCAGTGGCAAAATTTGCCAAGTCTAATCTATGCAGCATACAGGTCTGTTATCTACTGCAAAATGCAAGATAAAACAAACAGCCCCCAGCAGAAACGCTGTGAAGAAACTCTCCAGTCAAATGTGTCATGAGAAATACAGCAAGAAAAGGTTTTCCCCCAGTGAGGGGAAGGACAGAAGTGTAGAAAACAGAGGTTATGCTTCCTTTTTTGGGAATGGTTCACTGTGGTTTCAAAGAACAAAAAATGTGGTGTGTCAGCCACTGGCAGAAAAAAATGGTAAGTTATACTATTTTCAGCTATAGATCTAAACCTTTGTTTAGTTTGGCTTCTTCCCCAATCAGGTTACTCCTTAACCTCCTGTGCTCAGCAATGCTACTCCCTCCTCCTTTACTGCTAGACAGCAAGGCACTTAAAGCAGAAGACATCCTTGGGGGGGGTCACGCATTATGGCTCAGAAACAACAGTTCATTTAAAAGATACCTGAAGCTCAGGTTGAGCCCTACCTACTGCGTGCGCTTGAGGAATCTCTTCAGATAGCGTTAGGTTGCCTGTACATATAACACAAAATACTGGGGTTTTCTCATAAGGGATGCAGGGTGATGCCATGTTTACTCTAACTGAATTTTGAATACTGATTCCACTTACACTATCACTACACGTCCCAGAAATTAGCACCTCTGAATTCATGTATTCACAAGCCTGGCACGCATAGTTTTGGGAAAATATTACTGCTTGTACCACACATGCAAAATTTGCTGTCCATGGACATTACAGCCAATTTCAGCCTCAAGGCTAAACAAACCAACCTCTTTGTAGGAAAATATAAGGGAAAAACTCAACATAGGAAATATTACAGAAAATCACCATTCTCTTGTGCTCTTTCCTGTCACACACACTCTCCTCTGGCTTTAACCATGTGCTTAGATTTTGATGACACAAAAGGGAAGAATTCCTGGTGCTTCTTCTTGCATGTCAGTAGCATTAGTAACATCACTGTCTCATCACTGTCTATAATCTTGTCTCGCTGATGACACCAGATGCCAGTTTTATACAAGCATTGTATTAACATTTTATATACCACGAAGCCCTTAGGTTATTTTTTAATGTAATATACACACACATTCTCTATAAATTATTTTATCTGCTTTTATGGTTGTTTTGGAGCTATCTGTATCTCACAAGCAAAAAACCAGTGCCACAAATTAGCCATGTGTAAACACAGTGAAATCCACAAAAGGACTTTTAACATTAAAAATGCTTCTATTGCCACATTTAACTCCTGGTGTTCAGCTTTCCTGTGAGCCCTTCTCCTCTGCAAGTTACATGCCCTGCTTCAGGCCTTGGCTTTGAAGACAAACCTCCAACCCTCTGGGAGTAAACCTAAAACTCTCAGAGTAATGGGTACCTCGGGGTGACTACACCTCCATTGTTCCTACAGGAACCTGCTTTGAGAGTTTTAGTGATATGGAAGAGAGAGTTCAGTTCTGCACAGCAGGTTTAGCTCTTCCAGTAACAGACCACCACCTAAAGCAGGGGTCCCAGTTCCCCAGCCTAATACTCCAACCTCCCACTCCTGGCGCTGAGCAAACTTCTGAAGAGACTTAGACCTTCAAACACGGAGTCCTTTCCTGCTAGTGTAACTCCCCACACTGGCTCACTGTGGAAGCAAAGGAAGGTAACAAGGTGACAGCCTCTTTGAAGGCACTAAGCCTTTAGACTGGTTTAATGTTATCCATAAAGTGCACCCTCGACCCTTTGTGGACTTACTCCTTTTCCTCCAGTCAAGGTCTCTGGCCCAGGAGCTTCCTACCCAGCCCAGCCCAGCCCTGCACTGTGAAGTTAGCTAATAGGAGGTGGGCAGTGCTGGCACAGGAGAGTTTTCATGCTTGTTTTTCCCTGCAGTGTAATTCTACATTTTAAAACAGGGAATACATTTATTCTTCATATTGAGGCAGAAGAAAAGACAATAAATAAAAGGAAGGGTAGGCCTTTCTTCCTTTTTTCTTGTTTGCTTTTTTTTTAATAACCAATGGACAACAGACTTATTTAGACAGATGCTTACCACTCTCAGTACCTGTGACCCTTCTCCTCTTTGCTTATTCACTTCATCCGCTCAGTTCAGTATCTAGATCTCAGTTTGGAGGCTTTGCACATTGACCATTTGCTCCCATCTCTTCTTAATCTGTTGCTTGCTCCTTTTCTTTAACCTAAGCTTCTCCTGTGTCATTCTTGCTAGGACTGGTTTCCTCAGCTGCTTCTGCAGAGTGCTCTGGTGGCATCCAGGAGACACAACACCATCTGCCCACAGTGACAAAGACATGGAGGGGCCTCCACTGCTCCGTCAACAGATTAAACCTCAGGAGCATCCTGTCCCCTGTGGGACCTCCATGAAGGCTCCACATAACTGGCATTCCAGACAACTCACATTTGAGACTGCCTCCCGCAGAGCCTGCTGTGAGTCAGCTTTGTGTGGTGAACGCTGGAAACGGGGCAAGACCTGCATTAACATAGCCATGCAGCGTGCAGAGGACTGCAGTTTCAGATAGGCAACTTGCAATGGCCACATCTATGCATCTGTCTGAAAAATTCCCAACTGGTTCTAGTTTGGCGGTATTTTTCAGGCAGAAATAGGATCTCTTTGGGAGGGAAAAGCTGTCAGAAGAATACATACAGGCTGGATTCCAACGATGGATAAAAAAAGACAGCTTTCACAAGACCAGGAATGGTAATTCTCCAAGCTGGAGGTGATCCTGCCTTCAGAACAAGATGTCTCATGTTGACTTTGGGAAGGAAGCCATGATGCTGATGGACGCGCATCAAGCTGTCATTGAAAAGCAGGGGGCAGGGACAACCTCATCACCACTTGGATGAGGAGAAGGATGTCTTGAACATCAGAAAGAATGGGGTGAAAAGCACCATTAATACCCCTACCACCACCATGGGCCACAACCTTGAGCCACCAAAGTTGAGCCCGGCACATCCTTTACCTCCTTTACTTATCCTTCACTACAAACACATTTTGAATAAACTAAGGACATGGTTGAACTTTATGAAGTCACTAGACTGTGGCTGCATCCACAATGGGGGGAACAGGGAATACATGTGTTGATCTGACAGATCGCTACACCTGTGGAGTAGCACGGGGTATTGCATGGGAAAAAGGATGCCAGCCAGAAAGGTCGACGCTGGAGGGCTAATGATACAGAGCTGGTGCAATCAGCACTAGGGTGTATAAATAATCCATGATGATCAGCAAGACTTTAGAGTCTGACAGAAGAAAACTGTAATGGTTATTAATAATTGAGGCCATTCTCAAAGTGCCCTGGGGCACTATGTGTATTCCCTCAAGGACTGTGACAAAGTGTGGCAGTGATCCTGTCCTGCACATCTCAGGCAGTGACTAGCCGATAATCTGCAAGAGACCGGCACTGGCGCCGGGGTTATCAAGTCAAGTCCCAAAGATAAGGCGCCGACTGGCCCTGCAGCAACCGCTGAGAGGCTGCCACTCGCTTCTTTGTGTTTGCCTTTCTGCCTGTCTCCTGCTTCTTCTCCCCTTCACCCAGAGCCGCCTCAGCATGCTGGCATGGCTGAAGGGTGACAGGCAGGATGTGGCGGGTGCAGCATGCACGTGGTGCAGGCAAGGTACCAGGGAGTGCCAGCATCGCTGCCTAGTGTCAGGGGCACCTCATGCAGCGTACAGCATGGGTGGCCCGGGGTGCTGCTGGGGTGCCTCAGTAGCTGCTTGAATGGACATACATGGGGCAACAAGCAGGGGGTAACTGGCATGGTGTGACCTGAAGGGGCAGCGTGGCCATGTACGCACACTTCCCATAGCTGTGCCTCTTCGCTTAGCTCAGTTTAGGAAGAGACCCCTGTCTCTTCATTCGCTCAGTCAGTCCCCCCACTCAGCCCAGCTCTCTAGATACACTTATTCCATAAACACTCACTGATGTATTGCATTGGGAAGGGTACATCCCAGCCTGTCACAACTAACAGGTAGCATATTACACAAAATAAGATCTGAAGTCCAGGCTCAGTTGAAATCTGCAGGGCAACTCACATCTTCATATTACACCCAAACTAAGTTTTCCTGTTTTCTGTCTCCCTTTATTCGTTTTTCTCTGGTTTTGCTGCTTTATGTTGTATTTTAAAGTACGTTTTTCAGGACAGAGACAGGTGTTTTTTTTTTTCACCACCAAAGGCCACTGTTATTTCAACAATCAGTTTTTCCCCATGTGCCCTAACACCCTCTCACAGCACTCTCATTATCACAACTGCAACAGCATCTCAGGACCTATGCACAGAGAACGTGTACTAACAGATTTAATGGTCCTAACTACCAAAAAGACAAAGGTTTCCCCACCTACCCACCTTTTTTTACTGTTTATTCCATTTGCTATCCAAATGTCAGTGTTCATTGTCTGCAAAATGACTGTTGAACCAATGATTATGGCGTGGCGTATTTCCTTTGAGTGACAGTGCCTGCACAATGACTTTTCTCCAACACGCTCGGCAGTCAGCATTAAATATTCTTGGCACGTAGCCTGAATAACAACACACATACTGAGACCTGCCAGCATTGGAAAGTCCCTAAGTCCCAGGAGCTAAGATTAATTGCCAGCTATTCTCAAAATTTTCTCACCACTCCACCCAGTTTCTTGGGTCTTCCCACCCACTACAATCTTACAACTGCCCTTGTGGAGTTTCATAAAACTTCCCAAGACAGTTTCGGATGAGTGGAGAGCACTTAAACTCCCCCTTGAATTGACTGACTTCAGATGCCAACAGTGTTTTCCTTGACTTTACAGAGGGAGGCTCGACTGGGTACAGTTTTGCCACTCAGGACTCTTCCCAAATTAGTTTGTCTCTGAGGCAGGGGGATGGAAAATATGACGTTTAAGAAAAAGACAGCAGAAAGCACTCCTGTAACCTACTTAACCCCTCTTTTAAAGCAGGGTATGAAGGCAAGTCCTGTGAGATGATGTCATTAACTTCCATTAAGTATAGATGAGATGAGGGCCCTTGTACTGAAGACTACAGCCTCAGTACTTCTCACTGCTAAGCCCAAGTTTATGCTAGTGGTGGAAAAACACAGAAGGAATAACAATAATAATATCACCTATTTCTTAGCACAGATCACTCTTTTGCTCATGTAATGTTGCTCTCCGAACAACAAAGAGGTTTCACAATCATGAACCACAATCCCCTTTTCACCAAGGACTCTAAGTATGATGAGAAACAGGGGAAACAACCCCACGGGAAAGGAGAAAGCCCATCTTCTGGCATTTCCAACTAAAAGGAAAGCAGGAGGTATGAAAAACCTTCACATATTTTTTGGCTTTCCACCCATAGTGGTTAGGATCAGCTTTGAAGAACCACCAAATTTTCGATCAAAGTTTTCTGGATAAGACAACTTGGCCCATTAATGTAAATGACATTTTCTTTAAATGAAAGGTGTGGGTTTTCCTTAAACAGATGCCTGTAAAGGCATCTAACTCCTGAAGGCTTGAGCATCCTGGTTTACCCAGTTTTAGTCAGTGAGTCAGTTCTCTGACAGAGCTTACTAAGAAAAATGCAGCTCATTTGCTCTTTCTCTCACAAGTTTCTCTCCACTGTTTCCTAGCTCACCTGCTATTACATTTAGGACAGATCTGAGTTAGGAACTCAAACAGAGGCTTTATATTGACCACCAAAAAAGACTGTTATGTTGCCCATTTCTATTTTAGACCTTTGGCTCCAACCCCAGGCTTTCAGCTCTTAGAGTGAGCAATGCCAGACTTTTGTTTTCCTGTTAGCCTTTTTTTTCCATAGGTGCCTAAGAAACACTTGCAAAACATTTCAAGTAGCTGCCCATGCAAAACATATTCCCTAGCTACTCTGTGTGTATAATTTCAACTGCCTAACTACAATGCTTATAACTGCATTTGTATCTGTACATAACTTGAGCATCTACACCTGAAAAAAACTCTCTCAAAATCAAACAAGCAACCAGACATCATCAGGCTAACCTCTAAGAAACTTTCCAGTACAGTTTCCATAATGGCCTATGTATGCAAGCAGATGTAGAGCTTTATTGTTTTATTATCTGATTGAAATACAGTGCTTTTTAAAAATGACTGCTCATAGGTGAAGAGACATAGCCACCTAAACTCTCATTCAGTCTTGGTTTATAGCAGGTGGTGTTTTGAATACACTGTCAAAAGTACCAGATCTACTTTCATCCTCCAGCACTTTAAGTTAATGGATTATTAATCACACTTATCTAAAAGGAGTTCCAGTCACAAGATATCATTTCAGCATAAATATTGAAGCAACTGGTTGTTGACTAACACATTTCTTTTAAGGTTCAGTCATTAAGGTTAAGTTAAGGAAACAGATTTCTTCTTGCAATCTTTACGAATATGATGGAAAACTACCTACGCAGCTTCTCTGTAAAGTAGCAGTAAGAATTATTTACAAAAAATAGCCAGGGCTTGGAAGGCAATCAGGTTGAAACACAGCAGTAAAAAAAAAATTGTCAAAAGCCAACTGTGTAAATTTTAGAAACAAAACACCTCAAATATTAGTGAACTGATGAAGAAGTCATGGCACCATACTGATTCAAACTACTGCACACGTTTTGGAAGTGGAACACATTTTTGTAGCAAACTGATCAAACTGATGTTGTATTACTGGGACTAAAAACTACCATTTTTTGGAGAACACTCCCATTAGCTACCCGCTGGTCAGCATGACGTGTGTTTCAACAGCTTCTGATATTTTGGAAGTGCCATCTTTGCTCACTGCAGTGGTTTCAGTTGTAAGAGGCCTATTCTCTCTTCCCTCCTACCCACTTCAAGATGTCAAGGAAGAAGCAGCACCTTTTTCAATCACAGGCAGGGGCTGAAAACACAGGACACAGGAAGCTTCCAGTACACCCCTTCCCTATCCTCACACACACACACACACACACAATATACCAACAGCCAGTAATAGGCACCATACACTTAAACTCATATTTCACACTTCCCTAAGACAGAAATTCCCTCGTTGCTGCCTGTCTCCTCCTCAGCTGGTGGAGAGAGCAGTCGAGCCCAGCAGCTCACCTGGGAGGGCAGCGGATGTGGGCGCTGAGTCGCAGGCCACTCGCAAGCAGTGCTCCAAGGGGCAATGGGTGCCTTGGGGACTGCTCTAAAGCACCTGCCCATTGCTTACGCTCCAGCACTGCACTTGCAGCATCTCCTCAGCTCTCTGGCATCTTGCCAACTGAGGCAAGATTGTCCAAAGCTATTAGAGAAAAAAAAAAAAAACCACCTAAAAACTCTCCCAAATATATTTCCATATTAGTACAAGCAATCGATTTTTAAATGTAATATTCTTAAACTAAGCCAATTAACATATCATTTCTTCTAGAGCAGCATTTTCCTGGGAGAGGTCTCTCTCTGGGGAAGACCTGAGCAGGTTTGATCAAGCGGACTTGCTTTCTAGGAAGGACTCTTCCAAACACCCAGCCCTCCAAAAGCAGGGAGGGCCTGCTCAGAGCCAGGGCGTTATGGACTCACATACCACTGACACGTGAAAAAATGGACCTCATGGCAGCTCACACTAGAGAAATGGCTATTATATGCATTGGTGCATTTCAATTTAGTCTTTGAAAAATAAAAGGGCAAAAATGTTCTTTTTTGCGGTTTTCAGTTTAGTGGCCATTACTGTTCTTTTAATAATCACATCACAGATGTTTTCAGATCCATAGGTATGGTACATAAACAGCATCACAAAGTGTGCAACACTAACTTCTCTTGAAATAGCACTATTACTGTAATGAGACACGAGTTCAGGAAACTCTATGACCATTTCTGCATTGGAAGATGGACACAATCTTCCTTACAGAAGGATCCAAATCTAAAGCAACTCACTACCTATAATTCTAAGAGTATGTGAATGTAAAGGACAAAAGATTTTTGCTCATATTAAATAAAAAATAAGGAATGCTACAATTACAAGCAAGGTCACCTTCACCCTGTTCAAGTTCTTTGTAAGTAATACAATGTGAAAAGGAAGTATGAGACCTTAGAGTCACTTATCCTCTGGCTCTGTTTTTCTCTAATTAATTAAATGGGTGAAAAGCAGGAGCTCAGGGCCCATAGATCAGCATCAGCACAATGCATTTCATAACTGCTCTGTGAGGACAACCCCAAAAGCCAATCACAGGATACTTATTAAAGAGGCCTTCTGATGTAGTCCCTTATAGCAAAAACCTGCTGGATGCCCCAAATTACTCAGTTACACCTCATTAAATTACATCAGTTGTTTGTTGCAAGCATATTCTCCATGCAGCCCAATGGCTTTGTAACCAAAGCTGCTGGAAACCTGTTTAATTGCTCAATTGGTTTTTTTTAAACTTCTTAGGCAATGGGTGGAATACTGTAATTTCTTAGAAAAAGCACAGAGGATATATTAAAATAGAAGAAGAGGAAAAAACCCAACAGAAAAACACAAATCAGAAAATCAATGCTGTTACATTAAGGTTTTTACTAGGTTTCTTTCAGCTACGTTTGCTTTCATGTTCTTGACCAAAGAGCTCTCGGGTAAGGAAATGTTCATAAGTTGCTTCCTGAACAAGTCTCCTCAATTACTTTGCTGCCTCTGCAATTCAAACACTTACAGAATTCTTTCTAAGGGCAGCAGCAGCAGCAGCATTAGCAGAGCAACCGGGGTGGTCTTGTTACTTTAAACCTCTTTGAAAATTCACAGCCTGCAATCATCTCACATGCCAGTGTCCACTCTGGCTTGGAGGCAGAGGAAAAAAAACACTTTGGAGAGACCCATTAAATAAACCCTGTTTTCACAACAGTAAAATCCCTAAAAGTTTTGATTCACTGAAGCAGTGCTCCCAAACAACTCCCTTTGTTTTCAATCACTTTTATAAGAGTCTCAAACTAAAAAGCCAGACCAGAATACCTGTCTGTGGGTGTACACACATATAAATTACCTCAACAGACTGATTTTTAGGACTTCTTGTCAGCATGGAGTAATTTTTTATTTTTTATGTTTCAAGAAAATTTATTTGACTCCAAAAATAGATTTGAATCTATTTGCTCCTCCACACTTAATAGCACTCCTTTGTCAGCATTTCTATATTACTGTGAAGACATACATCACTTAATGAAAAACACAGACAATGAGGGCCTCGGAATTGTGTTGCTGCAGATCCATTATCAGCCAGACACTCCTTCTGTATTTATTCCTGTTGAGAGGGGGAAAAATAAGGTCTTGTTCCTCTTCACTGGAAACTCCAAAGACATTTTTTATATAAAAAAATAGGAAGTTTAGGGCCAAAAGGAAAATTATTTAAAATGGATGGGCACTGAACACAATGCATTCCATTCAGCTTCTGTTCTCATGCTTACCAATCTCCAGCTGAAACATTAAACACTTAACCCACAAGATGCAAAGGGATTTTGAAAGACCCCTCTTCAGGGATGGAAATAATTATCTCCCAAGCTTCAGGTTCCAAGGGCTTAGAAGTGGGACTGTACAAAGAACTAATTAAATTAGAAATGGCACCAGAGCATGGGCTCCTGAAAAGGTGAATTTGTGGGCTGCAGTGCATTGCTAGGAAAGAACATGCACTGCTTGTGCAAAAATAGGAGAGCATGCTGGAAAGCGATAGATTTGTGTTCTCAGCCCTCAAAACCACCAGTCTCGGAAACATGCTTGCTGGAGACATAGAAGAAAAATGCTAGCATGAGAAAGCCTAATGTCATGGGGTCAGGTAATCCTGAAGGAATACAGAGGAAACCCCAGGAGACAGCCCTCCCCAAAAGGTTATACAAAGCAGCTGGACGACAGGGCATCTAGAAAACCTTGCTTTGCTGGATTACAGCTAGCTCCTCTGAATCTCTCTTTCCCACCCTCCAGGGTCCCATCTGGTAGATTAGCACTAATGAGACATTCAGATAGCTGGGAAAACATTGTTACAAAATTAAAAAGTACATTTTAAATGTAGGGAAAGGGAAAAAAAAGGAAAAATATAGATGTTCAATGGAATGTTTTTTACACCCTCTTTCAACACCAGACAGTACTCAGTAAAAATTACGATGTAAAGGACCAGCAAGAGCTTCTTTTATATCCTTATATGCATGCAACGTATTGGCTTTACTGCAGCATCTATGTAATGAAGTAATAAGTGAATAAATTTAATTGTATTTCACAAAATGGGCCAGATCCTTATTGAGACAGCACAGGATCATTTCCGCAGGGTTCAGTATCAATTCTCTCTCTGCCACGTTCTTCAGATTCACTGCTTTTGTTAAGCTTGACAGGCAGGAGGAAAGAAGCTTCCACTTCTCTTATCAGCACGATTAATCACCGCACTGCTTAAGTCAATGAAAGCTAACTAAAAATGGGTCAGGAACTGTTGGCCACAAACTCACTAAAGATCAGTCAGCTATCCTTAGTAAATATCTAATAGGAGGAAGCAGGGAAGGAAATGGAAATTGGAAAGGGACTTGAGACTCCTGTGGACTTCTGTGATAAATTACAGAGGTGCACTGCTTAACCAACTTTTCATAGAAAGTGTTCTGACATTTGTGTACAATTAGACTTTTAACTATAAGCCATGTCAATATTTACAGCATTAAGTAGAAAGCAATGTCAAATTTGCTTGAAAATTCTGGGGGAAAAAACATTGCAGATCATTACACATCTATGCAGTGAACTATATGTTCATGTGATATTTATGCAAGATTTCTAGTTAAAGATAAAGAAAGAGTAAGAGAAAGACCATGTTTGTGCTGGAGACAAAAGCATTTCAAGTATGAATCTGCATGGAGCTAGAGGTTAGAAGAAAAGGAGTGTCAGCATCAATCAATTTACTTTCCAGTTAGGTGAAGTCCCAAAGTCAAATTTAACTAGAAGTCAATAAATTTCACTTCCATCGAAACAGTACGGGCCACAGCAGTTGTGTAAAATCACACACTGAGCACAAAACCACAACAGATGCAAATAGCAATTTGCTGTCAGCTGGAGAGTAGCCATGACTTACAACCCAAAACATGAAAAACAATTTTATCTTCAAGGTTTCACAGAAAGGCATAGCGTAGCAGGAAAAGCAACTAATAAGAACAGGGAGCTAAAGTTATGCAGTCTTGTATATCCTTTTGCAGTGAGGCTCCATTTTTTTCTCTATAGCAAAGCTTTGCCACCGATCGAATGGGAACAACACTATTGAAATAAATGGTGCTCATCACAGGAACTCAATTTATTCTCCGTACTGTACCGAAAAAGCCCACTGTCTGAAGACGAACTGGTGCCTGTCGTTCATCTGTATGCACCTGCTTTCTGACAAATTTACACTGAATGATGTTTATACAGTTATTTACCTTATTATCAAAACAAACTTCCAGAATCTCAAGGGTCATCAAATGTTTGCAGGAAGTGAGTAAGTAAAATTGTTTGACTGAACCAGACTGCCAGCTCTCCACCCAGTCAAGGTCAAATAGCTGTGGGATTGTGTGTGGCGCGGTAGTTGTGTCTTCTTTTCATCTGTGCTTTGGGGAAAACGTTTTTCTTTGTTGGGAAAAAACCTGCAAACAATGTATTCCATCCCTATTACCCAATATGATGTTAAAAAAAAAACCAAACAAACCAAAACAAACAGGCATGTACAAAGGACGGGCGCAAGATCCTGGACATGTAACAAGGTTCTGACAAGGTACCACTAATAGTTCATGATGAGACAAAATTATAACTCTGACCTTTTAGCTGAAACAAAAGGCGAAAGAATCTTTAGGGCACTGCAACCACTGACTCCTCTGAAAATGAGAAGCACTGATTATTATCCTAGCCTAGGGGGAAAACTGGAATTCAAAAATTGCTTGTTCTTGTCACAGTAAATCTTGAATGCTTTTAATGAAAGTTTCTCTCCTTCACAAAGTGTTTCTTGCTAAAAACAGGACAGCACATTAATACAGGGCTTTAGATATCGTTAAAGTCAGGTTTAATTGGGGCAATTCCCCCCAGTGAATCAAAAGATGACATTCATCTTCACTGCCTGGTTAGAATGCTAAACTGAAAGCAGGGCTGCAATGTCAAGGCAAAATAATGCTAATAATTATTCTGAATGTCACATTCCCCTTGACCTTGGAATTTAAGAGGCTGAGATGAAGGCCTTTTGTCGAAAGTCAGGAAGTCACCTGGAGACTTCATTGACATTTGTGATTAATACAATCTGGCAACATTAGGGGAGGAGATACAAAATATGCTATTAGTTTCCAGCACAAGGGTAATTTCACCTGATATTGTTATGGGATCTACAGATAAAGAGTACAAAACAACACATCACCTGTAATATTACTGCTAATGTTTTTAGGTAAGAACATGAACAACCTTAATGCAATAACCATAACCTCTATAAAATAAAATTCATACCACTGCCACAAAAGAGAAGAAAATATTCTCCATTTCATACAAGTAATGATTTCTTGTAAGACACAAAAAATAAGGGCACAAAGCCCCCAATCCAATTGCTTCACTATTATGTCTTAACACAGATTTTCCACTTCATTTGCAACTTAACACTAGAATGATAACTCTGTGGGGTGAAGATTTTATATATTAGTGTCCTGAAGTGACTCTTACAGCCTTTATTTGCACCTCACATGTGACAGAAAATGCCTCCCCCACTGAAGGCAAATGCAAGGCAGGGAAAGCCTTAAGTCTTTTATGGTCAATGTCAGAGGGGACTCAGTACACTCAGCTTCCATAAAAACAGTGGAAGGGGACAGCACTCCTTTGTACTCCTCTTTTGATCCGATCATACTCCAGGCAAATGAAATGCCGCAATTGTGGACAAAAGGAAGAATGAAGGCAAGTATTTGTTAACATCTTTGCTGGCATCTGCAGAGTTAACCCTTGCTGCAAGTTCAGTTTCCTAAGGTTTCAAGAAGGAGATAATTTACTGACACCCCAGGCTTGACAAGTTACTCTTTCTAAAATCTCTTGTGAAATTTGGCCATTTTAAGTTTATGCACATAGGTACATTTGAAGATATAACCCTATTGAAGATGCTGGCAAAAAAGGTCTCAGAAGAACGTGCCCTAAAAATTACATGCAATAGTGAAAGCATGTCTCATTCTCTGTCCTGATTCAATGGTAGACCTTAACTGTTAGGCTTGGAAATAAAATGAGAGGGAAAGTAAAGCAACACAGGTACTCATAGCGAAAACGTAATTTTCTTAAGTTAGTTTGGTACTAAAATAATTGGAAGCAGTGGAGATACTTCACTTTGGAGCCTGCCTATTGGGCATGTAAAAACCAACACATTTTCTCCAGCTATGTTTTTAATTGTGGTCCATACAAATCTTAAATAGGTATTTGCATAATGAACTCCTACAGCTCATAAAGCCCATTATAGACTATTGAATAAATGGCAGAACTTTTAAAGATGGTCCAAATAATGCTTCCAGTCCCTAGATGGAGTGTTTATAGACGTTAGCTTATTAAATGCTCTGTGTGAGTATCCTAAGCCACATCTGAAAAATCCCATTAATACTTTTTATTAAAAGGAGTTTGTAATTATTCCAGCATATTGAGGACTTTTCCATCTGATGTATCCTCTCTGCGTTTTTTTTATTTTTTATTTTTTTATATTTATTTATCATAAATTTATTTATCATAAATAAATTTATTTATCATATATTTATTTATCATAAATTTTTATGAACTTCTGCGAAATGCTTTTCTCTCTCAAAATTTATTATTCAACTCATGAATTTTCTATTAAATGCCAACAAGATGAGACCACAGAAATGGTAAGTGTGCTTCAATTTGTGAAAACTGAATTCATATTTTGACTTATGAATTCAGTAAATATTGTACAGACGTTCCAAAAAGAATAGTAATATATTGCCTAAATAAAGCAGGCCAGATTTTTTAAATTGAGGGAAAACATACAGAGTGCTACATGTCTGTTCAATTTTAATATTCAGTTACTGTTACACATATGTACATGAAGCAGCCATCTGCATATGCCAATACAGTGGTAGACACTAAGCCAGCCATCTGTATATTCTATATCCTATTTACATAAGAAATATAGTAATTGCCCATTTATTCTCTAGGAATATTTGCATGGTTTTCCACATTCTTTTCTAAAAAAATCCTGCATAAATTCAGCGTGTAACTGGATGAGTGTTTTAGTGTATACAGGCCAGAGTTTATCATTTAAAGCTTGCATTGAAATACCAATGCTATCAGGATTTCTCCAGTGGAGGACTGATCTCTCCAGGGACAGGTACTTCTCCAGTCATGGAGCCACTCAAGAATGAGGCATAAGCTGAAGCACTACCATGTGCTCCCCTTTCCAGCACTGGCAGCCTGAGGGTTTGGAGTACAGAAGAGGCCAACTGCACCTTCACACTTTATTCTCCAGGAAACTGAGTGAGGTCACAGGAGGATGAAAGGATGAGATTAACCGGAGCTGCCCAGAATGTGCTGCAAAAGTCATTAAGCATAGAAGAGAAGTTGGCTGGCAAAACACATGAACTCCTGAGTGAAACGGTCCACCAGGTCCAGTCTGTTGGACATGAAAGACTCCTGGAAGCTGCTGCCAGACTGTTTTCTAGCCTCTCTCCATTGGAAAATGCCCAAAGCAAGGCTTTACAAGAGATGGCTCTGCCACATACCTGTGCATTTTTTTCCTGCGACAGTTCCTGCAGCAGCAGGGACCACCACTGGGAAGGGAGCATCGATCTCTTCTCCAGCCAGGTAGTATTTTGAACACACTTGTGTGCCACGAGCAGCCAGTGTGCCACAGCTTGGAAACACTTGGATTTTCAACCAAGACTAAAAGGCAGACATCTGAGTCAATAACCAGTGCACTAACTCAATCGTTGCCCAGATCAGAAATGCTCTTGGGAGCTGAGCAGCAAGCTGGGTGAGGAAGGAAGTGCCAGTTTACTGACAAGGGCTCAGCCAAGGCTCCCGAGCCTGCCTTCCTCAATTACTGCCGGAAGCAGTGCCTAACGATCCTCATCATCTCTAATTCAAATGTTTTGCAATACTCACACACGGGCATCTTACTTGTAAATAGCTGCAATACAGGGAGAACGGTATCATAGCTACAGACTTTTATCAAGCGTCTGCAAGTATATTTTGACACAAAGTGAACATCGGCTTAACCTGTGGTTTTGTACAAAAAAAAAAGTTAGTGAAGAGATGTGACTGTGACAGTTTGCAGGGATGGGAGAGGTAGATGGGAGTATGAGGTTAAGGTCTCCTTATTCGTGTGGGGCAAATACATTGGCTGGGACCAGTTTTGAGGGGGTGAGGTGATGTGACAGAAGAGGGTGAGGGACACCTCTCATGAACATGCAATAAAGGCAGGAGTCCCTGGGCCACGTGGTACCTGTGGCTGCTGCCATCTATGGATGCTGTGGGTACATTTGGCCAGTGCTGGTTGCAGTAATTGAAGAAATTAAGATTGAGGACTCCAGGCTTGAATTTACAAAGGTAGGTGTTTCAACAGCTCCCTATATAATTTCTTCACAGGGCTCAAAGCAGAGGCAGGAGGAGGGGGAACAAAAAGCATTGGTACAGCACCTCAGAGCACAGCAAAAGCTGGGCATCACCTCCTCCACAGATGATAATGACTTCTCCACAGCAGTCATATTTTACTGCATGTGAAGAAATAGTTCATGGATTTAGCTGAGTTCCTTTGGTTGGGGGACTATCTGGATAAATGAGAACTAGAACAATATTTGATATAGTCACTCTATTAAGAAATTTTTAAGCACCAACTTTACTACTGAAGGTATCATTCAGAAATTTCTTTCACTGATGAATCTTACTGAGTTTCCAAATAGCACACTGGGCCACACTGTTGTAAGAAACTAATGTACTCCTTTCATGGAGGCTAAAACCACCTCATATCCTCAGCAAAAGAACACTAAGCAAGTCAGTGAGACACCCTGGAAGTGGAGCTTGCATTTTCTGCTCACAGTCCTGTGCTCTAATAGATAGAGGACATTTCCACAGGCAGGAACACAACCTTTGGGACCCATGGTTAAACACCTCCAAATTCAGTACTGACACCAGGCTGAAAATTAGTTAGGAGACACTAGTGTTGAAAAGTACCTGCAGCTAGTCAGCCACATCTTACTCTAACACCTCTGGCTAAAACAGAAAATAGCATTTATACACAAAAAGTCAGGATTACAGAAACGGAAGTTTCTTCAGCGCAACCAGTGCCAGAGCATGCAGACAAGTAAAAACCCCAAAATATCATTTAATAAAAAAAATCAATGCCAACAAAGGTATTAAACTCTAAAGAAATGTAGGCTGGGGTTTCTGAAAGACGCTGCACGCTTCTACGAGTTCCCTAAACCACATCTATCCTGGAGGCAAAAACCTGAAACCATTAAAAATATATGAAAATGAAAACAATGCCTGGAGGGCTTCCCAAACACCCATGCCCTCCATAGTGTCCTCATTGCATCTCCTCAACTGACAAAACCTGAATCTTCACCAGTTCTCCTGGGAACTTCCGAGTTCTTCTCTGCTTAGGCTCTGGCATGGGTTACAATGCCCTAGACGTCACAGGGCTTACCCATGTGGGTCTGACAGGGTTCAGTACTTCTGTTTCTTCCCTCTGTTCTTCTAACAAAGAGCAAGTACCACAGTATTGTCTGTCTGAATTGTCAGAACAGGACAAAACTTCAAAGAAAAAGAGTTTTAGAGCTATAAACGGTCTCTCTACACAACTCTTCTACCTATTCCCTATGAAAAGAGTTCAGGAGGTTCACGCTCCTCAGACCTTTCAGTAAGGTTTTTACATGAGGAAATAGCTTCTTAGCAACTCCTTTGCCCTGATCTGAAAGACATTTTAAATTCTTTATAGTCCTCCTGCTTTCCAGTAAAAACAAAACAAGCTATTTAACTTCATTGCAGCCTGACAGTTAATAGCTCCTGTATTGTCTTTTAATCACACTGAGATGTCTGTTGAAGGATGTATCATTGTTTTAACTTCCTGCTAGCTTTTTTCTTACACAGCCTGCCATTAAACTAAATTAACTGTATTCATATTGTAACCATAATTTACAACTTTTTAAAGAGACATGACACAGATCTTTAAAATCATGTGGCCCACAAAGAAGGTGAATGAAAGAAGGGTTATTCTATGACTTTCAAAAAAAGAACTAGGGGAGCATCAATGGAAAAGGCAGATGAGAGTTTCAAAGCCAAGAGAAGGGGATGCTTCTTCACACAGTGTGTTGAGATGGTTGCTGCACCTTCCTTGCTACAGAATGTTAAAATTTACCTGGCTCAGAAAAATCAGGAAAATTAATGGAAAAGAATTTACACAAAGACCTGCTTTGGCTCAGAAAGTCCTTGAACCGCAAGTCAATGTAGGCTGGGAAAATATTGTTCGAAATATTGCTGCATATGTGTCTTCCTTATACACTTTTCTCTCAGCATGCACTACTGCCCACCCCTCCTGTCACCCAGTCTTATTCCCTGGGGCACTGCGTTGCTAGGTCAAGGCATAGAGCAAGCTCCAAGTCCACCTCCCACTTCCCACACTCATTTAACATCATGTCCTCATACCGAAGATATCTGTGGCATAAAATTGACAAGAATGGATACTACACTTGATTTTAGCTAAAAGGCCGAGCAGGGATGTGGAGACAAGACAGCAAGTTAGTGTAAGGCAGCATGGCAATTCCTGCAGTCTCATTATGGTGCTATTCCATGCCCTATCTGTGTCTCCGTGGAGAAAATCAAGGACTTCACAACACAAACAAGCTGCCATTCTGTACTAACATCATTACCCATGTGAGATATGAATGACTGGAAGAAATATGTGCCTTCATTTTTTTTCCCCACATTTAAAAGTTTGTAAGATTGTATTTTATCTTTTGATAATTCCTTCCTTGATTTGCTAAATTTTGTTTCCATTTCTTCCAGAGCTCCTTCAATCTTAGACTCTCCTCAGATCAAAATATGAATATATTGGGCCCTTTAACATCTGCATGAGATTTTTATTGTATCAATCTGATTTTATAACTAAGAAGTTTTAATCAGAGAAAAATAAGTGCCTCATCCAAAGTCTGTGATATTTGGGGAGGAAAAGAAAAACAGGCCTTAAACTGCTTGTCCTATGCTCTATCTATAACCTATCGCTGCATCCTTCAAACTGGAACCCACAGAAAAATCCTTCTGTTATTTTTAATCTGAAGGCAGTTTCCTTCATCCCCTTTCCTTGCTGAATGATGGTAAATCCAGCCACTCTAGGTTCCTGAACAAAGCGAAGAGGATCAACCAACACATCACATCCTTTTTTGAAAAAATGATTTAAAAAACCCTATAATTTTGAGTGACTGCTTGGTGAAATATTATACATATCCTAACACCATGGGTCAAAGCAATAAAATGCAGGAACTCTTTCATTCATATACTCACAAATGCTCCTATATTCTAGGCTGAAACAACCTGTCAGCAAAGATGGGATGCAAGAGAGATTTGAGGTGTCTCTACTACACACCAATGATGTTGTGAGCCACAGTTAGCTGAACCTGCAACCTCCATACACCATAATCCATCTTTTGGACATTATATCATTCAGCTCCATGCCCTGCGAAACTTGTGATGCAAAAAAGTTCCAATAATATTAATTCACCTCATCTTTTCTGTACCAGACAGTACACATGGCACCAACTTTGTACCAGATTTGCCAGTAAATATCCCCTTGACATTCCTTTCTTGAGATTCTTCTCTACCAGACTGAGTAGGAATGATCTGCAGATGGTGGTTACCTTTAGATAAATCTTGATAGGTACCAGATATCTCCAGTCACTGTGCCATTTTCACTAAATGAGAAAAGACAAACATCCCATTTAAAAGAAAACTAATAACTTTTTCCCAAAAGGGAAGGGCTTGATGAGATGATACCACACTATAAGCTTTTGTTGTGGGCAAACAGAATCCTATAGTTCAAAGTAATTATCTCATCAAGTTCCACCTCATTAGGATTGAAACTAGACATCATAATGAACAGTGGACTAATAATCAACCAATGAGAACTTGGTTTTAGTCCAGCTTGCTATCTTTTTTGTAATACATTTGTTGTTTTCAGCTCATCACCCCCAACTTCACCGGACAAGATGACACACCTCTTCATTTTATATTCATCATAAGCCTATGGGTGAATTAGTAAATTAGATTAAATTTCCTTTCCCAGTGCCAGAGGGGCACCGGGAAATTTGCATGAACTCCCTTCCCAGGACACAGTGCGCGGAGAAAAGGGAGAAGCAGGAATTGTCAGAGCAAGTTCAGTTTTGCCCCCTGGACCTTCTGCATTTTTGTGGAGGAGGGCAGAATGTATCAACACACCCTCTCTTCCAGTCCAAAAAGATAGTGCTATGATGATAACTGGGAGATCGCTTCATGAATTAAAGGTGGCTACAAAATATTTTGGGACATTAAGCACTACCTGCAGCAGAACAACTCTGTTGTAGATGGGAAATGGCAGAGTAGAGATTATGGAGTTATTAGTCACGCTATCACTCAGAGGATTACATTTTAATACTTTCTTTTCCCTACTCTCCTTCTCCCCACTGTGATTTTTTTTTTTTTACCCCTGCACCTGTCCTCTAGATATTAGATAACCTGAACATGAAAGAGAAGAACCTTTCTGACAGCAAAGCTGAAATCCTCCTGTTTTGTCATGCATTCAAATGGGAATCAGACTAACTGAATCCTGACCTACTTATCGGACTGAAACTCCTGCTGGGACGTATCAATAAAAAGGCCCACTGGGAGGTCATTCAGACTGGCCATGGTTATTAAGGGAAATGTGAAAGACAGGGTAGCTATCCTAAGAAAAATTCATTTATATATAGTCTTACTTCTTAAGTATTTAGCTATTCAAAGCGTGACAACTTTTCATTGCAGTTTTCCTTTAAAATAAGCTTCCAGGTCAACTTCCAGTGACAATAAATAAGTCTGCTTCATTAATCAGACTAGAGCACTTAATGGACTACTTAACAGAAATTGTGTCTCTAAGAGTGGCCAAGGGTCTTCACTGGCAGTAAACACAAAATGGTTGCAGGTCTGCACAGTACCCTATCATGTTTCCCATTCTCCTTAGAGTAAGTAAAGTGATTACAGGCTTTTTAAAAAATTTTTAGCCCACATAACGTAAAGTAAAATAATCTCAATGGAGCTTTCACTAAAAAATTTTTGAAGCAAAAGATAAAAACCTCACAGCTTCAATCCAGCACAGATGCGAAGGGTAGCAAAGCAGGAGGCTCCACACTTGCTCCTCAGCATGCATGTTTCTACCCAGCCTTTTCCCACAGTAGGCACAGGGAAGGAGCTTTCAACTTCCCTGCAAAGGGCTGAGCGCCTGGCCTGTTTCTGCCTTTTTAAAATGAGCCCCAACTGAGAAGTCTCTGTCCTACATTACATTTTTGGCAATTTCTTCAGGGTGAGGCAAGTTGTTTCTCTCTGCAGGCCTCTAATCCCTCCCTGTGCCAACTTAATATGAAGTATAAACACTTCACCAGAGAGGCCCATGATGAGTTGCATGTGAAGGTCATGCTACCTTCTGCCATCCTTTCCCCCTCTCTATTTTCCTATGAGTCTATGTACCCTTTTAAATCTGAGGTCATCTCTATGGTGGTGCCAACTATTATTACAAATGCAAACCATTTTAAATGTGTGTCTGCACACACACCGATGTATTTTTTTATATATATATGTATATATGCGTATTCTGAAAACAAAACAAATTAAAACTACAGTCTCTTCATTTTAACAAAGAGCCAGATTCAGGCAGTTGAACACACTGAGGGATCAAAAGAAAAAAAGAAAGGAATAAATCTCTCTCCACTTTTGAAATTTAGCCCAAGGGCAGCAATCACTGAGTTAAATTCTCTGGTCTGTGTTATGTAGAAGGTCAAACTGCATGGCTGTAATGGTCCCTCTTGGCCTTAAATACCTATGAAAAAATATGCCACAGCTTTGCCTCTGCAGCAGACAGTAGGACATTTGCTTTACCCCTCATGTTGCGAACCTGTGGCTGAAATCCGTCAGAGCAACAGATATTTTTATTAGTAATTTCAGATTAAAAATATTAAGCACAGCAGGCAAGAAACTCAGAATTATTCAGTGTTGTTTTTAAAGCCCTTGCCTATGATCTCATCGTTGCTACTAAAGCTTATGCTGTTTCCATGGCATTTCTGATTAACCAGTGACCCAGCTTCTAAACCGTTTAATTTTTTATTAATATAAATTGAAATATATTTGTGATTTACACCCTTTTCACCCATTTACGCTAACTAGAGCTTGTTTAGAAGAAGTATCCTTCAGTTTATTAGCTGAGGGCACTGTACATGCCTCTAAGGCACAACACAGCTTCCACGGCAGGAAGCCTGTTCTTCGTAGGACACAGGTAATGTCCTACACATCCCAATATCTCTGTGCCTCATGGCACACATCTCGTGTCGGCAAAACAGGCTTAGCTGAAAATGTCCCAGTAGCATCTCAGGATATTTATTTTACCTTGTAATTAAAATGGTTATTTTATGTTCTGTTCACAGGGCTGTGGAATCTAGAATAAAGGAGGGTTTTGACAGAAAACCCAAATCCAGTGTATTTTCTTCCAGCAGGGCTCTGGTGGCATGAAACAGCACTGCTGGCTTGTGATTTGGCAACTTGATTTCTTGATTTTGAGTGATTTTAAATACACATTACATAAAGAATTACCTGCATTTTATCAAAGATTTATAATTTTGCACCTAATTTTAAACATCCTCCTCCACTGCACTCTGCCCCAGAGGCATGAGTATACCACGTAAAGGTAGAACTAGTCACATAGCAAGAGAAAATACCACAAGACCATGTATCAACCACAAATATAAAAGATTTTTGTGCTCAGGGGAAAGAGGGAGAAGTGGAAGTGATAAGACCTGCACAGGGGCTAATATTTAGTTTAAAATATTCCTTTGGATTTTTAGAAGTGGGAGACAACATCCAAAGCAGGTGGGCATGGGCTGTGTTATTTGAGCAACATTATTTAAATGCTATCACTCTTTCTAGTAATGTGTTGCAGCACAGGGTAACGGAAGACATTCCAGTAGTATAGTATCATCTTGAAAGAGATGCTCAAGCATATTTTTTGCCTGGATCTTGGTTGGTAACATATGAGTGAGTGGCTATTAACATATTCACGCTCAGGTCAAAATTCTTTCAGGGAGAGGACACATTGCTTTGAGCATCTAATAATGACACCTTTGCACGAGCTTTACTTTTCGGTTGTATGTATATTGTCCCCCCACTGTTCTTTGTGAAATAAAGCTGATGATCAGGGCAGATCTTGAAGTGATTTAACACTTAATCTAGCAGTATTGCCAACTCCTGGCATTCAAATATCATGAGTCAGTCTCTCTAAAATCATAAGATTTTATTAAATGTAAAAGGTAATTACATTGTGGTTTTGTATTTTTTTTGTTAATTCACTTTAAAAGAAAGGAAAGAACTCTTATGTAGACACTTCGGCAGTGTTTCCAAGTATTTCTTGGCAACCGCAAGGCAAAGAAATGTACTTCAAGAAAATGCAAGCTAAGATCCTCATACATTTAGGTGATAGGTACTGGGACTTGGTGAAAAAGATTCTGAAGTCATCCAAGCTTGCAAGGAAATATGATGCAGTTACAGAAAGGAATAACTACAAAACTCAGCTCCTCTAACACCCCTCGTCCAGCAAAAAATTCAACTTCTTCTTCTCTTATCCCTGCTAAGCAAACCCCAAATGCATCCCACAGGTTATGGCACTTCTGTCCCCATAAAAACACCCACTGTGCTGAGATCCAAGCCAATGGAGATGTCCCTGATTTGCTGTTCAGAAAGCTCACTCAGCCTGTTAAAACAAATTTTGTAAAAATTTCCGGGCATTAGGGATAAAACCACAAGTGCCCAAAACCTAAACCCAACAGAACTGCAGTGGCAATGCCAGCCCAAGCTTCCCTGTCCACCACGAAGTACTACAATCTTTTTATCGAGCAAAACGATTGGAGTTGCAAACGCAGGTATGCTAAAACAGCCACTGAGACTGAACAGAGCAAGTAAAGAGCCTGTCAGTCTTGCAGCTGATGGGCCCCGATGGCCAAAGGTAAGGACAATACAGAACAATAAAAATGACCACTAGGCACCAGGCTAATGAATGACACTTCTAAACTGCTTATGGAGGATGCCACAGCAGCCTTCCCAAATGGAAAGTGTGGCACATCAGTGCACAGAGAGCATCTCTTTGGGGTTTTTTTTTTTTTAATTTTTTTAAAAAGACTTACTGAATTCTTTAAATAGCTCTTGCTGAAATACTCCAGTTTTTTCTACTTCTATTCATTTTGACCAAGTTTCAGGATAAAAGATATAAAAGATAAAAGACAGGATAAAAAGAAAAATAACTCCTAACAGATAGGAGCAATTATAGACTACAGTTTTGGGTTTTTTTATTGTGGTGGGTTGGTAGGTTACTTTAACTGTGAGCCTGATTGACATAGAGGTCAGCGAACAGGGTGTTCTCAGGCTGCTACTGCTTTGTTTGTTTGTTTGTTTTAGAAAACTACACAGTGCAGGCAGGACTTGCCCCCTCACAGATTTGTTCCACAGTCCACCAACAGTAACTGGTTGTTGGTGCAGAGTTTTTCAACATCTCTGGAAGACGCCGTGCCTGCGAGCAGGACTTACTTACTAGTCCTCCAGGGCACGAGGAGGGAGGATGTGCAAATTCATTTTGAAGACTCTAAAATCATCAGCCTGTTAAGAATAATCTTTTATTTCTCTCTGAATTGTTAGCTCAGGAAATACGGGAGGAAGCAAGGCTACCCTTTCTTCCTCAGGTAATGGAAGGATCTGGATAACACCACACTGAGACTCAGAGGAAAAAATCGTGGTCTACTCTGCTCTCTTGAGAAGAAGATTACAACATTGAGTCACCTTTCTCACAACATCAAGTCTTATCTTTCAGATGTCAGAAGAACAGGGAATCTCTGGAGGATCAAATATGCCCTAACTAAGACTACTGTAGGTGGACTTCTGGGCAAACATACGACCAGGAGTACAGCCATAACCACTTCCTCGGTGCTATACCACTGAAGTAAATAGGTGAAAACCAGTTTTCTGTAGGAAACCTTGGCATTACCATTGTGAAGCCTCCATTTCACAAGGGAGCTGAAGGAAATGCAGGGATGATGATCAGAAAGGCCATTATAGCATGGGCAAGCCACCTTCACAATGCCATTTGATAAGATTTACTGACTACAGTATAAAAATGATTATGGAAAAAAAAAAGAAAGTAAATCTTAAGGAAAAAAAGGAAGGCAGCTTTTTTTAACCATTATTTTCAGAAATCTGAAATTGAACCACAAACCACTGTATCAGGCCAGCTAACATACTGGAGGGATAGATTGGGAAAGCAGGAAATACTTAACCCAGTTTCACAGTCAGAGAAAGCCTCAGCTTTCACTAACAAGAAAAGAAACATACATCAAACCTAGTGCCAGAGATGAGGAGAAAGAAATTGGAAGCACAAATCTTAAATACTCCAAACCCAAATAATGACAAATCAAAAGGAAAAATATTTAATTTTAATGCTATTTTCTTGTGATTAGCTTAAGAAAGATACCATCAGATCCAAGCAAGTTATTTTTGAACATAGACCATTGGCCACAATGTTGATTTAAAAAATAAAGAGAAAGGAACAAAGGCAAATTTTCCATAAGATGGCATGTTGTGTTTCTCATCTATTCAAGACTGCATCTGTTTCCCAGGTCAAAATGGGCATTTGGTCCCCACACTAGCTGAATCCCTGATTTGTAAAGTGTGAAAGAAACCTCGGTGAGGGCCAAATGGACTCCTGCTGGCATCTACCTGAACACTGCCCAAAAGCCTCCACTGCTGAATCCTCGTGTCCCCAGTGCAGTGCTGCCCCATGTATGAGCACCACATGTACATGTCACTTGCCAGTGACAGGCTCTACAGTCACTTTAACATGGTAGTCCATAAAGTGTTCCTGTTAGACGTTATTACTTGATGTCTTTCTATTTGACAATTTGATTTGGCCTTGCTTTCAGAGTGTAAATGAAGGGCTTTGACTGTATAAAGCCCAGCTTTTTTGTCAGGCCTGCTCCTGTTCCCCACGCCCCCTTCCTCCCTGTTTTTTGATATTTATAACTGCAACACTCATTTACAGTTGCATAAGTGTAAAGCAGGGTGTCCTTCTGGGTTTTCACGCATCTGCCCACGTGAAATTACCACATTAGTAATTAACTCATTGTTTAAATCAAAATGCAGCGAACAGAGATTGCTTTTGCAACCTTATTACTTCAGAATTCCTTAAGACAGTATAAAAGGATGCATACCAGTAAAATGTGTTTTCCAGAAAAGGAAACTGTTTTCCTTGCATACTCCTTGCAAGAGCTTTATCTCCTCCCCCATTTAGCAAAACAATATAGGATAAGCATTTTGTCACTTGCTGTTTTAACTTACATTGAAATATTGCATGGCGCTCACTTTGAGAACAAAAATTAATTTTTGTCAGATTAAAAAAAGTTTATCTGTTTTATTTCTCAGAGGCTTTTCAAGATACAAAGAAGCCTAACCTTTTGCTATCACATTTCTGCCTGTATAGCTGTAAAGAACATACAGGCTCTGATTTCTAACTTGTTTATACATATTTAACAGAGAATAAAATGGAGGAGGCAGAAGTAAAAAAATGATTTTGCATGGTCACAAAAGCCAGTCATAGAAGCACAGCTGGCTGTCGGATCAGGATCTCTTGGCAGCCAGCCACAAAAGATGCACAACAGAGAAAAAACATTTCCTGTAAGGAACCATTTGATTTTCAAAGNCGGGGGGGGGGGGGGGGGGGGGGGAGGATTTCATTAAAAACTGGAAGCCCTCTCTTGTTTCACCAAAAGATTTGCTTGTCACAAGCATTGCCAGCTAGCCTGAGGTGATTTTCATGTTTTGTATCAAAACCAAGCAAAAAATTAAGTCTCTAGCAGTTTCGATGTGAATTTGCTTTGAAGTTCATTTCAATGCGACACTAGTCAAACACCACGGATAACGAAGGATTTTAGTTCATACAGAAAGAAGGCAATATTTTCCTGAGTTTCTGCAGAAGGAAAGGACTACTTTTTCTGAAGCGCTAGTGAGTACAGTGGTGCTGTAGATACACGCTTACACGGCACAAAGCTGTGAGGGCTGAAGACGTTACAGCCACCCCTCCTGTCCCACCCCAGGGCTGTTTGCCACCACCCCATTGCCAGGATTTACTGCCCCAAAGGCGCCCCAGTGGGTCTGCACATGTCCCCCAGTCTGCAACAGTGCACGCCCAGCCCAGCCAGTTTAAGCCACCGATAAAGTAGTTTGAGATAATCTGATGAATCTGTGCTGAAATAGATGAAGGAGTCCTCATGCCATCCTTTCCATCAGCATAGCAGTGGGGCCAGCTGCCGAGTCCTTAACTGCACTAGTTATATTTGGAAGTGCTGTGTGCTCACAGATATCTCCCAATACACAGCCTAGCTAGAGGTGTCCTTCAGATGACGTTACTAAAACTCGCATCCTCAGGTTTCGGCATAAGCTATGTCATGTAGGAGCAGAAAGAGAGGTGATCTCTTTTGAGTGTAGATGAGCTGAGTGTGGGTGTAAAGATACCAGCCACTCTGCTTTTCTTCTGGATTGCTTATTTCACTGGGGGAGGGTGACAATTTTACTGTGTTATTACCATGTAACTCTTTGCTTTTACAGGTGCACTCCCGCTGCTTAAGTATTTATTACTGAAGTGTGTAGGAGCCCTTTTCACAGACCACATTCTCCTTGTGCTATGTGCTGTACCTAGGCAGAACAGTGTGACAGTCCCAATCCCAAAGCATTCATGACCTGAGCGTAAAATGTTCGGGTAGTATGACCAGCAAAGGGAGTAAAATAAGACAATGTCAGCCAGCACATTAGCCATATACAAAGTTTTAAGAGGCAATGTGGAAAGGATGAGTCTTATGAATGGATGCTAAGAGCCAAAAGAAGCTGCTCTGCAAAGTTTCACAGCATGCTCCTTCCAAGTATGATGAACATTTTAAAATGGAATGAGTGCTCAGAGGAGGGCAGGACTGTGTGTTATTAGAGGTGGAAGCTAATTCTTCAATACTGAGGAGGTGATGATAGGCAGGGAGAAGACAGGCCATGATTAGCCTTGAAGTAAAAACAAGTAGCTTAAGTTTCTAGAGCAAGGCAATGGGAAAACACAGAGAACAGACCACATGGTTAAACTTAAGCGTTGGGAAAGTTATCTTTGCAGGAGCACTGGGGATGGGTAGGGTACATCTGTCAGATTTATGACAGGATGAGTACAGTGATTGATCCATAAGATAACAAGAGCTGAAGTTGTAACAGCAAAGTTGTAGTTGTCTGGGTAGAGAGAAAAGGATGTATTACATAGATGGCATGCAGAATGAACTTATGAGACCGGGTTATAAATGAAAGGGAATGTCAAAAAGAGGGAGGCTAAAAGAGAAGGAGGTAATTCAGAGTCACATCTTTCCTGATGAGGAAGGTGCATGGTACTCTTCATGTAACAATGATAACGTACCTTGGTCATGCAGGAGTTACGGTGGCTGGCCACTGGAACACAAAAAAAACCAGTGCCAAAGGAGTTCTATGGCTCTTGGGCTGAACAGCATAGTCTGGCTTCAGTGCCCACAGGGATGAAAGAAGGATAAGGGCAGGGAATATCATGAAATACAAGAGTAGAGACAGTGGTACATGGAGGGGCCATGACGAAAAGTAGGTCAATAACCCTGTTATGGACAGTATGAGTACAGAGTTGTAGAGGAGAGGTGCGGAGGATAAGCAAAGGAAGGGAGGAAGATGGCACATCTGCTCATTTGCCCTTATGAGAAATTTGCAGAATCACATGCAAACAAAGGACCCGGTCAAAGAGGCCAGGGTCTAAAAGACTGTCAGTAGCAATAAAAATGCTTTTCCTGTATAATGTGATTATAGTCCTACACCTGTAAAGTGCTCCTAATGTAAGCTTACCTTAACCTCTCTGTTTAAGACTATATCTATCCCAGCACACCTCTCCTGATACAGAAATACCAATACACAGCACAGTGTACTGTAGGATGAATGCTGCAATAAAGGCAAAGCTGCATCTCTTATCAACTCAGTACTGCCCCTTCCCATACCAGTCTTCCTTACATACAACCAGTACACACCCTGGTAAAAACAGAGTGACCCTCAAAGTTTTTTCCACTTTCTGGGTATTAGTGGTGCAGCAGTGTCAGTCAGAACAGGACCACTACAGCCCTGTCCACGTCAGACTTCTAACAACATCGCTCTGTCACAGGTTTCGCCCCAGCTTACCTCCATTGTGCTGATGCCCTTGCCTTCCCACACCTCCTCTCCCACAGCAGTGTGGCTAGGCTATGCACTGAGAGGGGAAACGCAGGCCCTGCCACGTCTTGTTGCCTTCACAGACATCCTTGGTTCTGGATGTGTTATCGCCAGCTCCATCGTACATGTTCCAGCCAAGCGGCTCTATGCCTGGAGACCTGGCTTGTAGGTCCCTGTGGGCACTATATACCTCGGGAGTTCATTAGTGCTGTGATTAATCAGGACGCTATGTAGTCAGTCACATCAATATTAAGATGAATTCCAGGGACTTGGTTCTCTGCTTTAAGAAACAGGGCTTCCAGCAATTTCTCCTCCTCTGCTGTTCCTGTTTTCCAAAGCTCCCCACCCCATGCTTACTTCAGCATGATCCCAGCTAGAGAAAACAGAAAAGGGAAAACAACAACTTCAATGACTAAATAGTTTTGATGCAAAATAAAGAGGATGCACAAGATTTTACTTACCTCTTGGTTAAAAAACAAAACAAAACAAAACAAAACAAAAAGGACCAGAAAAAAAAAAGGTCTGAAAATGGAAAGTTTTTACCTCTTAGAAGAGTTATCTCTTGATAAACCGGAATCCACACTGCTCTTGGGTAGAGCACAGACATACCTGAGTTATCTGCACCTTGGCTCATGTTTCCCCAGCAGCCAGAACCCGATTCCACCACATTTCCCTGCTACCTCCTGCAGCAAAATGGCACCAGATGACACCTGGTTATGCCCAAACTCCAACTTCTGCCATGAAGATGAGGAATGGATTATAGTGCCAAAGGCATTGTGCTTATGTAGGACAAGAGATCTTTCTTTTGATTGCCTTGTATTTTTGCTGGGGTGTGAAACAGAAATCTGCCCATGCCTGTTCTGCTTCCTGCTGTTAGGAGGCTGCTCAATAATTCAGTTATCTCTCCCCGAAGGAAGCTCTGCTGGCCTGCTGCTTGCTCAAGCCAGTTACTGCTGCTCAGCAATGAAGTCTGAAGTGCCACAGACTTCCAGGGGCCCCTTTGGCACCAGCTCTGTTGTATTCCAGTGGCCAGCACCAGCTCCTTAACTCTTCGGCAGCCAAAGCTCATTATCATTTTTATATAATTAAACAGTGCTGCTCGTTCTCCTCATTAGATTATCACAGCAAATTGATGGTTATTTGAAGGAACTGCCACAAAGGGAGACAAAACACTGGCAACAGATAAAACAAAAGGATGCACACAAAGCTCTTTAATTAAACTCCATGAAGGGATATGAATTCTAGCAGAGATTTTAGTTATCCTGCTGAGCCTCTTTCTGATTAGCTACAACGCATCTGCTAGCTTTCCTAGTATGCATCTGTACTGCTACAGAGAAATTTATTCTGGCTACAGAAGATGACCTCAAAGACGTCAGTTGTGGATAGTCTAATAGTTTATGTATGTTGACATCAGTGGTTCTGAGTTCTTCTTGATGTGTTGACATGAAGAACCATCCTCTTTAGATATAACAATGTGCTTAATATGTGCACATACACATATGTATGTACGCACACACAAATAACAATGAGAGGCTAACATGAAAGCCAAAAGAGGATGGAAAATTGCGAGGGAAAGGATTCTTTCTCCAAGTTGCTAAAACTCCTCATCACCACAATTACTTTTTCTTTTGGCATGCATCACCTGTTCCCCCCAGCCCTCTCCTTCCCTTCAGCATCCAGCTGCAGAAGCTACAGTGAAGGCCAACGGATGGGACAAGAAAAAAAGTCATAGGATATATACTGTAAGGTATACAAATCATAGGTTAGGCTGTTACTTTGAAGTTTTATTTTCTTAAAAAAAATTAAAAAAAAAGAAAAAAGAAAAGAGAAAGAATAAGAATTGAAAACAGATCCGTCATGGAGCATTTGTAAGAGGCAGTGCCACAAAACCCTTTGGGGCTTTCCATTCAGGTCATAAGGGATCTGGTTAAAATCACATTGGTCCTTAATCCACAGGTAATTGACAGTACAGCTCTCAGTGACTCTGTGGTATACTACTGCAGTGCTCATTACTACTGCAGACCTTTAATCAGTACATTTTTAGTCACGTGCACCCTGTTGGCTCTACACAGCCTACTGAGACAATACACAATTTGCACATTTATCATAATTAATCACCTGCTGACATACTAAAAGCCGTTACCATCCAGTATCCAATTCAGAGGAATGTATTTGGTGGAATGAGGCCAGACTATGTGATGCACATATACAGCCTCAAAACACTCATGAGAAACAGTTGTTCCCTGTGCTAAACGTGGTGCAGTTTTTTTTCCCCAGAGCCCCAGGAACTTGGGTGGATGAAAGACCTCTTCCTCATCCCTTATGGAGCTCTGAAAATATCCCAAGTTCTGCCTAATTTATACAACCCAGTCCTCAGCATCCTCCTCGGTTGCCAGTGTCCTACTGTGAAGGCTCCATTAAATCTTTTTATTTATTTGTCCATAGAGGCCACTGAAGAATGTCACAAGGTATTTCCTTTTCCAAAGTAGATTAGACTAAACATGAATGAGGCCCTAATAATATTCTGGATAAGGGTGTGCACTCGTATGTTGCCAGACTGCTGACAGTCTGCAGGGAATAAATATTCCCAGGCCTGATTGCTGGCCACCTTACGTGCAAGTAGGTGCAGATTTGTTACACTCATGACTTGGCAGTATTCTACATTCACGCTTTGTAATGTCAGATGCAAATGAACACAAAGTTCAAAACACTGAGGAAAAAAGTATCATACTGACTGTCCCTGCATATACCTCAGTCTCTGCTGTCCCACGGAGCAAGCTGAAGTCTAAGGCCAGATTTTTTTTTAAGTTGTAGTTGAATAGTAATTAAAAACGGAGAGTTCCAGCACAGTGCTGGCAGTGTGATTTCATTTAGCATTAAACAGTAGGTTTACCAGTAACTCAGACAACTGTCCACCTACAAAAACTCTCTTTAGCTCAATCATCCCCAAGGATGTCTATCCTAAACTAGGTCCAAAAAACAGCTGAACAAGAGATTCTGGCCAGTAACAAGTACCACCAGAAAGGACCAATATTTTCCCATTATGAAAATACAGCTCAAGAGGATCTCTATTTTTTAATAATCACATGCAATTCTTATTACAAAACTAAAGTTGGTTTTGCATTTGACTCAGTCTGGATAGAAAATGCAGTCCTCAGCTGTTAATGCTCTGCTGATTCAAAAACTAGCAATTCAGTTCAGGTATTCTGCACAGCCAACAACGCCACCTCACCCCCCAAATGCCCTAAGTGCATTCAAGGTATGCTTTTAAAGCTTGCTTCCCTTGCAGTTTCTGTCTCCAACTTCTTATCCTTTAAGTTACTTAATTCTTGGCACCTCCTGCCTCATTAGGTATAGAAGTCCAATGTCTGAAGGAGGGATATAGGCACTATTACTGTAAATACTTGGAAGCCAGTGTGATGACTGGTTACTTGTATTTACTTAGAAGTGTTACTGAGTAGCATCCCAAAGTCTGTTGACACGGATCAGCACTGCATTCTGCAAAACGCTGTAAAAGCAAGCAGCAAGAAAGTTTCTGTTGCTGACAGCTAATTCTTTTAAACTTGGAAAGTGATAAACTAAGTGGTACATCTCCAGGTCACAGCAACCTTCTGTAACAGCACGAACTATAAGCATAATTTTCTCACATCAAGCAGTTTGAGGAAAATGAATCTGCTTCTTTATCTATTTTCAGTGCTATGAAACCATCATATAGAAATAAGCCAATAAACGTACGTAGCCCACAAACATGCTGTAATCTGGAACAGCTGAAGTACTTGATAAAAGCATCTGATGACTTATGCATAATGTAAGTAATACACTTTCCGTTATAAGCTTTAAAAATCAAGCCATATTGCTGAAACAGATAATGGTGTGGATGACGTACATGACCAGTGGCCCAGGCCTTCCTCTCGGACAAATCTCTTACTGCTGTTGAGTATTACAAAATCCCATTAGCTGTGAAGGACGTGAATTGTCCCTGGGACCTGAGATTCTGTGGGATGCTGTTAACAAGCTAAATACATTAGGTTTTGCAAACTCTGAAAAGTGGGATTGCAACGTCTTAGCCTGAGAGGATTTTCCAGAAGGAGGCTTGCATGTTGCACTGCAATGGGGTCTGAAGAAAGGGTTGACCCTGTTGTCCTGTTAGGTTACATATCTTTCCAAGAGTGAAAGGAAGGGAAAAACGAGTTCAGAAATTATATGATATGGTTAGTTTCTTCCAGCTATAGCACATCAGGTCTGAGTAGGTGAAAGACTGTCTGAAAAAGCACTTTTGGGAGGCTTGTTCAGTAAATTGTTTTTCCATGTCTTTCTGAAGAAGTGTTCCTAGTACTTCTTAAAAGTTGGCATGGAAGTCCCCAGGTACACTGATACATTCAGTATGCACAGCTACAAGAGCTATGGAAGGCTTTTTTCTACAGAAATTTGAGTACCTGAGGCAACAACTGCTCTCCAGTTTGGAAACTAAGCAGACACTTTTGTCTGTGTTTACTCCTAAGGGAAAGTAATGTGACCATCATAAGGCTGTGAGTTACATCAATTTTAAAAGATATTGCTTTGAATTAACAGAAAAGTGAGTAGGAAAATTCTTCCTTCTGGAAATGTAGTTCTCAGCTGATTATTTATGTGTTGATATTCATTCTTTCCAAGTAAACAAAGCAATAAGCTCTTCTTATGAGCCAAGTCAATCAACATTAGTGGAATGAAAGTCATTCTCTTACATAATTGTTTTTCCCCTACCTCCAAGCCCTTAAAAAAAGGCCAGAAAACCCACCTTAGAATAAAATCTTGCTGCAGTGACCTTATAAATTAAAACAAAAGTGATAAAATAATAGGGAGAGAAGGATTTAATCCTTCATTTAAAAAAAAAGTATGTACAAGGTTTTGAACATGCCTTAGAAAGAATCCTATACTCCAATGGATATTTGCAAAGAAAAATTATGAAAACATGCCCTAACTGTCTGGTGGGCAAAAGAAATATGAAATCAGCAGATGTATCAAAAAATATGGATAAATTAATATTTCAAAAAAATTAACTTTGCATGAAGTTCTGGTGCTGGCTCCATACTACAGGAATGTAGTCCATATAGGAATCCTTAAGTCAGATAAATCCAACTTCAGAACAAGAGGGAAGCAGGCCCTTAAATCACTTTGCTACATTGGAATTAAGTGAGCCTACTCAGTCCTGCATTCAAGATTGTCTCATTCTAACAACGATCTCCAGCAGCAACTGCTGCCTATAGAGTCTCACACTAAGTGCAGACATTGACAAGTCACTAAAACTCATCCAACTGTATTTTAAGTGGACGCCAAACAACCACCACAACAATGAAGTCTGTTTGTGAGTGATTTTTCATTGTCTGCAATATAAAGTCAATAATGGTCCCAGATATTGGTAAAGTGCCATTTCTAGTAAACACAACTGAAGGGGGAATTCACACTGCACAAGATGCAGGACAGCAAAGAGAAGTGTTCCTCCTCCTAAGACTAAGCGTGGGAGGGAACTGTCCTTCCAAAACCGTATGAGATTAGATGGCATCTTAAGATGCCAAACTTTTTAGCACGGTTCTGCTCCGATTCTATGACAGCTAATTATGAAGGACACCACACAGTGGAAACCGTCTGTGTAATTCCAGAACAGCATAAGGCTTTTTATTTCCTGTACGTGGTCAGAGCAACAGGCAGTGGTATAACATATATCAGGAAGAACTTCTCTGTTTCTTTTTTTATTAGGAAGATGAGTAACTTAGGAGTTTGCCAAAACTCCATGATCACTTATCTTCTGTGAAGAACTGTTTCAGCCTAATGCATTAACAATGCCAATGACAGCCAAAACAAGGATCACCAGCTCACCGGCAATGTTGTGCTCTTCTGTAATATCTGATCAGCCTGCTGGCTACTATATTAGCCCTTATGTCTAAGGCAACTCCTGTTTTTAAAATGGAAATAAAAATCACCATCTTTATAGCACTAAAAATTAAAAATCTATAAGCCACTCTACAGCTTATCTTCAGCCACACCCTAGTCCAAACTCCTGAAGAGTTGTGAAGCCTTCACAGCCCAACTTCACCCAGTCCCACCCCAGACTCAGACGTCTGCAGTCTCCCAGCTCGCCATTTCCACACCCACATGATACCAGGTCACCTACAACACACGTGCATCATGTCAGGCATAGGTACATAACTGCGTTTCTGTAGAATTTGCTCTAGTAAATGACAGAAAGCTTACGGCAGCATTAGGTTTTTAGGCTGACTGCGGAAGGAAAAATGATACCTTATCTGGCAAAAAGCCTACTAGTAGAAAGTTACCTCCTCGACATATTTTCAACTAGCAGAGCTTACACAAGCTCAGTGCTTTGTGTTTTTACTGTACCACTAAAACATGGTCAGAGAGTACACAAGTCTTATCATTACTGACTCCTTATCTTCAAAATCTTCCACGTGTATTTGATCCAAGTTCTTTAAGCATCCACTCAGTGCGTGCAATCTTGACCTCCCAGGACCAGTGATATTTGCACACCACAGAAACAATGAAGCCATTTGTCTTGCAAGCCGGCCTGGGCAGGGGAGACAGCTCTCTCCCTCGCTGGCCCCAACTGGGGCATTTGTTTCAAGAAATCGAAAAGACTGAATTTCAGAGCCTTAGAACAAGACACAATATCGCTTCTTTTACCTTATTTTTCTCTTCCTAAACTCACGCAAGCCTTCGCAAGCCACTGACTACAGAATAAACAGGAGAAAGACAAAAATATACCAGAATACATAAACAGTGTACATACTCTTAAATGACTGCAAGCTAATCCATGGGAAAGACTTATAAAAAATGTAGTGTTAGAAATAGCAGGAAGCCCATAATACTCCATTAAGGATACTGATGATAAACTGGGTTTTTTTCTGTGGTGTTTCACTACTTAAATGTCTAGTCACTTGCTATCTACATACTTTGTGAGCAGTGGACAGAAGGCCAAGCAAAGACCTTTTCTATCCTCACACATTTCCATTAAGCTCTCACTAAATGTCATTGTTTTCCTAAATTGCTCCCAGAAACCAAATTTGCATTTAATATCAATCCAGTGCAAGTACAGCATTTCCTCCTTTACACTAACTGGTTTTTTAAAGATGCTTTCATCAAATGCATGATAGAAACTTTTGGAATGTACCCCTTGAAACGTCCTGCTGAGTTTTTGCTAACATTTGGTAACAAATCTCATGAGAGTCTTCAATGGAAGTTAACATATTTTGCATGTGTCATACTGCAAGTCTTCAAAGCAGAATTTTATAACAAAGTCTTAATGTGACTTTAAAGCTCCAAGTCCTTTTCTAGATATCTGCTTTATGTTTGCTGACATTGCTGACTGCCCAGAATTTGGCTGGCTCTGACCAGATCTAAGCACAAAGGCAAACTGAAATGACGCAGAACTTACTTCTTCCTCCTTTATACTTCCTTAACAAATAGAAATTTAGCAGCATGTGCATAAGGAAAGTAATGCAAGAAAAGAAAAGAATCCCCAAAGCCACAACCAACCAAAACCACCCACTCACATGCCAGTTGGTTTTTAAAGTGATTTCTACAGCTAACAAAAGGGACAGATTGGGAGTCCTGAAACATGAAGTCTCTTCCACCCACATAAACAGCACTTCCTGGGAGGCAACTAGCACGTTGTGCTTCCATCAA
>WAAD01038408.1:11385-25187 GCA_013389945.1 Fregata magnificens | reverse complement strand
AAAAAAAAAAAAAAAAAAAAAAAGGAAAGAAAAAGTCATATTATGTATGTACCCGTAGAGATCAAAAGGAGAGTTACTAGCCCAAGGGAAAGGACAGGTTGACAGCAACTTTATATGGCCTTTATGATCTACTAATCCTGAGCTGATCAGAACAGATCACTCAACTACTGTGAAACCCTATAGTTCAGCAACATCCTGCCTGCCCTGTGGGCTGCGACCTTAGTGCTGCAGTTCCTGAGCATACCTTACCTCTGAAGCTGTGTTGAGGTCTTCAAACAACAACTTTATGGCTCTGCTCTACAGTGCTTGCACAACAGTACTCTGTTTTCAGTCACATATTTGTGTGGTCACAGCATGCTACGGCAACTCTGTAATTGAAACAAAGTGGTAGAATAAGGACTTTTCCAAAGCTGTACCAGCAAGAAGCAGTTCAGCCTGTAAGACTCACACAATCCTTGTCTTTGGCCCAAAGTGTGGCTCTCTGACAGCTCAAGCCAACGTAAATCAGCCCTTTCCTTGCAACGATGCTCATGCAACAGCACAGTGAGCCAGTTCAGCAACACGAGCCAGCTCAAAATGAACCCCGTCAAAAAACTGTTTCAGTTAGATGAGCTACCTGAACTTCTCCTCAGGCAGTCTCACAGCATTACTGATGATGCAAGCAAGAGCTGTCGATAGAAGAGGTAGGACAGAAAGGCAGCAGTCTCAGTTCAAATCTGTTTGGGCCGCTGTAGCCACTCCCTGAGGCTGCCACATTGATCCTGGTTTCTGGAAAATTAGCTTCAGCCTATAGAAACTACTGTGACACAAAATTTGTTTTTGTAAGACGACCACTTCAGCTGCAGCTATTGTATTTTGAAATGAAAACGTTTAATCTGCCAAGAACTGAGAGGAAGCATAAGATCAAAAAAAAAAAAAAAAGAGAAAAGTGAGCAAAATACTATTAGCGGCCTTTTCATGGATATAACTCTTAAAACGTAGCTTTAAAATCATACCGCATGACAGAATATGGTTGTTTATTTAAGATTCTTCCTTTGCTTAGGTCTTTGTATTATTTAAAGCTTGTCCCATATTGACAATTACAACGTATGGAAAGAACCATCTATACCATTCCTTCTCCATAAGGCCAAAACATTTGCTTTCCAACTAACTCTGAAGTGCTTAAGAAAAGAGGAGAAAAGTTTTATGCTTGTCTTTGGACATCACACCAGCTTGCCTTTACTGCCTGAAACACGAATACCATGTCTACATAACTGAACTCTGACAACTGGAAAATCAGACTAGTTTGTACACTGTCATTTTTTTTAAGCAAGACGACCTTGTCAATTCTACCTGTCAAGTGAGTTTGGGACAGATTGTTAAATGTTTCAAGAAAACAGAATAAAACATGTTTCCTCCATGGAGCAGACTTTCATTTACTTTCCTTGCTCACAAGCACACCATTAGAGATCACAGCACAAGACTGTCCACAGGACTAGACTTTATTACCAAAACTATTCCAGGTCTTTTGCTCAAGCTACTGCTGTGAATGGGAATCACTAGAATTTCAGTTTCATGGATTTCCTGACAGATAAGATAGTATTTATGAGTTGCCTCGACTTTCCTACATTTGCACCAATATGAAGTACAATTGGCAGCTACCCAGTTTCATTATTCTTACTTAGATGAGTCATTAAGTGTGGAAAGAGAAATGAAATGGGCAGCTAATCAACACAAAAATCAGATATTCTGAGGCCAAGAAAGTATTTATATGCTGGTGACTCAACTCTTGCAGTAGTGTATGCAGCAAGAACAGGAAATATACTATTGAACCCTCTTAGGACAACAACTTTGTGAAAGGCCGAAATAGCTTGTTGTCCCTGCTGTTATTCAGAAAGCTGGAACCGTAATCCTGGATTTCTGCAGAACATACTCACAAGTGCTTCTGGGCTCGTTAAAGGACATCAGAGAACACAAGGCTTCTGCAGGATGTATGGTAAGTAAATGTCTTTCAAAGACTATGGAAACACAGGTGAGAAAAGGCTGGCCCTGGAAGCTCTGCCACTGTTTGACATACAATGCATCCTTCCATTAACGGCATGAAAGCTTGTATGTTTGATAGCAATTTTACTTCTTGTTTTAAACCTGTTAACCCAAACACAGAGTTTACGTTGTAATACAGATGATAACTATTCTAGGACAAACTTTCTGAACTCAGAAACTACAATTTACAACCTTTCATGCATATTTGTACAGAGGCAGAAGACAGCAACTTCTTTACAAAGTTTAGGAACTTCCTCTTCTCTGATGTTTATTGTTTTTCTTCTTGTGTAGCAGAGGTTCCATGGAGGAGGTGGTGAGAGCAATGTATAATACTACTGTCCTGCAGTGGTAATTCTTACAGCAGATATATGCTGGGGCAAGGCTATGAAATTATCTGTGTGCCTGATTTTAATGTCACTATAAATTGGTAGAAAATTTATCTGTGGATTTAGATTAGTTAGCTTCAACAATTTTCAATATGCAATCCTGGTAAATCTGTAGATAGAGACAATAAAGATAGCAAATTGACTGCCAGCTAGGCTTGATTTTCTTGATCCCCTTAGCAGTGCTCCACAGGCCAACCGAAAACTTCCAGTTTAGGTTCAAATCCATATAAAAATTAATCCCATCCCCCTACGAGTAAGGTGGTGGTTGATTCAGGGTCACAGGCAATGCAACCAAACACAATTTTCATCTTAAAAATAAAAGTTAATGATTTTGTTCAGTATTATTCCAGAGTCAGATAAAATAGGTTTTGGGAACATGTGTTTGCAGAAAAAAAGTCCCAAAGAAAACCAAACCAAAACAAGAAGGACTCTCTTTTTAAAGCTGAATGGGGAGGAGATATGGAAGTGCAGGAGGTTCAAATTTGTACCAAATAATTTCTTTCTCACAGAGCCAAAGCTGTTAACTGCTGTTAGGCTCTGTTTTATTCTTCTGCTGGAGACTGTCATTCAGATTGCCCTTTCTGCCTACTAAACAATCCAAGCAGGACAGAAGCAAATTAAGGCTGCTGCAGCATAACAAAGCTGCTATCTGTCTTTTTTTATTTCCATAATATTACCGTAATACTTAGAGATTAAGCTGCCCCTTGAGTGGGAACATCTTTCTCTCTGTTATTGGTTATATGTGTGGTTGACTCAGTAACTTGCTCACTTGTTTCCTTCTGCTGTCTCATACTAATAGTCTGCAGACCACGTCACACATGGGCCTTTATAATCTCTTGTATAGAGATCTTGTAGTTAATGATTACTAGATGTTGACTTTTATGGCTCATAAAGCCACTAGCGGTTATCAAATTTAATACGTTTAACTGACATCAATGATGAATTTTATCTCTTGCTTTGAATTACTGTATTTCTGTGGTTTGCAGGTTCAAAAATAATATAGCACAACAGAAGAGGCCTTTTAATACTGCTTACTAGCAAATGAGAGTTTCTGATATAACACAAAGGCTACGGCAACCAGACACTACAGAGTTAAAGGAGAGACGCTGAAACACAATAGCTTCCAAGCACTGATACCTCTGGCAAAACAGCTCCACAGGAGAAGCAGCCTTCTTGTTTTCAGGGAAGCAGCCACTGTGCTCAGACCAATACTTATCTTTCTGAAGACACACCATCTTCCATAAAACAAAATGAGGTGCTGAGAGCTTGGGCAAAGCAGCTGGAAGAAAGGACAAGAGAGAAGGTAGGCTCACAGGGAAGGAATGGAATGGAGGTACTTACTTAAAAAAAAAAAAGTCGAAGCTTGCAATAATTAAATAGCATGTATTATTTACTGAATGCCATTGGACTGAGCAAGTTTCTTTGCTGGTCACAGTTTACCAATTTTTCCTACCCTGCAATAAGAAATGTAATGCTTTGACAAAATGGTGATAGGTGACAACTAGTTGGAGTGCCCTCCTCCATAAAACTGCATGTGCCCAGCTCGCAGTAGGAGGCCAGGTGAGCTGGACTGCTTTTCTCCGACTGTGATACTAGTGTGCAGTAGCTAGTGTGGTGAAACAGACTGCTCTAGCACACCACAGTAACCCCAAGAGTTATGAGCAGTTGGGATGGGTGTCTGTGTAGCAAAGCCTTCCAAGCACCGTAAAACAGTTTTACTCTTCAGATTATACTATAATGAGATCCTAATTACGCAAAGTCAAATTTCCCATGATGTCATGATTTCATCACATTAATTTCTCTCAGACCGCCAACTCACACTATGTGCCAAACAATCATGGCCCTTTTTTTGGTGCGTTTTATCACCTCCAAGCTTCTTCTGTAATCTGTAACCCATTGCCAACTAACCGTTTGTACACCAGTCCCCACAACCACCACCCAGGAAGGGAGTAGACACAATATTTTATGCTCAGTTGAGCACAACTAGCCTGTTCTCACACTCAGTGACAGATAGGACATTTAAAGCGTGCAAGTTGTAGGCACAAATCTGCATCACACTCTGGTTGCCAGCATGGAATTTCACCTCATTACCTACAACTAGCATTCAGCAAACCATCCAAGGCAGATTGTGCTCTATAAAATACCATGTTAACACCACTTTTCAAGAAGAACTGCTATCATTGCTAAATAGTTTCCAATAAAATAAAGATTGTCGAAAAGATACTCAAATATTATTCTTTCCCCATTCATGGGACATGATTCACACACCCTGCCTCTCCCCTCAGTGAAAAAAGTGCTAAATCACCACAATCAAAAAGCAGACTTTCCCCCTCTTGATCTAGTTAGGTTTTGCCAGGGGAATCTTCATCCCTCTGGAACGTAGATTAAGTATTTAGGAAAAATAAGCAAAAGGTGCAAAGAAGAGATTTGGGATGTCACTGTGCAGTATTTAGCTTCCTTCTGAACTGCTAATGCATTTTTCTGGTGATGCAGCTACTAAATAACACCCTCTTGTACTTTAACATAACTAGTCAAGGCTGAGTTTTTTTCCTTTTCTTTTCCCTCTCCCTTTTCCCTCCTCTCCTCTTCAATGGTAGCTCTCTGCACATGGGGGGATTCTGATGCCTGGAATTTGCATGTTAATAACTAGGACTCCATGAAAAAGTTGAGCTGTGAATACCAGAGGTTTATGATGTTGCACTGACTGCTGGTTTTTTAGGACTGCATGTACCTGCACATCTTAGTCTACATTACTGCTGTACTTCAATCTGCCCTAGTACATGTAATTTAGTCACTCTGGATTTTTCCAGCAGGACATAAAAAATGCAGTTTACTCTGAGTGATAATACAAGAGGAAGCAACTAATGATTACAGGTAGAGAAAGACAAGGATGCACAAGACAAAACTTACGATCTATTTCAGGTGATGATGTAGGTCTCATATTGTTGCAGAAGAGTTTCTCATACTCTTTGATCATCACACCACCTTCATCAATGGACCACATATCCTTACCTTCCTCTTTCTTACCTTCTTTTCCTAAGAGGATCACACAGAAACTTAAACACGTTATCTAACTGTTCTTTAAACTCCTGACATTGATAAAGGAGATTTGAATAAGAAGAGAGTTAGAGAATGGAGAGAAGTCTATGCACAGATGGTGAAAAGGCGTAAGAGAGAGGTGTGGAATAGAGAAACAAAGAGATCTGAAGATCTTTTCTGCCATCAGCTTGAGTAGCTTTTTGACTGGAACACAGGCACTTCCATGACTTTTCAAACACCCAACTTGTCACAACATAGCACAAAGAGATCTACAGCATAAATGATCTAAATCCATAACCACAGCTTCCCAAATGGAGTTAACAGACTTTGGGATACCAGCAGGTGCAGGGACATGATTATTCGTTACACATTTTTTTTGTATTGGGCTTCTTTAAAATTAAAATAGGATTATTCATAATTCGTCTCCCCTCCACCAGCTACTGAAGCATCTTCATTTAAAGAAAAAAGCATTCACTTCAATGTTAAGTGCATGCATGAATGAAATATTCAACTAAAAGACATTTAATGATATTTGCACAAATGCTTCCCAGCAATCATTCTAATTTGAATTATCTAGTGGATGAACCCTGCGTCTAAACAAGTCAAATGGTGTTTTGCAGCCAGTCCCTAACTCCACGGGCTGTGTCTCCTAGTTCAAACCTGCTTTACAGCTTTCGCACTCATATTTTTCATTTTGCACCCTAGCTTTACAGCCTCTCAATTTTTTCCCCTGCTTTTGATTTCTAAACGCTCTTTGTTTCTATCTATACAATCAAACACAGTGCCCTCAAAATAAAATGTGGGATACAAATATGTGAAAATAAAATTCAGGAAAGTTGCAAGCAATTCTTCCAGCAAAAAATACTACATGTTCAAAGATACATAAATAAGGATTTTAATAAGCCTCACACAAACAGTCACATGGTTACTCGTTCCTCCAAATTCTCAGAGCTCTTGCATAAGACTTTATATTTTTCTTAGTCCCTGAAGTTACACATATCTTAAAGCTAAAAAAGATAGACTTGTTAGTAACACACAAATGTTCATAGACATAACATCTTTACAGATATCCTCTGTGAGCAGATCAAGCCACTCTCCATATGTATTTAAATGGAGTGGAAGGCTGGAGTTTTTAAGTTGTCAGATCTGCGCCTGGGTAAGAGGGGCTCTATTTTCACTCTTCGAGCAGCGAGAGATTAGCAGCTTGAAATCACTTTGACAGTTTCAGTTACTCTATTGCATACCGCAGGGAATTTTAATTCCAACCTGTGAAATTGTAATTGCTTCTCAAGAAGAGCGGAAGGATTCTGGGTAATGGCCACAGCCAAGCTCAATGTCAGAGTTGCCAGTTGCTGCCACTTCAGATATTACTTGCTGTTATTCAAAAATCACTCCAGCTTTCCATACTGGAAGTTGAACTGGGGAGTGAAACTAAATTAACAGAAGCTGTCAGATGTTCAGAGATGTGCAGGCAATGATGTGATAGAGGTGGATGAACTCTCCTTGAAAGGTACTTTCTCCTTCTTTCTCCCTCCTGCTTTATAGAACAAGCTTTACATAGACGACATTCTTTATTTTATATTCCTTTTCTAAACAAGTATACCATTAATAGAAAGCTACAATGAAAAGATTAAATGACAAAGTCCTCCAGCATCCAAAACCATGCATGAGTAGGTGTGCATGTTTGTAAGTAAAAAGCGTGCACTTAATGTTGTTCGGAAGAGATTTAAGATGTCTTTGCTATTCAAGTCTTGTGGTTTGCAAGATTCCTCACTGAAAACAGCCAAAGACAACTCAGAGTTACCACAGATATTTAAGAAAAATAGCTGAGCCTTCCTTGGTACCAAAAGGAAATTAGATTCTTTTTTGCTTTAAAAGAAAGGCATTCAATGTAGATTGCTTATTAGCAGACACATTCTCTAGGAATGAGTGTGCTCACCCACGTGTAACAGTGAGATCAATTAACTGTGGGGAAACTTCTGCAATGACCTCATTAACTTGGAGTGCAGTAGATTTCTCACCCACCCTGATGGCTTGTAAAGAGAGAACACTTGGTGGAAGTAGGCCTCAAACATAATGCTGATGTAAAAATTAAAAAAGCCACCTGGCATGGCAGTTAGAAGCATTCAGGGAGCCAAATGGGAGCAAAAATCACAGATCAAATGTGTTCAGGTCAACCTGTCCCATGAAGTAGATGATACACTTCTACAGTTCACTCTACACTCACTGAGGTTTCCCAGTGGCCTTCAACAGCAGCCCCAAGCAGCATGCAGTTTGGGTTTTGCCTGAAGGTCCAGATGAGCTGCTTGACCAGAATCAACTTGTTCAGTTCAGTGGCTTTGAAAGCTTTAGTTGTAAATAAACAGGAACAAATGACAAACACTCTACTGCTCTACAATAGTGTCAAAAAGCCCTCTCAAAATTTAAAGGAAGACAATAAAATACTTGATAAACAACACTTCCTACTTATCAGGTCAAAGCTCAGTTTAAGAATATACTGCATCTGTGGGCAATGTCATTTAGAAAATCTTCACCCTCTTTCTTTATATTGCATTATTTATAAGAAAATAAGCTGGTCCCATTAAAGCCAGCGATGCACAGAATCTAAATCACAAGCTTCGTGAATCTCTGTAACAGCTGATGCAATGAGTCTGTAATTGCTATGATTAGATAAGCTAGAGTGGCTGACAGAGAGAGTGCTAGAGGCACAGAACATATCTGCATAGTTTATTCCCATCAAATGCAAAAATTTGGCTCAGACATAATGATTCTGCCAACTCATAGTTTACCTGAGAATCCTGTGATATGTGGTACTTTCCTGAAAATTTCAGCTCCCAGAGTCAAGTGGGGGTTTTTTCAATTTTTTTTCAGATTTGTTAAAAGTGTAAATTACTGATTGTTACACATTCCTGGTTGTAAAGAAAAGCCTGAAAAAAACAGGCAGAAGCAAATCAAGAGCACAGGTTTTTTAAAAAAAATCTCATGAATTTTGTCGTCTTGGCTCATGACTGTCAGTGGTTGCAATAAGAAATATAGTATTCAAGTCATTACACATCTAACTTCCTGAAGACAGTTACGTTTGTTGTTATAATTTACAGGCTGTACTGAAAACATCATGGTGGAACTTCCTGATTAATTGTCTGTAACTACTAGGAATCCTTAGTTTATAAAGTACAATGCATCCTTCCTAGGGGATTATTCATCTGCACTGTAGAGCCACTGCACTGGTTTTGGTTGGGATAGAGTTAAGTTTCTTCATTGTAATTAGTATTGGGCTATGTTTTGGATTTGTGACCAAACCAGTGTTGACAGCATGGGGATGTTTCAGCTGTTGCTGAGCAGTGCTTGCACAGTATCAAGGCCTTTTCTGTTTCTCACGCTGCCCTACCAGCAAATAGGCTGGGGGTGCACAAGAAGTCGGGAGGGGACACAGCTGACCCCAACTGACCAAAGGGATATTCCATACCATATGACGTCACGCTCACCAATAAAAGCTGGGGGGAAAGGGGAAGAAGGGAGGGACGTTTGGGGTGATGGTGTTTGTCTTTCCAAGTAACTGTTACATGTGATGGAGCCCTGCTTTCCTGGAGATGGCTGAATACCTGCCTGCCAACGGGCAGTAGTGAATGAATTCCTTGTTTTGCTTTGCTTGTGAGTGCGGCTTTTGCTTTACCTATTAAACTGTCTTTACCTCAACCGACAAGTTTTCTCACTCTTACTCTTCTGATTCTTGCCCCCATCCCACTGCAGGGGAGTGAGCAAGGGGCTCTGTGTTAGCTGCCCAGCGGGGTTAAACCACAACAGCCATGTAGGCAGCTGAGCTCCATCTGTACTGGGTACAACACAAACATACTAAAAAAAAAAAAAATACAGCTCCTGCTCTTAAGATTTTAAACAGACTTTGCAAGTGGAAGTTTGGATGAAGATCCAGAAAGGTGACAAGGCATGAACGAACAAACAAACAATATCATGCAGCCAGCTGCTGGCAGAACGGGGCATAGAGTCCAGTCCCTGACTGACCAGCACAATCTCAAGATGCGTGGAGATCCTGTCGTGACAAAAAAGGCTTGAAGAAAGTAATTACAAATTTGCAGTGTGCAAAATGTAACCTCCCCACTAACAGAGCAATATTGTCTTATACGCAGCATGATCCAATGCACTGCTAATATGAGATTCACATTTAGTTCTCTGAGCATACTAAATCTATAGAGGCTGTATTAAAACCATCTCTTAACAGAACTCTGCCACCAGAACTCCATCTTCCCATGCAATAATAAAAACCCAATACCTTTAAAACTATTTCTATGCAAAAAGTCATTCTTGTTGTATTAACAAAGCCTAGTAACTCATTGTGAAGTTGAGAGAGGCAAGATAGCAGGGCAAAAATTCTCTCAGGCACAACAGCAAAATCAATAGCAACAAATGACAAACTTTAATGGCCCAGCAGCGTTTGATTCGAATGTAAAAAGACACATATCAAACCATCACACTGCATTAAGCAAAATCTTTAAGAAAGCTTTAAATGTTCTGCCCATAAAAGATTACCAACATCACTCAGTGGAAAGATTTCTTTTCATGAGTTTCCTGCATGCAATTTTACCTGCTACAGCAGTTATGAAAAGAGTAAGCAATGCAAACATTGCATCATTTCAGAAAAAAGAAGAGGAAAGATGCAACAAACTGTTCTGCCAACCAAGGATCTCAAATTTTGGCAAGACAGGTCTCCCTAGACCTTATTAACATTCTCTCCTATGAATGACAGGAAAGGCATAGGGTGAGTACAAATTATTGCCCAATTTATATTAGCTTTTTAAAAAAAAAAAAAAAAAAATTGTTGGTAAAAGTGTTTCCTTTGACGATTTTAAACAGCAGTTTTATTGTTTTCATAAAAGCCTCATACAGTTCACAGTTCTGTTTTCATTCCTCCGTAGTAAAACATAACAAGAACTGCCAGTAGAGCCAGGCTGACGGATAGTATCTTCAGTCCACCTCCTTCCTGTTGCCATGGGAGCTGCAAAGCCATCCACGAGCTGAGCGGTGTTTTCACTGGGATCTCAGGAGAAGGGTGTGCTTTCCAGTTTGTTCCATTCTGTGGTGCATGTCTGAACTCCTGTGAAGAAATGCACGTATTAAAACTGTTATGTATTTCTGACTGTACATAGCAAATACAAATAAAAATCTCCTCCTTATACTGAGGTTCAAATTAATATCCCTTTTCAAGACAAACAACAATTCAACCTGCACTGCATCATCATCAGGTCATCAGTTTTTCATACAGAAATCTTACCAATGCCATACAAAGTCCATCCTTCTAATGAAATTAACTGCCAGATCAATGAAGCTGTTAGCAACGGAAACAAATCTCCAGACCTCAATGTCATCGAAGAGAGTTGTTTGATGATTATTTTTTTATTTGTTTGTTTTGCTGCTATCTCACTACTCTCCCATTTCTGGCTTCTTCAAAAGAAATGTCTAACCAGTGATAAAGGGGACCACAACACAACAATCCTTTGCACAGCAGGGCTCTTCTAAAGTCAATCACCATCTCCTGGTGTGCCAGCTCAGTGGTGCTTGAAAATCCTCCCACAGGGCTTTTCCTTTCCCCTGACCCTCAGGAGGCAGCTGTGCTAAAACACTCACCTTCTCATTCAGCATATTGGATCCGAGTTCCCTGCTGCGCCTGCCATTACCATTCTCGACCTGACTGTAAGCACCAAGATCCCCCCAGAATATGAGGACTTTTAACTGCAGCACAAGTTACAGACATTCAGTCACTATTTCAGCTGAAAATCCAAGTGGAAAGAATAAGAAACTCTCCTCTCTTGCAACCTTGTTCAGCTCAGCATGCTAGCATTGTAGATACTCAAAAGTAAAAACACCTATTCAAACTGTAATCTGATGACATTTGCAAGAGGCGTTAAGTGGTAAAGGTGTAATTAAACAAAGGTGTAATGATCTTGCATCATAAGAGTCAATATTTCTGTTCATCCTTTCTTTTTTCCTCCCTCTATTTCAATAATCTCTTAGGAATTCAACTGAGCTTAGCTGGATTTTTAATTGGTTTGAAATTTTCCAGTTAAAAAAGGTTTTTGATTAATCCATTTTATTTTTTTTCCCTTCACATTTCGTAAAAAACAAGTCAGGGACCCAGAAAGTACCTATCTGGATAATCTTGTATTTCCAAGCAGCTGAAACAGGGTCACATGAAAATACAGACCAGATGTCCAACTCGCTTTTTTACCAAACATATTTCTGGGCAAACTCAAAGAAATATCAAAGCTCCAAGAAAGGTGCCTGCCCATGAAAGTGTGACAGCACAATTCGAACTGTCTGTAACTGCCTCCTGTTTTCCATTTCAGGAATCAGCTCCATTATAGTAAACATAGAAGGAAAATAATGATTACTACTGGTTAGGCAAGTAAGCATCAAAGGGGTAAATGACAGTCTGGCCTAAGTGCCATTCTAACATCTGAGGTATGATTTTGATCACAATTCACACAGGCAAAGGGTTACCGAACAAGTGACCTATGAAATAAGGGTGACTTCTTACATATACTGCACCCAGAAGACCACCAACCGGGTAAACAGAGGAAAAGGAAACAGGCAAGCAAATTGGGGTACTGTTCTCCACAGTGTAAGGCACAATAACACCACCACTGCAGGACTTCAGTCTATATTGTGCAGAATATGTTAGCTTCATCAAAAACTAGGAAGCTGCTTCATATTGTTATTAATTACAATCAGTTCCTAATGCATCTGAAATTTTAGTAACTGGCCACAGCTATTTTATCCCCCAGATATTTTATCCTGCAGAATAAACTGGAAACCATATAGTATTAAGGATTTTTTATATAGGAATCAAAACTCATTTGCAATTTATTCTTTCTAGACATTTATACAGCCTTTCTTTTCATTGCAGGTCTCACAAATCTCTACCAATCTAAGGTGCATAATTTACGGTCATGACTCATTTTTACATGTATCGTTGGTACGTTAACACTAAGGCTAAGGGGATTTAAAAGAATGGATAAGGCTGTAAAAATATCAATACAACCAAAGACTGATTTCTTCCGATATTTCATTTTCACCAATTAATGACTTAAAATTTGGCTGACTACAATCAGACTCCCAACTCCTTATCAAATATTTCTACACAGCTTGATAATCAGTAAAGTCCTGAATATTTAGTTGTACAAGACTAGATGCTATTCCTTAGAAAACAGATAAAAAGGGCCAGTACCTTATAAATGACTTTAACTTTCTCCTCAATGCTCCTATTCTTCTCAGCCTCAGTTCCTATATACCTGACCCTGCAAGACTGGGGATAGCCAGCAAAACACCGCAAACACAAGTCACGATTTGTAAAAAGTTTTGAGGGACTTCCCCCCCCCCTCCCCCTTTACTAACAGTTAAACACATTAGTGTTTCATGCATTCATTCATGTTCCTGTGCAGTAGTTTCCAGTAGTGATTTCACTGGCATTTCATTTTTGTTTTACAGCTTTTCTGTTTTCCAGCATAAAACCAAATAGTCTCTTCTTGTTGGTATAATTTTGATCATGAATAGCCTATACGGTTTTTTTTGTTACCGTATTGTTTTCTTAAACCTCTATTGCAACGTGCAATACATATGCATTAGATAGTGCTGCATACTGCTAGTATGACAGAATGGCAAAAGAGATTTTAGCAAGGTTTACAAAGTTCCAGTGGTGGGGAACACCACCAGCCCCACGGCCAGCTGCCCCAGTGCTATTTCATCTGAATAAGTCAGCCTGCAAAGTTGTGAGCCCGATTTTCTTCCTTAATTTATCATATTTCCCATAAATTAGATGATCATACTGACACACTAAACCAATTTTTTATTTTCTTTCTGTAGATGAGATTTTCTCTTACAGTATTTTACTAATATTGAAACTTAACTGGGTTGGAGATACAATTCCCACAATTTCATAGAATCATAGAATCATAGAATCATTGGGTTGGAAAAGACCTCTAAGATCATCAAGTCCAACCATCAACTAACACCACCATGACTCCTAAACTAGGCCCTGGAGTGCCACGTCTACACCTTTTTTGAACGCCTCCAGGGTAGACGACTCCACCACCTCTCTGGGCAGCCTCTTCCAATGCCTAACCACTCTTTCAGTAAAGAAATTCTTCCTAATGTCCAATCTAAACCTCCCCTGACGCAACTTGAAGCCATTTCCTCTCGTCCTATTGCTAGTTTCGTGGGAGAAGAGTCCAGCACCCACTTCCCTACAACCTCCCTTCAGGTAGTTGTAGAGAGCGATAAGGTCTCCCCTCAGCCTCCTCTTCTCCAGACTAAACAACCCCAGTTCTCTCAGCCGCTCCTCAT
>WAAD01038405.1:33604-89752 GCA_013389945.1 Fregata magnificens | reverse complement strand
ATTTTCCAGATTTCCCATGAACAGGACCATTTAACCTCGTTACCACCTCATTCCTCATATACAAAATGATGATGAATTTAGATTTCAAACTGACAACATTGGAAACCAAGAGGCTAATTATTTGTTCCAAAGCTACTGAAGGAGCTCAACATTTCCTACCATTTTGAATTGGACAAGAATTGCGAAAGGCTAGTGTAATTAGGTCCCTTATTCCCTCCAACGTTAAATCATTCCACATTTCCAAAATACAAGTTACCATAGCAATTTTCCTCCTCCTCATGACAGCATAGGAAAAAGGTTGTTCCTGCAACACCACGCACTAAAAGAACTGTGCATTTCATTAATTGCAAGACAGGCCTCCTGAAACAAGCTTTGCCAAGCTGTGCACAAATGCATGAAGATACTCCTCTTAGCACTTACACTGTCTCCAATGGAACGCAGTTTGTAGAAGGGCTGTATGTAGAACCAGGAACCTTCATTTCCAGCTTCATCCAAGGTCACCCTCATAGCATTCTTCTCTAGTAGAGCTGGAAGCCTCTTATTTACTGTTAAGTATTTGTTACTTTTTAAGTGAAGCAGCTAGAATAAGAATTAGAGTTCAGTTCTAAGAATGCTCATTTTTCCTCCCCTCAATAAATAGCGAGTGTGCATAAGGTAACCACAGTATTATACAGGAATTAAAAAACCCCTAAGTTATATAAAAGTATTGATGAATTCAGGCACAATTTCACCTACACTTCTTTCAGTATATATACAGTCCTACAGCACTAAACATCTTCAGCTAATCCAGCGGTCCCTTCTCCAGCAAACAACAAACGCTTAGAAATGCCCTTGTACTTTACAACAGCCTGTTCAAAAACCCAGGATCAAAAGTTGTAAAATGCTGGGGACTAAGTGGTTCTCCCTGGTAAGAAGGGGGTGGTGAGAAGTAACACTGCTCTTATCTTGCTTTGCTCTGTCTGACTTAACAGAAGACTGCTTCTTTGAAGACTCTCTTCAAAAAACTCGCATTCTTCAACCCTCCGCTGCATACCACCTCGCAGACGGCACACCATCAGCATGAATATGTAAGCTGCGACAGGTCACATTCCAGCTCCCAACCTACCCAGCTCCAACTGTCGTTAAATTTCCAGTAAATTTAGCAGACAGGTACTTTTGTACAGAAAGCGCTTTTTCATGCCTTTTGACTACCATAAACAGTGGTTACTCACAGAACATTTGAGAGTTATGGGATAACACGGGCAAAAACTTATCACTGCTCTTAATAGTGTTGATGTTTGTAGTCCAATCAAAAATGGATATTATTATTTCTCTTTCATCGTTAAAAGTAGATTTTTTTTTTTTTGCCTAAACACAGAGGCCAATAGCACGCTTAATTCAACCAAGGCAAAGACTTCCCTGCCCTTCCTCCATCAGGTTGCTCCAAATCCTGCAATTGCTTTAAAGGGCAGCCAACCAATTTCTCCTTGCCGTAAGAAAGCCCAGTCTGCCTATGCCTAGCCACCCCCTCTGTTGGCTGGTATTATGTCAGCAGGATAAATGAAAAAACACTTGTAGAGGAATGTCTTAATCTAAGGCTCAAAGCGCTCAGGTAAACATCCCTAGTTCTGAAGTGCTGAGGCACTCTAGTGGAAGTAGGTCTGCTTTGGTTCCAGGGTGAACCCGCACCTGCTGCATATTATGTTCCACATTTATTAAAGACTTGTCTTTTTTAATTCTGCAATTACTGTACTTTCCATTTTTATTGGGTTTGATGCATTTTTTTGTTTTTCATTTCCTGGGATCTAGCACATCCTTTGCTTTAGCGGACTGCAATTACTTATATGGCTTGATTTTCCTTCTCTGTGTCAGTTTACTCTTTGATGTGTCAACATTTGATTGTGAGAGACCATATCTGGCCTTGTACAGTGCCTGTGCCATCTTCCAAATGGCCAACTCTAACAAAGGCTCTCAGAAGTATTTCTTAATAAAGCAATCATATGGTGACCTCAAGAAAAAAAAAAAGCACAATTAACCCATAATAAAAAAAGTGACTCCATGATAGCTATACACCCAGTTCTTGCTTCACAGGATTCCACTTCAGGACATTGCCACACCCTGCAAAGCTACAGACTCTTGTCCATGAATTCCAGAAATTTAAAGTCACATTGACCAGGGGAGTTAGAGCAAAGTCCTCTACCGCTTGCAAAGATGTTCATAGCCTACCTGGATAACATTGCCATACTGGATGACTGTTCCCAGCAGCTTTCTGTTTTCAGTTTCATTCTGTTTCTTTTCCAAATCTGCTGCATGCTGAAATCAAAGGAGAACAACTCAGTTGTTGACTGTTTTATCAAAAGTGTGACCAAACACTCGAGGTTCTTTAAGAGTATTTCAAAGAACTGGGAAAACAGCGAGCATCTGAAACAGCACAATTTCCTTTTTCCAACTTCCAACAGCGTCATTTCCAATTCCCTTTTTCAGTTGTTTAGGAAGATAGATGCACACCATTTAAGCAATCCGGAATTTGCGTAGAATTTGAACAAATTTTGGAATAAAACATGAGATGAAAAACTCAGACAAGATAAAGAGACAAGCCATGAGAAGACAACACCACACCTATGGAGGGAAGGCGAAAAGGGATGGGTAACAACTCAAGCCAGGAAGTCTACATTACTTTCTACTGACTTCTATACAAATGGGAAGAAAAGGACCTCAACTTTGGATCGTTATTTTACTTTGCCAATATAGGCCCCAACTTGACCACAGCCTGTCTTTTTATGACGGCTCTAATCATCTTCACCATGCAGCAATATTATTTAGAAGGTATTTACAAATGCCCACTGCAGCTCTGAATACCTGAGTTCCCAACTTCTCAGCAGCACAGAGTTCGTACTTCATGAGGCTGAAGGATACTCTGTGCTACATTATCACACTATCATGGTAATAAAAGGGAAAGCCCTTGCAAAATTGAATGATCATAGGGATTCACTGTTCTGTTTAATAACTTAATTTATAACTAGTCTCCTGCACTTCATTTTGTTTTAAAAGAAGTGAGCTATTTTGCCCAGGCTGTTTTTAAGCCATTTCAACTGGTAAAGAAATTCTCTCTTACTTTACATGAAAGATGATTTTTTTCATTACCTCCCCCCCCAAAAACTGTATTTGCTTTAACCGATACCTGGTGATAGAGAGTAATTTAAAACTAGACTTTTTTGGAGACTAAGCATCAATGTTTATGGTTTGGTTCTCAGACCTCAAGGACTACAGTAGGTCCAGTTTTCTCCTGTAGGAGAAGAAAGTGCCCACAGTTCCTAACTGTAGTAAGGTAAAGTAGTAATAACACAGGACAATGCTTAGATACTGCAAAGGAGGAGCTATCTGTATACTGTTATAAAATTTCAGCATCTTCAGCTTACACAAAATGTGCTATTTTTAGAAGCTGTGCTAGGTACGATAGCTGGCTCTTGCTCCAGGAGAACCCGGAATACAGCTGCTCATTCAAATTCAAAAATATATTCAGAAATACAATGCAGCATAATTTTTTTCTTTATTATTGAAATACAACTTTTTTTGCTTGATTTCAAAGTATTCTGTCAAGAAAGGATTTCTTCAAGACACTAGGGCCCTCTCAGCTGTCAACGGCAATCAGAGAAGACAGGACTTCTCTGCCTGCACTGGATTGGGTGCCACAGTTGTTATAAATAAAGAAACTAGCGTATTCTGTGAAAATATGATTAAGACTTTGGATGCATATCAAAAGCACACACCAAAACTGACAACCATTCAAGAAGAAAGAATAATTTTCTCTAGCCACTAGATGTCAGCTTCTCAACCAGCACTGATTCTTGATACCAAAGAAAGACAAGTGTCCCAGATTTTATATCCCTTAAATGGCATTAACTTAAAATAACCTGACCTCAGCATTGAGCGCTCCAGAGCAGACAATAAATTCCACCAGCAGACAAACAGAAGCCAAAAAAGGCAAGTGATGATGAATACATCTTGCATCACCAATTTTGTTAGAAATTATATGTGCTGATAAAGAAATCTAATCACAGGCAGAGCTAACAGTTGCATGCACATGTTTCAGGGCACAGCCCCCCCAATACACATCATACAAAACGCAGGGTTTTTTAGTGTATTCCACGTGCCAACAAATGGAAAGGATGACACATGTACCCATACGACTGGCAGAAAAATAAGTTTTGATATATGAGTGATGTATATGGGACCAAACTATTTTAAAGCCATGCATCAGCCCCAGGTCACTGAAGACCTGATTTGGCACATGCTACGTAAAGGATTAGCGTTTATGTCAAAGTGATGCGTATTAAATAATCTCCAGTAAAACTGTAAAGTACTCAAATCCTTTCACCAAATCAAGCAAGCAGCTCATGCATGGTGGTACATTTCTGTACAAACATCACTCAGCTGGGGCTAAATACAGGAAAAATCTAATCCTGTATTTCCATAGGGACCCCGGCACAAAATGGTCGAGTGTCAGACGAATAGGAACAGGTCCCAAACACCTGAACTGGCACATACTGAGAAAAGAGAAGACAACTTTAAATGACATTGTAATCCGGGGCAATTACAGTATTTTTCTTCTACATGACGCAGTATTTAGACCATACTTTCTCTTAAAAATCCATGAACTCACACACACACAACCTGTGGGCATAAACTCTCCCCTTCCCCTATACGCCAGAAAAACCAAACCCAGAACCCCCTTTTACTTAAAGCTTGCTGGCATGGTCTACTTCTCTTATTATCATTAAAGGGGCAGGAGAAATGCGGCACAAGTGAGGGACCTTTGTGCTACAGCCAGCACCAAAATAGCTTTCTCCTTGCCAAGTTAATACTTCTAGGTTATAAAATTATGTTTTCAGAAGCAAAATGAGTCAAATACTCAGCCTTTGTGAAAAGCAGGAGCAAGGCAGCCATATGGCAATCAGCAAATGACACTCTCCTACAGGGCCATTTTGTATTTCAGTCTACAATGAGCTTAATATAGGCTTAAAGAAACTAAAAATATTTAGAATTGTAATTTTGACATGAAGTACTCTAGCTATGTAATTTTAACATAAACATGGAGTTTATTTAACTCTAAAGTCAACAGATGGTATTTAAGTTGGCTTTTTTTTTAATACAGGAACTCTAAAAACAGCAATCAATTGCCTTACTGGGTTTTCAACTGCTGAATGTCAACATTTTACCCACAAAATATTAAATACCGCAAGCTAATAAGGAAGAAAAGGCTGTCTGGCCTTATAATTACTCATAATTACCCATCAACCTTTACATGTATCAACAGCAGCTACGTTTGTTTGAGGAATCCCAACAGGTTTATCAGACCAGTAGCTCAGATGGCATCTACCAGCACAACTAACGCCTGTGACTTTCCACGTCGAGATGCAACACCTAAGAATCCTCTACTCTGTGTAGTTGTTTGAAGGGTCCCATTTTTATGCTGTTACCACCCTAAATGCCCACGTAGAGCACTACTACAGGTTAGCACAGATTAACGACAAAAGCTTAAATGGCTACCATGACTCTAATCCAGTATCACACATACCGATGTTGGGACACACAGGCCTTGAACAGCATGCTGTCATAAATCAGAGGATGTTTAGAGAGGGACAGATTCTCAGTGAATGTCTCAAAAGGAGTCTTGTATACTGATTTCTATATACTTTCTTGGTGCCTCCGGGTTAACTGTGTCAAGTTGATCGGAAATACTTATTTAAAGCAGCATAGATGAGAGTGTTGATGATCAACAGCAGCCTAAACAAGAATACTTACGTGCAGTTTATTGAGTAGCACAGCATCTGTTGTGCTGTTAGCTCCTGGCTTTGCTGCTTTCCAGAACTGCTTTTGAGCAGAGTACCGGTTCATGGGACATAGTTTGAACAGGCAATCTATAAAAACAGATGAAAAAGAGAGATTGCTTCAACCATTCGTAATTATCTGGATTTTTGCTGCTACCATTGTCCAAATATTCCAGCAGCAAGGAAAGGTTTATAAACAAATTCCAAAAAGCTCTTGATCAGACACATGCTTTTTTGAGGAACAGGAATGTTGCCCCATGAATGATAAAAATTAACTGTTGCTGCCAAACATCTGATGCAAGCCCAGAAAATTTATAACTTGTCCCAGTCAAAAATGTTACCATACTAAAATGGTAACACGTTTCAATGCTTTCCCAGGCAAACAGACCCATTTTACACACTTACAACTTTTCATTTTTCTACTTTAGCAGGTACGCTACTTCACACAATTAATGTTAGGTTGGGGGTTTTTGGTTTGCGTTCTTATGTTGCTGTTTTAGGTTTTAAATCAAATCCCTTCTATTGCTAGGGAAAGCGAGGCACAAAGAATTGGAGAAAGGCACCTGAAGTAGCAGCAGCATAAAATACCCCCAAACAATAGCACGCCCAAGCACAGACATTCAAAGTATAGTTCTAGCTAACAGTAAACCCTTCAGGGTGTCGGGTTCTTTACCCAGTCCATCGACACTGTTTATTTAACATTCTGCCTGGCAAAAGCCAGGAATTACAGCTCATTAGTCTTATTAGAAATACGTTTTTATATTAAAGAGATGCTAACTTATCAGTAATAAAACCAAATCAGCTGCGTTTACTGTTTTTCCTCTTCTCTGTTGCTAAGCGACTGAACACGCAAAAAAATTAAGCTATTCAAAGACAGTGCCTAAAGTAGCAGCTTCGAAGTTTAAACAAAGTGCCAAAAAAGCCAGAAGGCTGTTCCCAGTGCCTCTTTGGCAATGGCATGGATGTAAGAGTTCAGGCTTCTAATTCACACGGTATTTCTCAGGGCTCCTGGTGTATTCTTACAGGTAAGCACTGCAATTTGGGAAGCAGCAAGCTGAGGAGAAACCTACCTGGGGGTTTTATCTTCACTGCCTGAAAAGCACAGCGGCTTATGGGCTACCTTGTTAATAGACACATTGGATGCACGTCCACCAAAAAGGGAAAAACCCCACGTTGAAGACAAGTCGTTTCAGCTCTGCCAGAGGTTAAAGATGCTGAAGGGGCTGAGCCCTGCTAGAGAAAGACCTTGGTAATTTTACCTCAGGATGCCATTTGAGATGGACACCTTCACTCTTTTCATGCCTTTCTTAAAGAAAAGACCTATTTGATCTTTCACAGAAGGGCAAAGGTCTGTCTTCAAAACTAAATCTCCTTCTAACGGGGTGGAGCACCGGCGACAGATTGCCTCTTCATCTCACAGTGAGCCACCGACCACCAAGTGGGCTGATCAACTTGTCCCAAACCACCACAGCAATTCCTGCAGCCTGCTTAGCTGGTGGCCCAGTATACCGGCAACAGGTACGGTAGGAGCTGGGTATGGTACTAGGGATCTTTAGTGGGGCGACACATACTGCGGAAGGAGAGAAAGAGCTGAGGGTATGTGGAGGGAGATTTAATTGCATCTATCCAGAAATACTCACCTCCACTTTGATGCTACCAGCTTATAGCTTCTGAACAAACAAGAAGAGTGCAAACCGCACTTTCCAGGTTTGCTCTCCTCAACGTATTTTTCATTTACATAAAGATGATTCACAGAGATTGACAGCACAGAATAGATTCAAAAAGCCACTGCAGGCTGGCACTTTGAGCTAAGACTATGCATTGTAAGCAACACACCAGTTATAAAATCTTCTATTTTTGCTTAAACCATCAGTTCACACAGTGACAGCAATTAACACACAGAACTGCATAGAAGAATTAATTGTATGCTAGATTTAGTCACAGTGCAACTGTACTTTTTTCCATCCTTTTCAGTCAAGAAAGTTGTCAAGTTAGGCTTAACTTCTAAATTGTCAACTGCAAGCAACCCCCTCTCTTCCCTATAGCACAGGGGAGAGCTCTACACGTTTTGTCTTCCCTTCTTGCGCTGGACAAGGTCAAATTTTTTTTTCTTGGGTTTTCTTCCTAGTTACGAAGCTACAGATCTAAACCAAACAATGAAAAGCACCCAACATATTTTTTTTTTTAGTATTTGTTCTATGAAATGTATTTCTTAAGTGGTTGAGGAATTCAACTTAGCCTTATTCACCTTAATATGACCACAAGAGGTTGGTTAGTACCAAATGTATTTTGCCATGGGTCAAACTACATGAACTTTGTGGCCAGAAGACTTTCAGATCTCCAGATTGCATAGGCTTATACACGTACAAAAATCAACATGCAAGGATGTGCTAGCTGAGTACCATCGTGGTCAGCAGTCTGCAACCCACAGCAGCGATGACTGTGTAAGATACACCAACTACTTGTCAGACGCTAGACTACGGAAGTTAGGTCTATTTCTGACATCCAAAATTAAGCCAGAGCAGCTGAAACAATCAGCTATCTGCTCTGATCATGGATTCAAGCAGCTTTAGCCACATAGGAAAGGTGATAAATAAAGCTATTACTGAAAAGTAATTACATCTTATTATATACTGTTTGTTGAATATGAACCATGAAGGAATGTATTTTCTTTTCAGATCTTCATGACATAGAGTGAAAAATGGCAGAATTGCACACTGAGTAAGTATAAAAATAAAATACTAAGTAACTGCTGATGAAATGATGACACATCGTCAAGCCTGAACACCAAACAAAGGTCCTGCAGGAAGAAGCGATTGCATAACTGTATACTACCCCATCATGCACATGCACAAGAAAGATGAACGAAGGTTGTATGTACGTGTATTAAACGTGGATTTCACTTCCAAGCTAAATCACGTTCTTTCATCAGCAATTGCTTTGCATCTAATAAAGTGGACTGAGTAAGACCATAATTGCACCATGCGATACATTAATGCTCTCGCTGTTTTTGGACATTTAGATCCCCACATGGGTCTCTGCCACCTGAAGCTCACAAAAATAATTCCAGTAATGTTTGGTTATCCTCGGCACGTACCAGCATCACAGAGGAATAATCAAAATCAAGGATACTAGAAACACTAGAAAATTCTACATTCTGAAGTATTCTGGGGTTCAACGAAGAGAGAAACTTGCCAGCTACATTATGCCAACTGCAATTCTTTCTACCCCATGCTTTTAATTTTCTCTTCTTCCTCTTCCATTCCCTTCTCCTGTACTAGACCTTGCTTCTTTCCTACCCGGTCATAGTCTCCAAACTTCCAACCTTTCCTGCCAGTCCAAGCCCAACCAGTCAGATTCTCTACTTCCATCCCGATTAATTTATTTGGCCCCCAACAACTCATTAATCCATCCCTTCTCTTTTCCCGCCATGACAGCGATGTACAGATCTCCACCTAATACTTGACAAGGGATTATGTTTTGCCCAGACAATCCTCATCTTCCAAGGTTTCCCAACTTCATCATCCAAGGCACCTTACACTCCCAAAGCATAGGGAACCAGAACTTTACAAAGAAAAGGCTGGGCTTTTTCCCTTAGCCATCAACACGGTATTTTGACAATCACTTTTTAGGAATGCAGACCTTTCTTTAAAAACACATCTGGGAAAAGCAGCTGGCGCAAAGAAAAAAAAAATCAGCCAAAACAGCAAAACTTAAAAATATCAGGCTGGAAAAGCATCCCGTAATGGAAACTTTCAGCCCACCTTGAGCCTCCGCGGTGCTTCTACCTCCACCCCGCAGTGAACAAGACCGGCATTGCATGGGGGCAGGTAAGCTGCTGCTGGGCAAGTGAAAATTATTGTATGGTCAGTCCCTCTAAAGGGGTAACAGCATCTGGGCTCACAGATGCAGATCTAAGAGTATCACTGTTTCACATAGCATAACACCAGCAAGCTCCCTTTTGGTGCTGCCCCACGACAGCTGGCTTGCTGGCTAACCCCGTCCTGTTCTCCCTGTCGGGTTCAATTCAATCGGGTATGCACAATTTTTGCTTTCATAGCAAAATGAAAAACCTGACCAGACTGATATATATATATATATATATTTTTTTTTTTAAAATGGACTTTGTTGCATGGGAATTTAAGTAGCATTTAGGTAGTATGTTAATGAGGTTATTACAAAATATAATGCAAGACTTGTCCAAAATTGCAAATATCCACTAACTTCAGAGAGGCTGGAATGATTTGGAGAAGCGAGTGGAGTATTTCAGAGCCCACCCAAGATAGAGCCACCTTCTTTCACCACAAGCTGCCTAGAAGTACCTAACTCAAACATACCTATGCCATTCCAGTCTTCCCTTCAGAAGGTTGACCCACCACTTGGGGCATTAAGTGACATTGTTATGTCAATTCTACCCTCGGTATATGGAGACAGCTCAGAAAGTTGCTAAACCGACACTGTTGACACCCAAAGCTCTTAGTGGGGCCTTCACTGCGTGACAGCTGGACTCCAGCCACTATTAAAACTTTCCATCTTTTCTACTTTCAGAGATCAGCTCAGATCAGTTCTGAGTTGCAGTACACGATTTTTCTCACTCTGCCATTCTCTAGCGTGCTCATTTCTAAATGATCTGGAAGTACTTTTAGCTTCAGCCAGGCCGGTTGTGTAACACACCACTCATCATTTTTTCCAAATCTCCCCTAGCTATTTTAAGCATTTAGTAGAAAGTCTTCACCAACTTTTCTGCAGTTAGAGAAAGCAGGCATCAAATATTTTGTTGGCAATAAAAACATGTGTCATTATTTCATTTCTTTAAAATACAGACCCAGACTTTACAAAATGCCAACTGGAGAAAGGTAAGAGTCAAGAAAAATTATTCCCCCTCTCTCTAAAATCATACTTCAAAGTACTTTCAGATGAGGGAAATCTATAAAGATGAAGATATTTAAATAAGTCACTTACAAAACCCACTGAATATTTAACACCAACACAGCTGTTTCTTCGTTACTTGAAAAAAAAAAAAAAAACAAGCTCCTTTTTGCACAGCAATACTAAAATTAAAAGAAAATTAGCAATTCCCTGTTGAAATTTAGCAGTTTCTCTTCAGACTTTTCTATACTTAGATACCTGATATTTCCCCAAGGCCAAAGCCTGCTCATAGTAGAGAATAAATATAAGGATAGTATTTTTTTATTTTAAATATTAAAAAAAAGCAGCAAAGAAGATGAAGACATAACATAGCTGGGAATGATGGAAATTGGAACAGGCTGCCCGGAGAGGTGGTGGAGTCGTCAGCCCTGGAGGCGTTCAAAAAAGGTGTAGACGTGGCACTCCAGGGCCTGGTTTAGGAGGCATGGTGGTTGACGGTTGGACTTGGTGATCTTAGAGGTCTTTTCCAACCTTAACGATTCTATGATTCTATGACATTGCAAATAGAAGTTCTCGACTTTATATTTATAGAAGTTGCACAGCTTTAATACACTCACAAGGATGATAACACTCCACAGGGTTAAGAGATTATTTATTTAAAGACAAAATAAAGACCTCTTTTGTGTTTAAGTGAAATGTTTTCACGCAGGAGTCATATAGAATAATACAAAATGCATATATTCAATCACAGGCAAGTTTCACCTCCTCAGAAGCCCCTGGATTACTACAGCGTCTATTTCTATACTTGTTCCTTCTGAGGTTTAAAATGAATAGATGACAGTCTAAGAGGTTCAAAGACTACAGAACAAAAGCGGCTACAGAAATGTGTTGATTATTAATCATTCCTGCATTTCCATAAAGAGGGAGGAAAAAAAAGAACCTGATCCTACTGAAATTACTGTCTTTGTGATGAGAAGACATCCTTTCATTCTCAATTTGCAGTGAAGCAGCTTTGCTGGGAGCACAGCAAACCGTTTCAAAACGCATATTTTGTCAGGATGCGCTAAGCACTTGACCTGCTGTCCCGGCGGAGCCCACTCCATCCGCAGCTCCAGCAAAACAAGCAAGAAAACAAACCTGAACTGTACCCATTTAGCGCAGTGGAAGACAATGACTGAAGTCAAATCTCACGTTGCCAACAGTTCTGCCATGCCACAAGTGGGGAAAATTTAAGCGCAGGTGAGAAGGGCATTTGTATTCCAAGCCCAAAGATCTTGTCACAATCACACATGCCACTGCAAAGCAACCCAATCATTCAGGATTCAAACACTGAACTAATTACGTGACAAAATATATTAGAGGTTTCTGCTGCTGTGAAGTCTGTTACCTCCCTTCTGCATGCTGCTGCATCTTGCCTGTTCAAGGGCTTTCAATGCTTTTCTTTTTAAAGCAGAATAAAGGAGGAAAAATCACCCTTGCAGCCAGCATTTAAATGGAAAGCCTGCATGATTTATGATCTAAATATATTTTAATTTTTATGTTAAAATAACCACCCTCAATTCATATCTGCAAGACATGAGGGTAACCACCCTCTTGCCATTGTACTCATTTGTGCACAGTTCTACCAATGGGAATTGCTACTTCATTTTTTCAAGCTGTAACAACACAGGAAATCATGTAATTGTTATTAACTTAGAGCTGAGATATCAAACCAAACAAAGGGAGGAGACTGCAACAGTGATTTAAGAGACTGAAAAATTATAGGCCTGAGAGTTGGACATGGAATATCCATGCCTACTAAATCAACGGTATTCATTAATGCAATGTTAATTAAAAAGCAATGGCTTTTTGAACACACAACAAATTAGCATATGACTCCACACAACATTGTTACTAACTTCACAATAAACACAGCATTTTAGATACACCGAGATTTACTGTGGAATAAGGCTGTCCTTCAGTGACAACTGAGCAAGATAACTTCATTCCAACGAGGAAGAGCAAAGACACAGCTCCTCACCTGCAGGGAAAATTATCTCGCACCGCCATGTCTCGGGGTACGTTAAGAACCAAAGCACAGACAACTCACAACACTACAAGCAAACGCCCTCCAAAGCCCTCAAGGCCACAATGGTAGCAAAGTGCCCAAAAAACTACCAAAAGACTAACATGAGAAACGCACCTTTAAGTAAACATCTTAGGTACCAAAGAGTTCAGAATACACCAGTGTTTGTTTTATTTCTGCATGTAACCTCTTTGGTCTCCTTCAAAAAGAAAACTGCTACTCGAAAAGAGAGAAATATTTAGACACTGGATATACAGGCAGTTCCAAAAGGAAACATTTGCAGGAAAGACCAGATTCGTTTTTCAATCTCTGGTACGAGCAACGCTGAGTGAAGATGCTTTGTGAAAACTCAAAGCCAGAAGGGACAGCAACACAAGTATAAAGAAAAAAAACACTGATGCATTTAACTAAAACATATCCCATTTGACATCAAGGGGGTCAGGTTAAAGAATGCAAGAAAACTGGCAGCCTCCTTGTCGCCGAGATGTGGCACCACGATGGAGAACATGTCCCTGGATGGGCAATACACAGGGCTATAAGAGATATGTGAAGACAACACCACAGTGAGTTTCCTCAGAGAAAACTGTTCAGGACAAGAATGAATATGCCAGGTAATCTTGAAAGCGTTAAGGAACAGGTCTTATTTATGGACACAGAGGATAATTTGGACCAAGAGAAGGTACTTAAATTAACCTAAGAATAAGCTCAAGAACCTTTAGAAAAAGTCTAAGCACCACGATGGCTCCTGGCTAGTAACAAATACAAGCCAGAAAAAAACCCTCTTAATGTCAAGGAGAAGGAAAAAAAAAAACAAAACCTCCAGAGAAGCATTCACAACAGCACACGTTAACTGGAGCTAACCCAGGATCTCAAGAAAGCTATTGGTTTCAGTGAACATTTTTACTGTCATAGCTTATCGCCATCTCTGGCCCAGCACTAAAAGAAATCCTGGACTAGAGGCAAACCTTGACAAGAGGAAAGTCCAAAGGCCAACCCCCTCTCTCTCCCACAAATACTGAAAAATCAAGTTTTATACACTACAAGGAGAAGCATTCGTACTTTATACGAAGGGAATTCAGCAAACTGATGTGCATAAGAGGCGCAGAAGCATTTTTAAGTGAACTGTCGCGGCTTTAGCCTTTGTCCCAGCCTTGAGACCTGTATTCTTAACTCAGGAAGCCATCCACTATCTCCCTTTTAACAGCTTCCAGGATAAATCTCCCTGTGAGGCACTGAAATGCAAGTCTCAGAACATGAACCCTGGGACATTCTTCCTCAAAATCTTCCGGTCTTTTCAGTGTACGTCGGTAGCATTTTACACCAGCAGTAAATCAAAGTATATTCATCTGCTGGCCACATTTCATTTCGACCGCTCACCCCTTGGATTTCATTTTCACGTTTGCTTCTTCACTTGTTCCTGCCTTTCCGGAATAACGTTCCTGCTCAAAACGGGTCAGGAAGTGGGGGCAGGCGGCGGGGAACGGCTCAGACAGTCCGAGCACAGGAAGAACAAGAAAGATCAGATTTCAAACACCCTCTGAAAGTATCAATGTTGAGCAGTATGGAAAGAATACGGTTGTGCTACTAGACGGAGCTGACGTGACTGAACAGCATAATAAAAGTCATTTCTACTTAAGAATGTTTTGCGTGGATGTCATAAGAAATGAGCCACCACAGCACCACGCAAAACAAAACGCAAATTTTTCAGTTGTTCAATAAAGTAACTTGATTTTCAGCTTTTAAATGCATTTGGCTTAAAGAAAACCCACGTCACCAAAAAATAAAATATAGGGAAGTTACATGAATATTTGATAATATTACTGAAGTTTAGCTTGGAAGAACTGAAGAAATAATATAACTGATTTCAGTGCTTTAATTGTTCTTACGCTAATGAAGTGCTTGGGATCCCTTGCCTGAACTGCTTATTTGTTTCTTTCCTCCTGCACGAAGTGCCATGCGCCCAAACTCTGGTGCCGCTGCCTTCTGCGGAATTGCCAATACCACAGGTTCACAGGACTGGCAGACCCTTAGAAAGCTTACTTAGCTCATCACTCCCTCCCAAAGGCAGAATTAACTATGCCTACTCCATTCCTGACATACCTCCTGAAGTCATCCATTCCAGCACTCCACTATTTCTGTATCTAACCTATTTATTTTTACAATTTAAGCCTCTTATTTCTTCCCCTCTCCGCGTGGGCGTGCAGAACGGAACTTCTCCTCCCTCTCTGAACAGTATGTGCAGGCTCCTCCGTCCCACAACTACCGAGATGCAAGACTAATCGGTCTTGTTCCTGACCATTACCCTCCTCTGGATTTTCTCTAGTTGGCTCATATCTTTCTGGAAATATGAGGTGCAGTACTAAACAAGGTACTTCACTTGAGTCTCTGCCAGGAAGTAAAATTGGAAAAAATAATTACTATGTCTTTTGGCAATGTTTCTTTTCATATATTCCAAGGCAGCAATTGCACATTTTGTAACAGCACAGCATCGATGACTCCTATTCTAACTGTGATTCCTACAATCCCCGGATCCTTTCCGACTGCGCTGCAGCATGTGCCCATCCTCCTCCTCCCTGGATGCAGTCACCTAAGTGCAGTCTTTGACATATGCCCCCACTGAACTGCAATGCTGTTTTTCATATCGTTTCTTCAATTTTCAAGGTAATTCTGAGTGAATTCCCAAGTTGTCATCTTCCCTGTGGAACTTGCAGGGGACAGCCAGCTGTGAAAAATGCAGTTACCAGCAGCATGGCACCAGACATCCAGTGCTATGCTGGCAGTAGCAGACAGCATCCGTAAGGCATGTGCTGCCACACGGATGTTCAGACTTCCAGTAAATTGGCTATAGATGGACTTGAGCAGCACTATTTGAAGAGCCTAGCAAAACAAAGATAAATGCAAAAAACCCAGACCTGCCTTAATTATAGGAAACACCACCCTGGAGTTGAATAGAGCAGAGTCATGCTGCTGAACTGTGCTGCACTCCCAGGCAAACAGAGTAACACACCAGTGTCCACATCCGTTTTCTGAGTCTGAAGGATTTATTCCTTACTTTCTGTTCCTAGGCTTGGCTTGAGTCTTTCACCTCGCTTACTGAGGCCCTCTCCCTCTCTCTACTTTAAACAGGCACCATCCTTTTGGCAGGGGACCAGAGATGCTCTTGCTGAAGCCTATCAAATGATGCTACTCAATCTGTCCATGTTCAGTCCGTCGCTGTACGCCACTCCCCTTCGCAGGAATGGAGCACAGAAGATGCCAACAAATCACGCAGCTAATTAAAATTTGGCCGACTCCTCCATAACATAGGCTTAGCACTGAAGATCGCGCTCTGGTTGTCATTTTAAAAAGTAGATTATGCTGACAAGGTATATATATGCTATAAACACAAGTGCTGCCATATATTGTCTCTGCTCAAATTGTCTGCAGCAGCATACCAGTGTGTTACAGCAGAGAATAAACCACTTTAAGCACTTCTAAAAAGCACAATATTCCAGTTTGACAGCACTGAAGAGTTAAACTATGCCAGCACCGCTGCTGAAACACAATCTATAGCTTTAGAGATCAAAAATGAAAGTGGAGAACAGTCCCCAAACTAGTAAAACAGCCCCTTCCAGAACAGCCTAAGAGCACTGCTTTACCAAATAAGGCAAGTGCGAGCTGGAAGCCAAAGCAGCAAAGCCACGCTGTATTAAAAAAAACCAGACAGCTGGATAATAGAAATGTGAATAAGTCAGCTTCACTAGACCGGATTGCAAATGGGAAGAACAAATGTTGAGCGACCATGAGCGGAAGCAGAGCCTGCCAGCAGAGGCCTGAAGGCATTTATCCCAGCCAGCAGGAGCCAACAGCACATTCCTACCAGAGTTTGGGGTTGTGGTTTTTTTTTTTCCCCCTTTGTTTTTTGGGGTTTTTNTTTTTGTTTTTTTTTTTTTTTTTTTTTTTTTTAAATGCAATGCAATGCTGTCATTCTAAACAGGCAACAGAATCACCATAGATTATGTCTGGAAAGAGATGCTGATGGGGCACTAAGGATCACCTGAAGTGCTTGGCACCCGAGTGCAGTGAGCACGCAAAACCAAAAATCCAAATCCTAAAAACGCATTATGTATCCTAGACTGACACACGTTTCACCCTGCTGTACAAAGCTGCCAATACGCTACTAGGTGAGGACAAGCACAACGGTGGAGTTGCTAAAGATAATACTGTTCGTTTTTCAACTTCAAAAGAAACTGAGTTGGTTTTTTTTTTTTTTTTTTTAAAAACACACGGATGTCATTCAGTTTATTTTAGCCTGCTCTACTACTTCATTACCTTCCAGAAAAAAAGAAGTAGAACACGCTATCATCCATCTCTAAGGGATGTTTCATACAGGCTGCAAGTGTAAGCCTTTTGCAGAAATAAACACTGTGTTAACTTGGTGGCTATTTTCCAATGGACACAGCAGCTTCTAGGACTCCTGGGTTTATCACAACTGATTATGTCCCTGGAGAATAGATTTTAAGAGCCTGCAACAGGAACACCAAAGCTTCATACAATAAATCAAGGAGTTAAAACATACCTGTAAAGGAAACCACCGGTTTAAATTTCTTTGACGATTTCTTGTCCAACCATTAAGCAGACCAAGAAGCTTGTTTTCAGGTGCTGTAATTTCACATGACAATGCCTGCCTTATTTCCCTGAAATCCTTGAGACAAGAGGAACCAAAAAAACCCATTATGCTGATACCACAGTAAGAACCTGCAAGCGATGGACCTCAAGGCTTCTTATCCCTCTGTCACAAGAGCTGCACCAGCCAAAGCAGGAGCGTCCCTGCCCCAAGCTCTCAGGTGCTCCACTTTCGCAATACTTGGCTTTCTAAATTTGCACTCCCTCTCTGCAGCAGTCACACCAGCACGCTACCAGAGCCAAGCAAGGAGTATCCACCTGTGCGTTTAATCCTGAATGCCGCTTATTTCCTAAGCCAATTTATTTTCAAGAACACAATATTTACCAGTCACTGAATTTCAAAGCCTATTAATTGTTGCCTTCTCACAGTGTGTGTGATTCAACAGATCCATTCATTTCAGTCCCCTCTCCTGCCAGCTGCAGAAAGATGAGCAAATCTGTACATTAGTGTGGCATTCCACTGTCACAGCTGGGAGGCCTCCACAGCAACACATAAGCAACTGAAAGACAGGAGGGAAAAAAAAGTAGTGGTTGAACCTTTACCTAGCTATCACCACAGCACTGATAGTGTTTTTTCCTTAATGTTGAAACTGATGTGCTTTAAATCAGAACGCGTTTTCCCAGCCTTTAATTGATCCTTGTGATGGAACTGTAATGAAGCCCTGGGAGGATAACAACAATGCATCAAGGCACTTGCATTGCCAAGGGAAGCACCAAAAAGGACTGAGCATTACCATCTCGCCCTCAAGGCATGACCATGGCCACCGCAACATACACCCCTACCTGTATTTGTTTCTGAAAAGTCTAGAGAAAATAAATGTATTCAAACCACTTAGTGCTACATCCATTTTAAACATTTCCTTTTCCATAAAGAACAATAATCAGGTATTTTCAATGTTTTAAGCCATCTTTCAAGCTGCCTTATTGACGCAATGGTAACATATCAATCAGTGTGGAAGAAAGCTGGATTGAACAGTGATGGATGGGCTGGTGAGAGCTATTAAATAACACTAGCTGCATCACTGTCTGAACACATCCTACACTCCTATCTGCACAGAGTCAGCCAAGATAGTCGTCTCGGATCACAAACACCACCTTTGTCAGTAGCCGCAAAGCAGCAATAACCTTTGCAGTTCAGAAAAATGCACCTAAGTCCTCTTTTAACATTGCCTGCTCCTGTCCCTTCTCTTCCTTCATTTGGTTCAATCAATGTCTTTTTTCCAATTATTATTTGTATCATAATCATATTAAAACTGTTTCCTGGTTGCTTGTGTCCGGTAGTCCAGCCTCTACTTCCAGATCTACGTCAGGTTTACACCCCGATTTTCAGGATTTCAGGTTTCAGATTAATTTAATCAGGTTTCAGATTGTTTTTCCTTTTCTACACAAGATCTTAGCATTCAGAAACAGCAGAAGCAACTAAACCCCCCCCCCCAATTATGTCCAATAGATTTGATAATATCAATTTGCAACTGTTGGTCTGCAGAGTGAAATGGAGCAACAGCTCAGGCAGATGAAATCCTGTGGTGGGGGGATGCCAAGACAGCCTGAAATGGTGATTCATGGTCAGGGCAGCCCCACTGAGATTTGGTCCCATGGACCAGATAGCGCTTCAGAGGCAGGACCTAATCCTGCTGGTTTCGCAGACGTGATGGAGTGTTTTAAAAATTACTGCAGCCCTCTTCCGCTCCGCTGTAAATTTAATGGGAGTTCACAAGAACTACATCAACGGTGACATCTGAACAGTGCCGTTTCACCTGCTATGGTGCCAGTTGCTGTTTTCAACCACTAAAAAATGGCCCTTGGCACCGACAGCAACAAGAGCACTCAATGCACCACCCCATGCCAGCTCTCCCGTGGAGGTCTGCCACAATGCTGTCTAGATTTATGATTTCAGAGGAAAATCACAGTAGTAAGAGGTAGCACTTGACTATTTTACTCATCTGTAGACCCCAGGGATAATTTTTACCCACAACAGTTTTAACACATGCTTTTGGAAAAACAAATACATCAGCCTCTTGAACCGACAAGTGACTCTCATGCAATAAACTAGACACAAGTTATGAAAGATGGATTGCAAGTATTCTTTATATTAGAGATGCTCAAAACCTAGATTCTGCCTCGGAGTCAAGAAATATAGACTATTTCAGCAGATCACAAATGAAACCCAGACACTGATGCTATCCAAAGGCTTAATCGTGGAAAATGCCAACTGTACTGATTAAATATCTGGACCTTATTCAAAGACAACTGACACAAGTAGAATAAAAACTCCCCTCAAAACACCTGAGGATACGCGAAACAAAAAAATCTACAAGTGACAAAGATGTGAAAAGTCAATTATCTTTAATTTCCTGAGCTTGCAGATCTGGATGGGCACTTGGGACTTTCCTCATTGACTTTCAGTTTTAGTTAAGTCACTCACCATATGAAAAGGAAGTGACTAGAAGCAGTGCTTTAACTTCACTTGTCTGCCATGTCTCTGGATATTTACAAGGTGAACTTCAAGATACCGAGCATGTCTTCTCTTTGCCCTTTGAAAATATTCATAAAGCCTGCTACTTTTCAATTCGAGTACACGAACTGCACATTAGATATATTCAGGCACAAATCCATTATTTTCTTACTAAAGATCAGAGCACCAACGATACTACACATTAAGTTAAATAAAGAACTTTTCTAAGAAAGAAGGATTATAAGGCTGAACCAAAAGATATTGGCTGGTACAAACTCATATTCAGTTAATTATATTTCCATGATCTTTGACTGTCATAGAAACAGAGAACTATTAAAGACCTTAAGTGGTCATTAGTGCCTTGCATCCTCCTGCGGTGTGGCAGCACAGGAGCGCTTCCACTATGCGGTTTTCCCCTCTTGGTCGTTCAAAAAGCTTTGAAGGCTTCTACAAGGTGATGCCATTTAAAGTATGGTTAAAAACATTACAAAGACTCAATATTTGAAGAGAAACAGATGAGCTGCTCAAGGAAAACGTTGGAGAATCGTGTGCACTGTAGAGCAGCAGGTTTCTGAGCCAAAAAGCTACTATGACATTGTGAGAGTAATCACATTTTTTAAAAGGAAATATTGAGGCTGGAAGCATGATGGTAGGTCACAGCACACGGCCTGCCAGCGTAAGGATATAACAGAGTTTTTGTATTTCACCCCCAAATTTGCACTACTGAAACCATTGCCGAATATTATAATTTTCATGCACGTTATCTCCACTTCTTTACAATAGCATGTCTTGAAAATTGTCATCAGATAGCCCACACTCTTAGACAACCCACGTTTGGGGACACAAATGACCGCTAAAATCAGAAAGCTTTCAGCCTTCACTCGAGAGCTGCTTGTGGAATACTAATTAACTTCATAAACCCCAACCTTATTCCAGAGAACAAGTTTTTCTTGTCAAACATCCCCACGTGGTACTTTTACTAATAAATACATCCAAATAACTGCTGAGTAGAAGCCTTAAGCCATACGCTTGTTATGTATACAAATCAACTTTTTTTTTTTTAACTAAAAATATTTAAACTGAGGCTGCTGATATATCCACCGTGATGTAGCAAGGATGGATCCTTCAGTTCAGCAACAGAACACCCTTTTCCTCTATTCTAATGAAATGTGATGAAGAAATTATCTCTGCAGTCTCCATTTTGTAAGGTCTAATCAGATGTACAATGAAAGTTTTCAGAAATTATTGGAAAACAGTAACAAAAATGGGTCAAACCGATTGCAATACTGACAAAGGTGCCAGGCATGCAGAAAGAATATCATATCACACTATCTTCCGTGATTTCTTGGTACTCAGGATTTCCACTTCCTAATGCATCGGAGCGGTTGAGAAGCACTTCTTTTCTCAAACCTGTACTCAGTCAACCCCACGACTGACCACTGCGTTACATTTACTAAAAAATAATATGGACAGAAGCAAGCAGAAGGGGTTATTCAACTGCACTAATGGTATCTCGTGTAATTCCACCATCACATCCAGTCCTGTGCTGTCGGTTTGCTGCTCTGCAGGGACATGACCAACAGGAAAAGGCTTCCAAAGCTATGGTAAATCTTAGCCTCAAACAGCACACAGCTACCCAAAGTGAACTGTAGGAACACCTAACCTCACGAGAAGAGACAAACAAATGTTAATACACACACAAAAAGCCATCTGGCCAGGCCACAAGCATATTCCAGGTAAAGGAGCATTACGTAATTATCAGCAAACTTATTGTGCTGGCTAGATTAAAAATTTGCAAAGCACTTTTTAGAAGTAATACAGTTGTCCCGCACATCCCTGAAGGGCCACATCATTAAAAGCAGTACTTGTTTAAACAATGCATAAAAGCGCACAAGACTGCCAAGGCACTCTTGACTAAAAACAAAGGCCCATGAAGTCCACCATGCGTGTTAGCTCTGTAACCTCTTGCCTCCCAAGCAGTGCAGAGAAAGCCCGTTTCCTCTCTTTAGAAGACTTAGTTTACCCTTCCCTACGTGCGTCCAAAGCTCTTCCATAACAAACGTGCACAACACTTGACAGCAAAGTTCCTAGGACTGTTTGCAAGAGCAGACTTTATGCATTATCCTCCCCCAGTCTTCCTCCCAGTGTGGCCCTAAAGCAGCTGGTTCCTGCCTACTCCCACCCCACGCTCTCCTCCATAGCAACACTTCTGTGTACCAACAGGGAAATACAGAGAAAAATGAATAAGAGATTATTTCTGTGTCCTCAGATCTAGCACCAGCGTGATGCTAGTAATCAAGAATCATTGCAAAGCAAGATGTCCACTTCAGCAATTCAGTCAGTTGCATAAATTTTAATCGAGAGGTTGGACTAGCTCCATATGAATCTAAAAAGCCCAACCTGACAGCTGGTTGTGCCACAGACTTGTAAACGCAGAAAACCCACACAGGATGCTGCCTGACGAAGCTCAGACTATTAAAGAAGTCGTCCTGCAGATCACTATGTCTTATGGAAGCGTTATTTCATTAAACACCTTACTTTTCTTAATCATCACAAATACCTGGTCGCTATCATCTATTTCTCCTACCACCCTCAAGCTTCTGTCCACTAAATAAGGATAAGATATGTTGCAGCCCTACCACATTGAAGGAGAGATTCACACAGTTCCTTCCTGTACAATCTACTAGTTCTGACTTACGTATATTTATATAGGTTTTGCTCAAAAATTCCCTTTGATGCATTCAGACACACCCTCTCACCAGGCCACTCAACTGACTCTGCAAAAGCTCTGTCCAGAACTAACTCTCTCCAAGCCACCCATACCGTTCCCAAGCAAAGAGCTTGAGGACACAAAGCACAGAACAAGGCAGGTCCTGTCCTCAAGAACATGTAGCGCTACACAGAAGAATTTATCTGCGGTCACAACCAGAAAGATAAGATGTACATATTGATGCATGCAAGGATGTCCATGGACTATTCTGAAGGCGCCGTCTGACCAGCACACAGATCTGAAGAGGCCAAAGCACCATAGGACAAACTGTTCATTTCTTCAAGTTAACTGATTCAATCCAAAAAAAATCCAAGGAACTCCTTTTCAGTCCTTCAGCAGAGATCAGAATAATTCAGCATTATACTGCAATAAACATTAGACAGCACTGTTTCTGGAGCAGTCACTTTCAAATGTGGAAAACAATAAATCTAGATAAACTTCCCTTTGCATTTGCAAAATAATAAATATTTATAAAGAAATGTTCTCCTTTCTACTTACCAATATCAGGTTACTATGCCTTTACACTTCTTCAAAAAGCTAAATATTTAAAGTATGTTTAAAATTAGCATAGTGCAAAAGATACTTCCAATAAAGTATCCACCAATAAAAAACATCTTTGGAGGTGGGAGAAAATCTTAGGGCTTCCAACATGAGCCACATGCTAACAGAACAGATATTCAAAGTAGCTGAGTCATTGCGGTTTTCTGAAATGAGCCTTTAACCACAACTTGAAGGCAGGCACTTCAAAAATCTCCGAAGGATAAAAGTTTTTCTTTTAAAGTTACTGAGTTTAAGTCTAAGGCTGCAACTCATTTTCCTGACACTCCCACCCCCCACCCCCCCCCCATCTTTTTTTTGGGGGAGTGGGTTTTTGTTTGGTTGGAGTTTTTTGGGTGGGTTTTTTTTGGTGTTGTGTTTTTTGGGGGTTTCTGGGGATTTTTTTTTTTTTTTTTGGTTGAGCACTTTGATGTCTAGTTCCCAACACAATGTTTAACTTCAATCCTGTATTAGCCATAATTTAAACCCTGCACGAATACCACATTGCTCTTTAGAGCAGTTAACTGGCATCTCAGACCGCACTGTCTCAATGGTACTTCTCTAAGTCAGGACCCTCAACACTTTTGCACGTGTAGCGAGCAAAACAGTCTGTGGCAATGGACTTGTGTGACTAATCTGAGGTTTTNTACAATTAGCACCCCCTCCCCACTACCCCCAGTTGTGGTTTTACAGCTATGGTAGCAGCAGGGCCATCAAAGCAATGACCCGGCTCACTATACTTATAAAAACACAGAGCAGACAAATCCAGGAGTTTCTGCACAGAAAAGGTACAATAAAGAGAACAGAAAATGGAAACACTGGGAGTACCTGAAGGGAAAGCAAGGTATAGCAAGAGGGAATTAATTTTGCATGAGAAGCAGACAGCTCCACTCAATCCCTTCCCAGTCACCATCAGACAGCCACATTTTAGGCAGGTACAAACCTCAGCAAAGGATCACAAAGATCCTCAATACAGCACAAACATATGCAAGCTATCGGTTATGAAAGCTTTAAACACAGAAAGCTGAAAGAAAGATTTCTGCAAACAGAAATCCCCTCCGCCCCCGGAAAAATGTCTGAAAAAAGAAGCACTTTTTCTGACAATTTTTTTTCCCAAGAACTTTTACAGTTTTCCCCACAGTTTTCTTTTGTGTTTCTTTTTTCTTTTGAACTTCAGAAAATGAAAAACTTCAATATTTTCATATTCTTTTCAATAAAGGTTTCTTGGAGAAGTTACAAGAATAAAACATTTTATCCAGTTTTACTCTCAACATTCAGTTATTCTCGCCAATGTAAAGAATAAGAATCCCATATGAACTCCCCAGCTTCTCAAACACCTGCAAAGGGCCCTCCTCTCTCCCTTACGCTACTCCCTCTCCCCCATCCCTCCTGCTTCCCATTTAACGGATGCCGGCTTGGGGTGCAGAGGCAGCACAAGTGACTTGTGGTACCCCTCTGGAAATGCACTGCCATGCCTGCCATCACTTTATCTCAATTCCCGTACCCCAACTCAACACTCATCCAAAACCACTACCTCATTTTAAGGGCAGCTTCCTCACAGCCCTTGATAAATTTGACTGCCACTGCAGGCTTGGTCTGAAGTCGTTCCTCAGGCCAAGTTCACACCAACCGAAATGAGTTTAGCCTCAACACAGCTGCAGGGTTTCCCCTCAATCAAACATTTCATAGAGGCAAAGCACTAATTAATCACATTTGTTCCCCTTATGGCTTTCTATGCTAGCCATATGCCTTCAAGGTCCTCAAAACTACTGTTTAGCATTGAGGATTGTGAAGACTGAACAGCTATGCTGATGGCTGCTGACCTTTCAAGGTAACTTCAGCTAAATACTGCAAACAAATTAATATGAAAATGCCCTCTCAATTTTTGCATCTAATAAAAATTAGAAATTAAATGTCGAGCATCATATTAAGGTTAAGAGAAGCTGATTTGAAATATTAGTGGATATTCAGCACAAAAGCTACTACATTTAAATATAAAATCCCCTATATATAGTGTACTCCCTTCTCTTGCAATTTTACTTTTTATTTTTGTATGCATACGCACACACGTGCGCCAACCTGTAAGGAGACTGAGGACAAATAAGCTGTTAAATTCCAAAGAGTTCTCTGCAGACAAATTCTGATCCCAATGCAGAATTATCATCTGTTAAGACTCCCAAGTCTCCACAAAACACAAGAACTCTAAGCACATGACTGACAGCATACGGAAAAAAAATTATATTTGGAATTAAATCTTGTAGATCATATTTGAAGGATCTTCTCCTCATTGTCACTCTCCATGACCAAGGCCATCTGCCTGACAAGGAGTGGGAGGATATAAATTCTTAGCTTATTTTAAAGCTTGTCAATGATAACCAAGAATTATCCGTAAAATCTATATTGCCTTCAGACTTAAGATCTCCGATCCCTAAAAGACTAGCTCATAGGGTGCTGTCATTCCTATTTAGAGCATGTACTTTACAGCAGGGAAAGATTATTCTTCTATGGATTGCTCAGTACTGAGCACATGCAGGGCATGCGGTCACCATCCTGTTTCCATAGGTAAATGCTCTTAGAGCAACCATGTAAGGCACAATTTTTGTTTCCCAGAAAAACTTGATAACTGAGTCACTCTTGTTCTTATCCCCTTTCTAGTCACTTCGTTGTGATCACACGGGTACGGATAATTATTTGCTTTTTAATCAATACATAAAATACACTTTTGAAGGACAGAACTAAATAAATCACCCCCACCCTACCCCCCCAAAAAAAAGTTTTATGTGTGTATACGCTCCAAAAAGCGCCTTTGCTTAATATTGATGTTAAAACATGAGCGAGAAGTCAAAGGCACCTGGATGCTTGTGACAAGACCATCTAGTTCAATTAACAGAAAAATGCTGTAGTTGAGAAAGCCATCTCCGTCTGCGCCGTGCCATTCGTGACCCGGCGACACCACAAACCCACTGCTTGTTTCCTCAGCCTTTCTCTGACGCCTTTGGTGCCAATTAATGCAAACTTCCAGGCTGGACTGGTGGAGCATTTGCCAGATCAGTACTGCAACTTCTGCTTTTTGAAGGTGTTTTGAAAAACACTCAACTGCAAACCCAGCTCAATCCTCCCTCGCTCCGGTCACGTTCAGTATCCCAGCGTCATCAGCCTCTAACCATTTCACTTCAGAGGTTTGCAGCGAAGGGATTAAACTCTTCCTCTTTCCACACAGGTACCGGTTACATTCTAATAATACTAGGATTTATTCGTGTTTCTTCAAGAATAAAACGCAGCTTTACGGCATAAGGAGCAGTCGTGGACTGGAATTCCAAACGCAAACCAACCCTTTTGTACTGAGCCCCCATCCTGGTCCTAGAGACTGCCGGGCCACCATCGGCCAGAATCGCTGCCCCGTGGGGTTGTTTGAAGTTAACTGGTGCTGGCTGGAGATCATGCACAGCTCTGAAGAGGCGGGGGAAGGATTTTTGTAGATATAGCTAAGACTTTTTCCTTTTCAGGATGGCTGCTCCCTCATCCAGCTCTCTCACTTCCTCATGCCTACAAGTTCTGTGTTTATTTTTTCCTTGTATAATTTTTAACCTCAAGAAATAAAAGGGCTGACATTCACTAAATAGAAGGTCTAAGCACTACCAGATTGCTTTTGCATAATAGCAAAGCTTTCTGTATCCTTAATAAAATCTGACTCGGAGATAATTTGTTCAAGTAGGAGAGGATCCTGTCGCGGTGTTTTCTAGCAATGTCACCATTTCTCCGCTGTCAGTAGAGCTTGGAGGTGATTTCTTATTCTAAAAATCTGACAGAGCTACAGAATGACTCTTCAACCAAAATACAAGGAGTTATGTTTTCATTGAACTTCTGGGTATTATATAATCAAAACAGATGATAATTGCCAACACTGAGAACTCAGTACTGATTATTTTCACAAATTAAGTATGAAGGAAGTGTTAGTCCTAACACATAAGTGACTCTTACTTGACTGAATAATAAGTTGTTCATTAGAATAAAATTCTTGAGGAACACTGCATTTAGCGTCAGTCAGTCCATAATGGCTATTCTAGTGTTTGAAACATTCGCATGAGACATGCCAACCTAAACGCTTTGACTTTCACAGCGAGATAACAGTATTTAATAAGAGCTACCGAGCTCAGATCTCTCAGCATCCCTGCCAGGCTGCACCCAGGCCAGCACAAATGGCTCCCTTACCAGTTACCAGCTGGCAGACAGCCTCCACCTAAGCTCCAACAAAATTACGCCAAACACTGCATGCATTGTGTCCTGTGCTATGACCGCAAAGTCAGAAGTTTAAAAGGCAAGTGCAGTGCGTAAGAAACAGCCTCCTACGTATGCCAATTTTTTTTTTTAAAAAAAAGCAAATGAGAAAGATCAGCATAGATATGTTTACAAACAATACTTTTTCTAGGTGAGAAACACAAGGCTTCCTTATAGCCGTTGCATTTGTTAGGGGCCCCTAAATGCTAATCTGGGATTTTTGTAACTTCCTACCCCAGCCAGTCAGTTGTCAAGCAAGGAAACAAACTGATATTTTCCTGTTTATTCCTAAAGAACCAGTAGGTGCTTTTCAAGACTGACCTCAAAGCAGCAGATTCTTTTCGGGATCATGAAAAATGCAACGCAGATTCAGAATCAAGAACCTTCACCAACAACTCACTTGTTTCCTAGCATTTGGATCACCAACTTCAAAGTTATGCAGGAAAGACTGGAGATTTTTACACAGACAGGTCCCAAATCACAAGGAGCTTGACAGATTAGCACTGACACCTTGATCTCCACCCAGCAATGTGAAGAACTCAGCTGGAAGTGCTATTAATGCATCAATAATTGAAGAAGAGAAATCACACTCAGGTGTTGACACATTAAGTACTATACTTCATCTTGAAAGATGAATCCAAATTCTGCAACAAGAAGGACAGGGTATTCAATCTCCAGCAGCAATGTGGGAATGGAGGAAGAGGCGAGTGTCACAGACTGCTCACTGAAGACAACTGGAAAGGTCTGCCATTCATAACAGCACATTTTTATGGGTGGGTATGCTGGCAGCCTCACCGTTTTTCTTCTGACTGTTCTCAAACATAAGTACTTACAGCATTACTTCCCTGAGCTTACAGCTGAGGAGATACCACCACTTTAGTCAGGACTCTTGCTCAGTGAAGAACAGGCTACCCAGAAAATGAGGCAAGATATTTAACTTCTGGGTTGAGGCTGGGTTCCTCTTTCACCAATGACTTCCACATGGCACTTGGACACAGTACCTGTAGGACCTCCTCAGTACAGGTACTCAGCATATTTCTCTCTTGTGTTCTGAAGTAAAGGACCTAAATTGAAAATATTTTTGAACTGAAAGTCCTTGCAAAATAGGAAGCCGTATTTTTTAGGTAAAGTAAAATAATCGAACCTTTTACAAGCAGCACAGAACTTCACCCTATCCTAAAAGCAACAGAGAAGTCAGAACCTACAGAAGAGACTCTCTGAAGAGTTAGACACACACAAGGTCCTCCAGGGTGTCACGCCACACTTATCTGCTCCCACTGAAAAATGAAATGCTCATGATCACACCAAGTCAAGGGGTAAGAGGAAATCAAATTTGGTCACAAAAATGTAAAGGGGAAAAAACTTGAGAATATCATTCATACTTCTGCCAAAGTAAAAGCTACGTATGGTTTCCTAGAGTTTACCGAGGAAGGCAACTGGGTTTACAGGGCAGAAAAATGCAAACCCTGAAGCATAAACATGCTAATCCGAATCCGAACTGGAAGATCCAAGAATATGGATCACACCTTCCCGTGACTGTGTGCTGTATCAGGAATCATAAGCTACATCTTGCAGAAGCAAAACCAAGAGAGCCAAGAAGATCTGCTTGACAGCTCAGCTATGCAAGTGTCAGCACGTTCAAGGTGAAAAACTTTTTTCTGAATAAAACTCCACTGCATTTGTCACCAAGCGTTTGTGCTTCTACGTACCCAGACCAGTCCAAAGCTAAGTCTCAAGGAATTCACTAAGTGAATTACAATTGCTTTTGACTAGTTACAGGCACTTTTAACCTTAACTGCAAATCACCATCAGAAGAGGTAAGGATTCATTAGTAACTCACTCTGGCTAACAGAAATAACAAAAGCTACCACCAAATTGGTAAGGATCATTCAGATGCTTTAGATGCTCCTTGTCTCAATCTTCCTCCCATGTATTTGGTCTCTCTCAAGCACCAACCAGTAAGGGAACCCTGCTCATCACTGCACGATACGGCAGGCACGTCAGGATGGAGAGCTGGATGACAAAGGCTCTCGTCTCGGCACTGCCAACAAGATGCCAGCAAGGCTGTGTTTCACTAGCACAATCCTGTATGTCAGACTTGCAGAGAAGGCACTTCAGCTTTCTTAGCTGCAAGCTACCATTCAAGACCTACAGTGAGAAAAATTCAGCATGTTGGTGACTCCAGAAAGCCAGGTGGGCAGTACGGTTCAGCCGGGCAGAAACACTGAGCAGGCTGAACAAGAACTTAAGTTTCAAACAGAAGTCAGTAACAGACAGCTCACCTAGCCTCCTGCCCCAAATTTGCATATCACATTTTTTCTTACATTAACACCCAAATAACCAACTTGCATACAAGAAAACCTGATAATTCACCACAGTTCACATATTGCCAAGAAACAATCTTTGACTCTACATTACCGGTTTGATAAAATCTCACCCAAGGCTAGGTCAGGGAGCCTCAGGCATAATAACTGCACTCTCAAGTCAGGTGTTCTGGACTGATGGCAATACTTTACATGCCAGACCCTGTCCAAATCTCTCCCTTAAGTTTCTCAACACTTTAGACAACCAGTGAAAAGCTGAAGATATCTAGTACCTAATACCTGGGAGACTGCTTCCCTCGCACACAGGTTTTTTTTCCCCACAAACTTCATGACTTTATCCACCTGCTTCAGTATTAGCATCCTTCTATATGCGTAAGACTCCATCATCTGCAAAGCACTCGGGCTGTACTAACAAAAAGCACAACACTAGCTCCGAAGTTTATTTCAAGGGCCTCTGGAAGTACTTAGTATCGATGAGACTCACCAGTATCTCAGTCTTCCCAGCTTACAGAACAGACTCTGAGAGCTTTTAAAAGGAACAGAGCAAAGTAGATTGAGTGCACAGAAGAACACAACAGTTGAGCTACCCTACATATTAAGCAAGCCACAAATTTTAATGACTTTGCTATATTAAAAGATATGCACCAATGTCACCCCACCCCCACAATTCATCAAGGCATTTCACTCCCTTGGGCTCTTGTGACTAAGTATAATATTTCATTAAATATCCTGTTCATACTGGCTTATGTACTAGGGAACACACTAATTTTAGAAAACTGATTAGCTAGTTCTTTCTAACCGAATGTTATTGTAGCTAAGGTCAGATTTTGCACTGAAACTATGGCAACAAAGCCACAGTATTCTTTTGTCTGCAAGGTTGGGGCTAGGTTTATTAACAGTACTGTTCTACTTAATAGCTAAGCACTGCTTTTTGGCAATCCCTCCCTTGATCCTACCTGAAATACCCTGAACTTTCCACAAGGGAAAAAGCTCACACCTGTGAGAGCTGTTGGGAAAGAATGAGTACTTTGCGTATTTCTTCATTTTTAGGACGTGGTCACTACACCAGCACATTTCCCCTGTTGTCCTGCACAGTATGCCTCATCAGTACAGAATTACTACCCACTTTCTTTAGATGGGCAAACGAAGCGCACAGATCATAAAACTTCACACTAGGAGTTCAACCAAGTCCCCCCTCAGTCTTTCGCAGTACCTTAACCAACAGATTGCGTTTTTCATACAGCATTCTGGTTATGCATTTTAATGGCCACTTTCTATTTCAAAGGGGCTTTGCTCTGCCTTCATCTAGATGCAAAACACCCAAGACGAAAACACTAAAACCAGAAGTTGGCAGACAGCTGTTTGACCACAGTACTCTCAGTACAGACCAGCATGCAAACGCAGCCCAGCCAGCCTTCACAGCCTGCGCCTTGTATCCCAAACAGACCCGTCTCCTCTTCTTGTTCAGTATCGACAACTTTTTAACGCCCAGTTAAACAGATACTCTTGTAATCTGTGCCATACGGACCTCTCCCATTATGGTCTTGGTACCCCATCACTAGGACACAGCAAACCATGCTAAACCATCTCAATTAAACCAATAATGATCTAGCCAACCATTTATCCGCTGTTTCAGCAAAGCACGTCGGCATCACGGAGTTGGGATGCATTTAGGATGTCCTGGTGCTTCGGCACGCATAGTTACCAACTGGACTACAAATTGTCTTGCTTAATAGGCCAGTAAGGAACCACACTGCAACAGACATGGCAAATTAAATAAAACCAGCTTTCCAATTCACTCTCGATGACAATACTTACCTTCCTGTGTACAAAAAAAAAAGCTTCCCTTTGGTTCCTGCATCCAATCACTATTGGATTTCAAAGCAATGCAAGCTGCTTTTGCATGTTTAAACAAATTACAGGACAGAGCAGCTACACCAGTTAGAGTAGAACACCTATTCTCCAGCTGTGCTCATAATGAGAAAGCTCCAATTCCTCTGCTTGCTAATACAGCAAGCTGTATGAGTAATCATTGATGAGCCTGGCAATACCACAAAACCTGTGGTTAAAAAGGTTTGGAGATGAGGTGTTCATGATGTTCCTCTGAAGTCACCAAGGGCCAGCAGAGAAGGCAGTGTACATTGCCTACCATCTCACCTGCAGAGAGGAAGGAGGCTTGGGTGCCCTCATCTAAGTGGTGCATCAACTCTTGATTAGGACTGTCTCTCTCTCTCAGGGTTTTCCAAGCTTTAGCAGATATAAAAGCACATTTGTCTGTGCGAAAATGCAACACTTCTGACTTTCCAGTTTTTTTGAAATACCTAAATGCCACAGTGACAATTGTGTATAACATCTGCTTGTACGTAGGATGCAGTGGGCTAAAGATTCACATTTTAGAGACAGTGCGCAGGATTTCTTCATTGTATAAAGGGCATCAAATTCAAATGCGTACTAGCAGTTGGCAGTTTTCTAGTACAGTTCTATAAATACTGAGAACCATACTAAAGGATTCCTCATCAAGGCAGTGAAAGTGTATTTTAGATATATTAACTATATCCTAATTCAGCAAGATCGAAAGATCTTTCCCACTCAGAATGACCAATGCTTCAATTTTAAATTAAAAAAAAAAATATATATAGGCACAACGTTAGACTGTATTTTCTATTTCTCTTCAAGACCCTGCTAAGCTTTGAACTTAGCTCTCAAACACTCTCAAAAGTTCTGCCTCCTGCATGAAAAAGGAATCCTGCTACTTTATCTGCTAATACATGGTTATCAGAGTGAAAAACGCCATATTTAGACATTTGCTTAAATATTCCTTAAAGGAATCTAGGCACCTGAACAATTAATATACCCACACATCTCACCAGCATTAGAAACTCCACGTTCAAAGAGAAAAAGGAGCCTAAACTTGGCCATGCAGCCCAGGTCTAGCACCCTTCTTCTCACCATCATTCCAGGAATATGCCATCAAACCTCTACACCCACTCAAACTCATATAATGTATGCAGAAAGTCATACAATTCAGACTATTTCACATCAAAGTTTAAAAAGCAATCTGAGCTGATATAATTGCTTTCACCAGAGTAGATTCAGAAAAGTATGCATGGAGAGCATACTGAGAGCAATAGGATTTGAGGCTACACGCTTATCTGATAACTAATGGCTTAGACCGCAAAAAAATTCTTCTGGATGAGTACAGGGGATGGTACTGAACTATCTTACCACCTAGAAGGTGCACTTCTATATGCTGCTAATATTTTTCCAAAACTAACAGGCAGAGGAATGTGGGTATTTGTTTTAGTTTGTTTTTTAATATTCTGAAGTGTTTAGGAAAACTATGTATGTGACCCTTCAACTGTAAATTCCCTTAATCTCAGTTCTAATGCCAAACTGTAAACAAGCTTGCATTGGCTAAATAACTCCATAGCCTCTATCAGTACTGCATAAATAATATTGTTTCCTTCATATTAAACAAAGCAGTAGTGTATAGGCTCTAGATCACTGACGGCAAAGCTATGAAGAACAAAACATAAAACATTTCTGTTACGGAGAAGCATATTGACTTTCATCAATGCTGAGCACAAACTGAATGTAAGAGAAATCCATCAAAAGAATTGGGGTGTATAGATATATAATATATTTATATATAGATACATATTAAAGCTTCTTTGTAGTCATTTCTTCTTCTACTGAAGATGAACTTGTAAGTTCAAAGGCTGAGACCCTCACTGCTGGCCCCTAACACCACCAGACAAGCCTAACAGAAGGCTTCGTGAAGACGATATTCAGAAAGAGCATACAATATGGATTAGGATCAAAAGAACACACACAATTTGAACTACCCATCTTCTGCTTCACCATGAGGGTATTTTAAGTCTAAGATACGGGTTCATTCCTTGAACATCTTGCCAAAAAAAGAGTGTTGCCCAGCAACTACTAAAACAATATTCTGGAAGGAGGTAGCTGCTGGACAGATTAACCCAGTAAGTGCCCTTTTTCCCTGCATTTCATGCAGCCACTGCAAAGCCTCTGGATCCCTGGCAGACAGATCTGCATCCCAAATAAAGAGCTGTAAGGAATTTCCTGAGAAGGCTGTCAGACTGTTTTGGTGTAGTAGCAGTGTCTTGCATTAAGCAAACACACTTGGCTTAGCACAGCACTACATTCCAATACAAAATGAACACAAATAAAACCTCTGCAAAAGCACACACAAACTAACAGACCACAGAACCAGCAGCTAGAGCCCAAAATTATCAGCCCTGGGATCTGCTTCAGCTTCGCCACTATTGCTTGGTCTGACTTTAATTTGCAAAATAGCCATCCATCTCTGTGCATTTAAGTACTAATGATTTCTAATGAAACACTGGTGCTTTTAGCCTAGCTAGAGGGTCAGCTGTAGTTCATACCTTCCACATAAACCCATGCATATTAAAAGGATGTTCATTTATAGTCACTATTCAGATGCACAGTCATACTCAAAGACAGCAATTAGAACACCAATTCCAGCTTTATAAAATAAGTAAAATGTCTTTTTTTGTTCAAAGCAGTGCAGATAACCAAGGAACTGTCACAGTCTTTCTTTTCTTGGAGACTCGTACAACTAGGATTTTTTCCAGGAATCTCATGTGTACACAGCATATTCAGACCAGTTAAGTAAAAAACTCTTTCGCAAGAATTTTCATGTTAACATTTTTAAAGAGAAACACCCTAATGAATGTACTCTTAAGGTTTTGCAAGGCAGTTTTAGAGGACTTTTGAATTAGTTGGAGCTGAAAACATGAAGGGCCAGAGAAACATTGTATTTAAGAAAAAAAACCACCAACACACCCAAACCACCATATTTAAAGTGGATTCAGAAAGCAAGAATAAAAAAAAAATCCACTGAAATCTCACAGGTCATAATTACCATCCACCCTCAAACCACTAACTTCAGGTGCTATCTGCTTCTGATTGGGATGGGAAAAAGGAATGGGGGTGGGGGGCAGGAATCAGCCTTCACACCTCCAAGTGATCAAACTAATATTTTAAGGACCTAGAGGCACAACAGCATTTAATATGTGAATTAACTACTGGTAAACACTTGGAGTAACTTGAGGCTGCTGGACTAATACCTTTCTTTCACATTCTTTCCAACTCGGGCACTTCAGTTTTTTTCCATCTAATACACCCTCTGAATTTTTTTTTTTTTAATGTCTCATTTATACTTTCACACCACACTCCAAATCTTACCTGAACTCTATCCCATCTTACTCTCAGCCTCCTGTTGCACTTCATCCCTCTCAGGGCTCCACCACCAACAGATTACTCTGTCAGCCTACTTTTTCTGCAACTTTTGTCAACAAAGCAAGCCCTTGTGTCCTCAGGATACCTCTGTACATTCTCCTCCAAGCAGACTGAAAGGCTCTATCGCTCCCATCTCCAACTCCAGTCGTGCCGCCGCAAATCATTCTGTTCAACCCAGTTCATCCAAACACACATCAAGCTTCCCTCACTGAATCTTCCTTAGGACAACTTGAAGCCAACATTTTTAAAAGGAGTGACTTACTAGCACACAAAACCCACCTCCGTTTCAGCTACGAAGTGCTTGCTTTTAGAAACGCATTCCTCAGGCAGAGACTATTTTCACACCACAAGCAGGTTATCAGCGTTTAGTGACAGCATATATTCACGGCTAAGTGTCACTGTCAACTGCCTTTCGTATGAGAGGGGCTCTCTCCAGGAGGAAGGATGGTGCATACACACCACTGCTTTGTGCGCAGCAGCTCTGCTGTAATTCAAGGGTCGAAAGTAGAGAGGAAAGAAAAACCACCACCCTCTAGACCAGGGCCTCGCTGCTGCCACAAGATGCAACTGATTAAGTGTAGCCTAGGCAACAAGACTTTTTAAAACCTGAAACACCCATGGCTAAAAAAAAAAGCAGGATGGATTAATTCTACTACTGGATATATACGCTTTAGTTTCACACTGCATTTTCTTAGAGTCATGCATGCATATCTAAGCAGTGAATCTTGCTTCTAGATATCTCTCACCACTTTGATTAAGCATGAAAATTGTATTTACAACTGTTTTACATCCGCCCACAGAAGACAGATCTGCTAAGAAATTACATTTCTTAAAAATACTACCCAAAGCAAGATCCTCAAGACTGGCCACAAAGTCACAGGTTCAGTGCTCCTCCCAGAAGGTGACTTCAGATTTGACTGACCTGCATCTGGACACCTTAAAGCACAGCTTGTTTGAAAGAGGATTTGCACACAGATATAAAACAGGTTATAGCATAGAGGCGTTTTTTCCAGTACTGCCTAAAGCTACAACGTAAGTCACTCGCATTTGCTTAATTTTGGTCCTGCTCTAATGAGATTTTCAAAAGTTACTTCTCGGTTACCAGTGCCAGCACTTTGCACTTACTCAAATTCAAACCAAGATCACGCTTCTTCTCAGGCCTCAAACTGCAGCAATCCTATCGACTGTGATGACTAGTACGGACTATATGAAATCGTTGAACAAAGGTGGGCACCACATATGAAGTTTACTGGATACTAGAACATTTCCACATCAGTTCCGACCTCACGCTGCTACTGTACAACAGGTATCTTGTGCTACTGATCTGCTGTACCGGTGACACTGCCCAAGGTCAACGAAGACTAAATCTCAAGTATGACAAAACTAAATATTGGGACTACTGAATTACATTCACCAGATGCCCACGGTTGCTTTATATCCCCGATGTACATGTTGTTGTTCGCATAAATGCACCTTAGGGAAGACCTTGTGTTCTATTTGCAAGGGAGGTATTTTTGCAAGGTGGCATAAAAACACCAAGTAAGATTGCAGAGACATGGCTGCAGTTCCCGACTTTGCCAGAGACTTGCCGTGCGGCACCCCAGACAAGTGCACCACAAAGACTGGGTGCCTTTGCTTCATAATAAAAAAGGGGGTATTTTCCATTTGTTTTGAAGATGGTGCGATAAACTTCATTATTACTTCTTCTGAACATACTTATCGTGGAAAGCATTTTATCCTAGACGACACTGCCTGCTAAAGTTTTATGACTTTTGTTACCATTTACCATTAAGCATAAACTTCCCCATGAAAGCTTTAGTGAAGTAACTACAAAGGTTGGAAAAGGTTCACACCATTCTTTCTCCATGTATAAATTATAAGTAATATGAGAACATTTACAATGTCTAACCACAATGTTTTATGTCAGACAAATGTGCCTCTGTACTTGCAGTTCCTAAACTGTGCTAGTAAGAACTGCCTTTTTCCTCGTTCTTTTCTCTCTCTCCCCCCTCCTTCTACACCCAGCAGTCTCAGTCAAATCTGGCTTTATTCCTTGATATGACTTTAACGTCAAGAAATGCCTCGAGTCGGGGCTCTAGTTCACGTAACACCATTGTTCTTTTTCTGGTGAGCTTAACATTGAAAGCTAAAACTTCCCCAGGTTGCCTCTTCAAGTATTTGAATCATCAGCTATTTATTTTTCCAGTAAAAAGGGAGAAAAACTAACAAGAACTCACAGACTTCAGCAATATTCTAAAAAGAGAGTTTCATTATATGAGACATGTTCATGTCATGGCAAAAAAACCAAAACCAACAAACAATAGCAAACAAAACTGGCAGTACAGAAAGTATATGATTTTCAAGGGCAATCACCTGCAGTTCTGGCCAAACCTGAACAGAATTATGGTAATTCTGAGCCCCTGATAAAGGCAAAGCATAACCAAGGAAACAAGATTTATCCAACAAAGAAACAAGACAAACAGTTGCTGCTACATCTGACAACAGCAGTAAAAGGTAGATCAATTTTAGAACATTTGGCTGAGCTATCCTTTGGGTAAAAGATACAACCAAGGGGTGAAAAAACAAGAATTCCAGAAGGTTTTTCGAAACAAAATCCCAATTAGTGCTTCTCTTCCTGTTTGAGATTTTTCTTAAACAAATCAGCCCTAGCCAAACTGTGCAAAGAGGTAGGCATTAGTTTCTTATCACTAAGCATAAGTTTCCTGGCAGAATGAAAGCAAAGTCAAACGTAGTTAATATCGAATGAGGTCTAACAACAATAGTTGTTACAAACGTTTGCTCCTTTTCATTTTCCTCTTCTCCAAGATAGATTTGGTACTAAATGGCATGTATGATAGTATGGAGAAAAAGAAATTAAACTTAGAGAGACTCTGTAAGTTTGGACAGATCTGAAAGCCAACCTTAGCTGGCAACCCCATCTCCACCCCCTCCCAAAGAATTCTTTAAGTCCCACAACTCACCCCACAAGACATTCACACTTGTATACTTCTTTTTTGCCTCATGACTTGCCCTTCATGGCAGAAGACAACACTAAAATATTCTATAGAAAGCATGGAGGTCAAAAATAGTTACATGTGATTGCACAACATGGAGGACTTCTTCCAACCAGAAGGGTAACAGGCTGTCTAATAAACTTACCTCTGAATTTTTTGGGTGGGTTGTTAAGATCACCTGCTTCTGGCTGTACAACACACCTATCATCCACAAGGCTACAAAGAAATGAGAAATAAAGTGAGATTCTATTCCCTTGCAATTGCTTACATCCTTGTCAGCAAAACCAAAGTCGTTTATTTACAATATTTTATCCGAGTGGCCACTTCAGCAGAAGACATTCCCCAAATGCCAACTTATGCCAAATCTTTTTAAGAAGCATGCAGCTAATTTTTACTGTTGCCCAGAGCTATGCTCCTGGATAGGCGGGACAATAAATAAGTCATTGCTCCTGTATGCTGCATCATCTTTATGTCCCCTCCTTGAGGTGCAGACAGAACAGCCCATATTCTAGTTAGGCGAGAGACAGCCTTAGAACAATTATTGCCTCTTGGACAGATTTGAATCATGTTGCAAATGTGTTTACATGAAGGGTAGAGAACAGGGAAATACGATGACTATGCAAACTGGACACTGCCCCTATGACCCCTCAAGTATTAATAAAAGGCAGAAATAATAACTGCCACAATAAAAATTGACTCCCAAGAGAAAGGAAGGCATAAATACACCCTCCTGCTCACCAGTCATAAACACAAGTCAAGGGATCAAACCACCCTCCTCCTGTTCTACCCAGGAAGGAGGCGAATTGGACAAGTGAACCCAAGAGATTCCAACAGGGAATGCCAGGACAGAGCTTCTCCTGGGAATACACATCAGCAAAACACTCACAGGGTCAATTCAAATCCCACAGAATAAATGAGATAGTTAAGATGCACCTGTCACCAATGCTCTGCCCTTAGCATGCTTTGCATCAACATGGAACTGCACTTTTACCAAACCCTATTTTCAAACTGTGAAAATGCAACTGTAACCAAATTTTTTGTAGTTTCTGATTTGATCCCAAATGACTCAATTTGGCCCCTTAAAACCAATCTGTCAAAGAGGCTTTCTACACAAAAGTAGAAAGTAAAACTCCAAGGTCTTAAAGGTTTGAGAGGTCCATTCTCATGCAGAATCAACTTGAGAAAGATTGAGACCTAGAATATGAGAGTTGTTCCTTGCAGAGGCTGGTTACATGCAGGGAGCATCTTGAGACAACAATTATGGAAAATAATGAAGTGCAAAAAAATTAAGAGATCAGAGAGATTAAGTGGACTCAACAGTTCTATGCATCTAAAATTTGCATATGCAAACATTCAGAGTAAATTGCTTTTTCCCCATGGATTTTCTCCCTATTCAGTATTATATATACATATATGTGCTCCAACAAGAATGGTAGTGTTAATATTTGAGCTGACTGAAACACCTGCTTCTAGTGAACAAAGGGCCAAAAAAGTATCAAGTCAAATGGGTTACTCTGATCATCCCACACAGAGATAATCTCAGTGCAATATATCACTCTCATCCTGAGATTAAATTGAAAGTAAAGAGGAACTTCCCAAACTCCTAAGAAAAAAATTTTACAGGGTGAAAAACACAAAAGAGGATATATTGTACACCGGTAATCATAATGATGACAGCACTGAGTTTGGGAAACAGCAAGACTAAAGTCCTGATTAAGCAACAGTCATGTCATAGGAATATTAAGTAGGAACACTCTCCAAAGATTTAGAACGACATTAGAATGTACAGTGGTATCTGCTTCTCAACCTTCATTAACCACATGAACAAGTCATTACACATTGTTATGACATAAGACTGTCAAAACTCCACACGGTATAGAGTACAATTACACTGAATCTTTCCTTTGCTGCTTTAATTTTCTCCAGGACAAAGACTAAATTAAATATGGGACAAAACTAATTTGATTATGAAGGCTTATTAAGATGATAATGCATTTCATGTTTCACACAGCAATTGGGATTTCTGGCTTAAATTAGGCTCAGAAGATGTGCGGCCATTATATAATGCAGTTACCTTAAAACAGTACTAATCCAATCAAAGAGGATGCTTGTAACACTAAGGGATCTTTAGACCTGCCATGAGAACATCTCATCAAGACTAGAAAATACATGTGCTTAGGGCCTGTAATGTCTAGAAGGACTACCCATGGTGAAAAATATCTGCTCAGCAATGCCATCAAAAGCCACAGCCACTGCATAATGTTCATCATGCACTGTATGGGATTAAACATAACATAACAACTTTCTACTTGTTCTGGAATTATTTACTGCCAAACTTGCTTCAATACTAGGAAGAAAAAAAATAGCCAAGTGTATCGTATCGCTCAATTCGTTTTGCCAGTTTTCAGCAGATAGTATTTGGCCAGTTACACAGCTGATCGAATACTGCAGAGTGTACGTGTCATATTTGACGAGTACCTGGGAAATTTGTCAAATACATTCGCCAAATACTATTCGACCAACCCTACTTACTACATCCCTTGCTTTTATCATACCTTCTTTCCCTTCTGGCAGCATCCCATATTTTCTTCTCTTTCCTATAATAGATCATGGTGCATCTTCAGTGTCTGCTTCCTTCTCTGCCCCCTTATTTTCCAGAATCCTAATAGCTAGAGGACTAAACCTACAAGTTAGTTTGGAGTCACTCAGATGAGATTCCAGCCCATTGTTTCCTGCCAAGAGACTTACCAGGATGCTGTCTTTGTACCCTGCTTGGGAGCTCCATTTATCAGATGCATCTGGACAGTAGGCATCAAAAAATTTGCTGTCACTGTACCCACCCTGAGGCCCTTACGGCTACTGGAAATGAGAAACAGCATGTTGTGTGCGTGCCCACTCACCATATCATCAAGCTTCCTGGTTGCTTCTTTGCTACTCATTCAGTATTGAAGTACCGCAGCAATGTGTCATGCATGCTATTTTCCTCCCTCTAATTTCTCTCTGCTTTGAAACAAGGTGGCAGATGTGCTCTTTGAGCTTCTCATCCAGCCCCCTGCAAGGTCTTCCGAATCAGTACCCAGCTCCACTGCCAGCTTCTGATCTTCGGAGAGATTTCTCCTCAGCAGCAGTTGAGCAGAATGAAACATACCCTGTCACGCGTCAGAGCTGTATTTCAATTCCACGGCTTTTCTCTGCAAACTCTTCCTCTTCCTATGTGAACGGCTACTGTCTGTTTAATGAAGTGGCATACACTTCTCACTGCCTAAGAGGCACTCTCCTACAGAGCACCTACTCTGATGTCTTTGCAGAAGAAAGAGCAAAGGAGCTCTGTGGGGAAGCATGCCGGGGGCGGGAGCCGGCAAGGCACGGCTCCCACCGCAGCTCCGGGGTGCTGGCCATTGGCAAAGCTGGATATTCAAAACATGTTCTCCTTTGACTGGAGAAGAACAATTTTGTTTGTATGAGAAACCTCAAATACTGTAAGAAAAGACAGAACTAGTCATAGTGGTAAGTTAGCGGTATATACACGGTTTGGCTCAGGGCTTCTTTTTTTTTTTTTTTTTTTTTTTTTTAAACTACTTACATTGCCTATGCTACATCCTTTTTTCCAATCAGCAGATTGCACTGGCGCCTATTCACTCCTGACTGGGGCGAGGGCAAGGAGGGACAGGACGGGACACACGGATGGACACGGGACAGACAACAACATGAAAATCATTTGCTTGCATTCATTCCCTCTACCCACACCTTAACTTGACAAGCTTCTTCCTCCCCACCAAGTATATCAAAACCATACCATAGCCATCGATACACTCTCCATCCTCCCAACATCTAACCTGCCATATTAGCTTCAGGTCATTTTTAAATTTAGGGCCAAATCTGTACATAAAGCTACCTTGCTTTATCCTGTATTTCCTGGGAGTCAGGCTCAGGATAGCTAGCTGAGTTCTGCTAGTCCTTCTTACGGATGTTTTTAGTATGAGAGAACAGCTGTTCTTACCCCAAAGTGCTAATAAATCCATTTGTTGAGCCCTCTGCATAGAGAGAACAAATATCTCCAATATGAAGGAAGCTCGACATCTTGTCAGTCATCTCTGGCTTACTGCCCCTAGAAGAACAAAGCACAATGTTACTATCCGTCAGGCAGAATTTCTCAGTATAAGCTGCTGGAGGTTACAACAACAGGACCCTTCGCTTCTGTTTGTTCATTCGTTTGAAAAACTGAAAAAGTTCTTGCACTGGAATTTCAGCATGTCAAAATGCTCGCTTAGAAAAATAAACTAGGGGGAAAAAAAAAAAGCAGCTACTGGCATCCCATTTGGTGTGGGACTGTTTTATGGGTAGCCGTATTCATCCCAACAGATGTTCACAGCCATTTCACTCCAGGCGTACCAACCCGTTTCATCCCACCCGCGAGAGGGAAAGGGGGAAGAAGAGTGGGCTGCCTCAGTTTAAGACACATCATTTGTACCATCTAAACCACAACACATTTCTTTGCCAGATTCTTTGTCAGAATTAAAGGTAGGTTTGAGCATATTTTAAAGGTTCTCTGATGTGCTGGAGTGGTGCTCATGGGAATTGTAATGTAAAATATTGACATGATTCACATCAATATTTTTTGGCCATGCCAAAATATTGACATGACCAACACTAAGGTAGCCACCCACTTACAGCTGTGGTTCCAAAGACAGCATTAGGTGAAGACCCACTGAATACGCCTGCCAACAGATTTTGCATGTAAAAACATAAAGATTAAGATTTTTCAGAGTCAAATACTTTAAACTAGGTATGTACCAGGAAGCCAAACCTCTGTGAAATTAGGAAAACTTCAATCCTGTTTTTTAAAATAGATTGCCTAAACATAACACTGAGGAGACAGCCACTTAGTGTTGTCAACTTCCACAGTATTAAGAAGTATCCTTATTTTCTTTAAAGCCCCAAATCCTGGACCGAATGATACAGGACCTACCTGTCATTTAAATAAATATAGAAAAGCGAGTGTCTATCTGTCACGGCAACAAAGAAAGAGACAAACAACATGAGCCTGGATAAAAAGAAGCCCAACTGAATAGATTTTTCAAAGGTGTCTTTTCCAAGACCGTTAACTGGTTTCTTGGAGATCTTCCTAAGCCATGCTTTTTGATCACTGAGTTCAAAACGCTGAAATAGCTTTCTATGCTTGAGGTTTCAAATAGCAGGCAGCAATGTAGCTCTTCCAAGCTGCTCCTTCTCGCAGGCTGGTGTCTTGCTCTGCAAGGCAGCCCCGCCAGTGAACGCTGCCCAGGACCAGACTCCCAGATTTAAGGGAAAATAATTGAGAACACTTTCACTCTCTCCAACGTCACACCCAAATCAGTTTTAAATGGTCTACCACCAGGAGAACTAAGCAGCAGGAAATTATGCTTACTATGGAGCACAGCCCTGACATTGTACCGGGGATAAGTATTCCCTTTCACCAAACATTATCTTGTTTACCAAAAGTGTAAGGATCAAGTTTATTAAGCAAGGCTGGAGCTCAACAAGGACAGATTCATGGAGATTTAAAAGTTGATGTTGATAATGTCCTGCAGATATGAAAGTGCAAGCAAAAACCTGAAGCAACGCTTTTCTTCTAAAAAGCTGCAAACAGCTACCCCTCTTCACTGCCTCACCCCCAAAGTATTGGTGGTGATGGTAATAATAACTACTGTCATTATTATTAAGTCAAAGCACATTAGAGACATCCTCACGCCTGTAAATCCCTGTGTCATCTATACAATCAGAAACAAATTCAGGAAAAACAAAAGATAACAGGCCAAGTTCATAGGCAGGGTAAAGAAGTCTCAGCTCCTCTGAAACCAAATCTGTGTGCATACAGAAGCAAATCATTTGGCTTCAGGTTGCTTGTTTAATGCCAAGTCCTTCAGCCACTGCATATGCTATACAGTCCGTTCCCACTCTCTCTTGGTAAGTGGGCAGAAAAACATCACTACCTATTTTAAGATATATGCCACAAAACATACAGAAATATGCTGAGTGACTGAATTAGCATCACTAGAAACACAGCTTTCCTTATTTCCTGGCTTGGATGTTAACTACGAACGTCATACTAAAAACTTTTAAGCCCTCAAAATTAAGCTCTGCCCTAAATTAATACAGCCCAAAGCAAAAGGTATCTAAGTCAACAAGCAATGTAGGTACTTCCAAATGACCCCTTTTTACAACGGCATTTAAGGTACCCCATTTGAGGTGTGAGGGGGATTACTTTACTGGACTACATCATTTTTCCGTTAGAAGAGGCAGGTGTTCACCACAGCTGTTCCCAAGAGAACACGAAGGTCAAAATTATTGACTTCCATTAGAAAAGAGAAGAATTTTTTCTTGGCAAAAAATAAAAATTATCCCAGACCACTGACCAAAACCATGCCCAAGGATGGACAATCAAATTTCTGCATTACTTTCCAGAATATAGCCTCTGTTTTCTTGTATTTTCTTTACTGAGGAAGATCCCGACATACCATGACGTATACCACGATATTGTAACCCTGACATACCACGTTGTATACGGTGATAGTGTAACCCTAAAACAAGCCCTTTTGCAATTTATTCCCTTTTCCATTAATAAAATGTTCAGCAACTTTACCTATAGCCATTATATGGTCATGGGTAACAGAAGGGTAGTTTTAAGTCTGGAAGTAGTTCAGGTACACAGTATGGCTGAATTTCATTGCCTGTCTGTTCACCAGATCCTTTTTAAATTTTTCTGGGCGAGCTTGCAAAGCCATCACCACAGAGTCAGGTTCTGCTTCTGTGCACCTCAGGGTGCAAGCTGCCTGCGGCACCGCTGAACCCCAGCCTCTCCTATTCCCAAACAGGAGAGCCATGCTCCTCACGCTTCCTGCTGGTCATCAGCTTTGCTGGAGTTAGGGCTCACAAAGGGTTAGCTGACCACAATAACCTCATCTTTTAAGGCTTTTCTCAGGCACGCAGTATTTAGCACTGAAGTCCTCACTCATCCCTTTCTTGTATTCTTTTTGAATGCTGTTTTAACTCCGATCAGCGTGATGTTATCTCCAACGCAACAGAAGATGCTCGGATGGAGCGTGCCTCTGCTGCTCTCATGAAGCACACTGCCAATTCCAAGTAGGGCGAGCCTCTTTGTAAAACACCTATTTATCCTAAGGCTTACCCACAGTCAACACTGATATGATGAACACTGTCTACATCTACTATGTTCTTTAACAACCAAATACCGAAAGTCAGTCCGCTTGACATTTATCTTTAAACATGCTGTTTCTGAGGTTGGCCGGTGCTCAGGAACATGCTGAACCGGCAGATGGAGTGAGGGACTGAATGACCCAACAGGCCTCCTCACATACAAGATTTACAAGTAAAGAGAATAATTTCTAGACTGATTTAGCTTACTTCAAAGCTGCTTTCATAGTCTCCTCAGAAGGGACTCGTGACACCTAACAAAATTACTCCACTAATTGATCAATTATTTGCATTAAACACTAAATGATCAGCTACCACAAATTGAATATTTCCCCCCTCTGCTAAGAAGGACAACTGGGATATCTGAGACAAAAAGTAAACCTGGAAGGTTTTCAAGAGCAAAGTTTCAAAGTACCCAGTTTGCAAACCTTTTATAAACAGCTCTGACTGTCAACATCAGCTGACCACGCTAATCCCCCCGAAATCAGACCTCGATGGGAACCTTCAGCTGGAGAACCCAGAAGTTGAGGCACTAAAAATCTGTCAACCTTGGCACATGTATCCAAAGTTCATAGCACAGGCGGGACACAGGGACTTAAGAGAACAGGTTCCCTCCTGGACGTGTCAGCCAAAGCATCCGTGCATGCCCCCCTGGCCAGGGAGGGGATGCTTCCCTTCCTGCATCGTGTCGGCCAGAGACATGAGATGACCACCAGAAGCCCCCTGGAAGCGCAAGGCAGAGGATTCTCACACACACTCTCAGTACCTGGCTCTTAAGGTTAAAAGCACAACCACGCTGCTCAAAAAGCAACTGTGCTCAGTAGACAAATACAACCATTACTCTGCAATTTATTTATTTTAGATATGCCAGTGCCAAGAGCAATCGACTAATACTAGAGGAGGGACGGCCCTAAGAGAATGTTTGCAGTTATTGCTATGCACAATCCCAGTTTTAATGGCATTCTCACATCCTCGCAAGAGAGCAGTCCTGCAAGAAATCCATCGTGTTCTAGCCGTAATACAGCAGTGTCCCGGCCGTGGAGCATTGTTGTCCTCTTCCACTTAAACAGTGGGAGGAAAACAAGATTCCTTCTAGGTAAACCTACTTGAAAAAACGAAGACAAAGAAGTCCTCTGATAAGGAAATGATAGCAGTGTGGCAACATTAGCATACAAATCTAGCAAAAGTGAGTCAGGTTTCTCCAAACAAGTATTATGAGGCTTAACTCTGGTGGCAGCAATGTCAACAGCAGCAACACAAGATTTTAAAATAATGTTCTTCTCCCACTAAGCTGAAGACTCTAATTTTGACAGACAGAAAGACAGACTTAATTTTGAAGACAAGAAATGAAACGTGAACTAAAAGTGGACTGTACATTGAGAAGTAGACTGTATCTACCTATAGACATCAAAAAGTACTTCAAAGATCACCACATTCTACAGTATTTCTTAAAGCCTTGACAGCTTGAATTCTTTCAATTATGTTAGTGATGACTTCCTCATGTATATTATCTATATAAAAGTTAGCGCACCTTTAAGTATGTTTTATATACAGTTTATCCGCACAGGAAAATAAAATTAAGTCTCTGTTTAAGAAGCTACCCCCCCAAAATAAATATAGAAACCTGCTGAATTTCACCTGAATTGCAAGGTACTGCTTTACAAGTCCTTTTGCCAGTCTATAGCTTTGCTCCTTGGGACTGGATCTGAACACACATTAGCTAAATCCAGGCAGTGAATTAAACTCAGGAAAACTTTCCATTCACCTCAAGAGTTTTAGGACTTGCCTTTCCCCTACTACTCTGTACCGCTTTGGTGAACACAAATCTGTATCACAAGACTGCGAGTTTGGTCTTCTGACTGAACAGAAAGTGCCATAATTATAGGGTTCATTTTTTCTTGTTTTCTTACTTATAGATTATTTTGTGCGTCTCCTCAAACCAAGCTGCATTTGACCTAGCAAAAGCCAATGAAAAGCACCAATCTTGAAATGGGAACTAAGCACTTTGACAGGGTTTGTAGGAAGCCCTTTACCATCAGCACTACCGTTCCTCTCCGAACCAAAGGTGAAGTTCGGCAAACCCTCCCTCATAACCGCTTCCACTAGCTCCCAGGAAGATTGAAAGGACTCAGTCATATTTTAGGGCACAAGCAGATCATATGCTTAGCCTGATGGCCTTGACTAAGCCAGTACAAGTTTGATATAGTCACTGAAATTCAACTCAGACACTTGAATCCATTTTCTCATGAAAACACATTTCATAATGGTAGTTAAAGCAGAATTAACAGCGCAAACACTTAGAAATCAAACTGACTGTTAAATATCAAATACCTTAATGAGACAGCTGCTTTTTGAAGATCTCAGAATAGGAAATGCAACTGCTTTGTAAACATTTCACGCTAATTTCTCCCATCACTCATCTAGATCTTGAGGCTAAGTTAGAAAAAACAGGCTTCAGAGCAATGCTGAAAGTTTGCTTTCCTTGAATAGCGGAGTCAAGGCCCCCTTTTGAAGTCCCTCTTTACAGGGACTGTTTGTAACAAGGTTTCTGCAGTACGCTATTCCTCATCTCCAGCAATTTAACGCCGAAAGGCTTTTCAAAGAATCTGAAGCTATTTTGCCGATACCACGTCTGCTTTGTGTGGGATTTTAATACTTTAACCTATGACTGCAAATCCTATTTGTAAAATAAACGAGACCAAATATGTCTCATTGCCGACAGTTTGATTTCCAGCAACTGGGATACAAATTACTCAATCTTTTTAAGACGGTTCTAATGATGTTTGTTTTGAACAAAAAAGCTCCTTGCTGTGCCTTGCAGCTCCATGATGTACTCAGTTCTCTATTATCATATTTTCACTGTGGTTTAGTGCTCAATTAAAATAGAGACTGGCAATTTTATTTGTACAGTTACAGAAATTGGCACAGCCCTTTATCAAAGTCTTTTTCACTATTTAGGTTGCTTAGGTAAGAATAGACTCTCAAACTGTACTTAACTGCTTCAACTTCATTCCTGCAGACAGGAAACTCCACAGTTAAAGTTTAATTTTGCTTCAGTTTTTAACAGAAAAAAGATCAGAGTTTAAGAGTAGAGACACAACAAAAATGCAAACATAAAGGGCTGCTTAATGGCACAAGCTATTGCCACGCATGTGAAGAATCATCCACAAATTAACAGGTATCAGAAACATTACATCAAGACTTGATCAACTGAAAACACACAAGACCAGGTAAGTCAATGTGTTGGAATCAAATGGCATTGGGTCCTTAATACTTGTAAATTAGGCCAAGCAAGCTAACATTTTTTTAAATGCACCCAAACCCTGACTCCCTAGATTTAAATGAAAGTCCAGTGCTTAAATAATTTGGTAAATCAAAACTTTACAACAAGATTACTCGGCTGAAAATTTGGCCCTATAGGCTTGTTCCAACATTTCTCCTAACTAATGTTTCTCTGATGATTTCCATGTTTTTTTGGATAACACCCACCCAGCATTCTGTGTCTATTTTTACAGGTGCAGCTAACTTTTTAAAAACTGAAACAAAATCCTAATGTTTCCCATTCTTATTTCAATAAAAAAAGGAAGGTTTCCTCCCTGAGGGCTGTGAGAAAGATTCATAAGAATCCCATTAAAACAGCCAAAGAAAGGAGGAAGTGCTCTATTTAAAAGATCATCTAGTGAATAATCACTCTTCTGGGGCTGCAGGACGAAGCACTGTCATTTGCAAAGCTTCTGACCTAGCAAATCTAAAAGGAGCTCTTTGCACACACCAGGGAAAGACAAATACAATGGATTTTGGGTAGCAGAGCACAGGCAGCTGGGTGAGTGCCACGGACCAAGTGGGCTGTCTCAGGAAAGTTCCTTCGCTCCTCACCCGAGCACCAAGTCAACAGCTGGGTGAAATCCTGCAGTTTCTCAGCCACCAACACTGTTCGTGGCAAACGACAACAGCACAAGGGACCCATAGCCATGCCACCTCGAACGTCGGGGTCCTCGCCCTCGCATGCTTGCAGTGGGAGGCAGCTCAGGGATCGTGTTAGGTTTTGAGAGGGTTCAGCGCTGCTCATTTTATGCACGTGTAGTTACATTTTAGAGATTACACAGTAAAAAAAAAAAATATCAGCATGGTACGTTTATCTACCACATGATCTTGTTTTCCATTTAACTGCAACCTTTCATGTCCAAGAGCCTGCTATCTGCCGACAAATTGTCATTTGATGAACCGTTAGATTAAAGAGGAGAAATGCACTTTCTCAGAGAAAGTATTTTTCTTCCTAACGCTTATAACGCAGCAGATTTTCCTGTAGTTTGCAGTCTGAACAGGCAAGACGGAGGGTGTGGAAGAGGGGAGGGAGGAAGCAGCAGAGCGCTATGACTTTCTCAAGGACACACAGCGGGTCAGAACCAGAGCCCAGATTTGAATCCAGGTCTCCCGAATCCCCATCCACCGGTCCACACCACCCCTCTTATCCCAGGAGGAAACTCAGTCTCATTGCACATCTAATCAAGCATACATCCCCCTTGTCTTGAAGGAAGTTGGAAGCAGCGTGTAAATTCATACAGCAAGATGATGGCCAAGTTAATTACATTCTATTCATACTATTTGCTGCTCCACAGATAAATAAATTTTTAATTTTTTTTTTTACCATATCAATGACAAAGTTATTCAGAAGTTACTATTTCCTAGGTGCAACAAAAGCCAGTTTAACAAAAAGGGAGAAAGAGATAAAAGTAACTCATTTTGTTAACTTAAACCTCAATACATCCTCAATACAGGAAAGCAAACATGCATGACGTCCTTTTCTCCTCAGAAAGAGTGCCTGCGGGGTGGTTTTTTTTTTTTTTTTTTTTTTTTTTAATTCGCCCAGTGCAACCAGACAAGCTAGTTAGAGAAAATTCAGGTCTAAAGTAACACACTTGTAACAACGCGCTAGGCAGAAGTTACACTTTGACAGCGCTATCTTATACAGCAGCCATCAGACTGATGTAAAGAACACGACTGACGGATCCTATTGACAGGCATCTGTAGAAAGCTGAAAAAAGAAAATCTATTAGAGATACACTGTCGGGGGGGGAAAAACAAAAAATCATTTTTTGTTTCAAACCAAGTATGACCTGACAGCATCTTTTTAATCCCATTAAAAGTCAGAAGCACTTACTGAAGTTGATACTCACTGGCTCTAAGCCTGGCGGGAGAAGGCAGCTTAGACGTCAGCCTCTGGACGAGGCCCCTACAAGCACACTGTGTTTTCCAGCATATTTCTATTATAAGGAGAGAGCTGGAACATGCCAAAAGAACCAGGGCAACCAATGTCATGGGGAAAGAGAGCAAGCTTGGTTTATAACACCAACTGGAGTTTGGCCAAGGAAGAAAAATGGCCAGGGAAGAAGAGGGTACAGAACAGTCCCAATTTCATTTTGCACGGCCGTATATCTACTGAGGGTTCACCACAGAACGGTCTGTCTCCTACAGCCCTGTTCCTCGCACCACGTCTCCAAGCTTCCTTCTTCACAAGATACACGCTCTTTAGCAAATGCAATACTCCGTAAATTTACCAAAGTATTCTCCTTCTGTGCGTCCGTCTCACTAGCCTTCATCCGCCTGCGTCTGCTCATCTCCCTCTGACCCTACCTGCCCAACGCTTTCACCCTTTCCGCGTCCTACACCTCCATTTCTCCTTTCGCCAATACTGCACCTTGGTGGAGGTTCTCTGGCCTCCATGGTGGCACCGGTGTCGTTTTCCACGACTGGGCTTTGCTGGATGTCTCCTGGTAGCCTTGGGTCCCCGCCGTCAATAAAGTCAATGCTTCTCTTCCACTAGCAAGCCTCTCCTATTGAAGTCTTGTAAGTCTTCTCTCGTCTTCCAGACGCAGCAACCCTTACAAGGGTAAGCTCACTGCTCTTCCCCCCTGGACACCTCAGCAGGCATCCAGGTCTGCAGACTAAAAGCTAAGTGCCTGTGGCAAGCAGCTGAAGAGGAGGAGCCACTACCAGCACATGATTAGCACGTGGGGAGAACCACTGGTGGCCAGGGGACCTACTTTGAGCCCTGCTGATCTAAAAAAACCTGATGGGCTGGGCTCCGTTACAGATGAAGGCTCCAGTTCCCAGGTTGAGCGGTACGTGTTGGCCCTCCAACAGTAATTTTCTAGAATGCAAGCAGGAGTCATTCTTCTGGTTCAAAATACTGTACCACCTTATCTCATAAAGAGCATCAGCAACTGAATCTACTGAACCCTTACAGATGGAGCAGTGGCCAAGGATTGCAGAGATATTTTAATAAGATCTGTTTTCAATTAACCCTTTAGATAAGCATCATCAGCCAACTCAGGTACGTATCCGCCTTTGTGTCCATGCGTCTCTTCTCGGAGTGGGATGCAGACAGGACTGCAGTCAAAACTTTTCTCCTCAGAACTTCTTGGCAGATTTCTGAATTTCTGAAGAAGTAGATAGGACGGGCCAAGGCACAAAAGGAATGTTTGTAAAAGTTTCATACTGAACTGCTACTAAACAATTCCCAGAAATTTTAAAAAAAAAAAAGCTACAGCCTTCTGGCAGTAGCCATTTTTTGGCCTACTGTGATCTTACATGGATACGCACGGAGATTACCGTCTTCTGACTGTAGACATCATGCACACGGCAGGGATGAGGAGAGAATGAACTGTGTACATCATTACATTTGGATCCAGTATCCAAGCCTCTTTCCTTATAGCTTAGTATCAGATTACTCCATAAGCAGAAACATTATCTAACAACCTAACCCAGAAATTTGATTCATCTGGTATTCGGTTGTCTCAGAGCTATTCACCATCCTTTGATAACCTGTTCAGCTGAACTATCAGCGAGATATGAACACTCAGCTTTCTGCAACACTCCTCACGTTGGCATTCTGGCACGCGAGGCTGCAGTTACATTGCCACAAGCCGTAAATCAGCAAAATAACACATACTTCCATGCAAATTTCTAACATGTTTTTCTCTCTAGAGCGTTAACTTGCTCAGATCCGAAGTGACATTTTATTCTCCATATAACACTGTTAGGAAGGAAAAATAAGTTCTGAACTAAGTTTTCATAGGCTTAACCAAAACCACAACTATGAAAATGAAACTCTTCTGAGTTCAGAGCCCACAGCTGAATTTGCAGCTTTCCTTGTTTGAATTACTGTTCCTGTAGTTTTCATTTTATCTTAATTTTTTTCCCCAAAGCAATTTGGTCCCATAAAACACAACTGCTCTGAAGACTTGGGAATGTACTTTCTCAACAGCTACAGAACAAGCAAGAATAACACACGCTTCCTGCGGTTGCCTCTGCCAATCTAATGAGGAGTTGCAGCACCCTGGAAAGAGGGTTCTGCCTCCACACCCAGCCACTGTCCATCTGTGCCAAGACAGAGAACCAGGCAATAATTGCTGTAGTGCTTTTGTAGCATCCATTGGGAACAGAAATCAGAAAGGAATATTAAGCCAGATCAAAGCTCGTGCTGTTTGGCGCCCTGCCTCCTGCAGCAGCCTCTGGGAGATGCACAGCGGAAGAGCACAGGAATCATTTTGAATAGCTATGGACACAGACAGGATCCGGCTTAGCAGCCCAGAGATACTGTCCACTACCTTGTTAAGTCTTCTCCTTTACAGCACCCAGTAAAGCAGTACCTGTCTGTACCCAGCACAGGCCGCTACATGAAACTGCTCAATAGCTTTTAACTCATCTTCTGTACTATCACACAAAAGCAGCAGAAAAAAGGCTCCAGGCTACTGAAGCAACAGAAACTAGAGAAGGTGCTATCTCAGTAGCAGAAGAAACTAATTTGGAACGTACCATACGGCAGATCTTCACGAAACCGGATTAATACCGCAGTCACATTGTGACAGAAACATTACATTTACATAACTTTCTAGCAGCACATCATTTTCTGCCTCTAAACTCCTCTGGTCTCCATAAGGTGCTTTGGTGAAGCTGCCTTCCCTCACACTCACCCACAGGCGAGCGAGCAGCTCGTCTACCAGCTACTACAGAGCCACTACCCTCATCCCACCTCCCACAGGATCTTGAGATTCCTCCCGTCTTTAAGACATAATCCTACAACTATCTTATATTTATGGGGTAATAACGTCTCAAAGACTCCCAGTACGCTCTGCAACTTGACACATCAGATACTCCTAAGGAGTACGCTATGCACTGAAGAATTACCACGCACAGCATCACAGGGGAACAGCGCAGTCAACAACACAACCAGAACGGGCTACACCTGCTCTTCCGACCACTTCATCGAAGGGCAGGTACAAGACAAAGGCTCCAGATACCTGGGTCCTGTTTTAAGCCTGCTTTATAGCACTGAAAAAGACGTTCTGCCACAATACTGTCCATTTCAGCAATTTATCAGGGGAGACCAGCTCATCTTATAGAATGGGCTTCTGGACCACACCAGTGGGTATTTGATCAGCCACCGGGACTGTTACCTTTCTCCTGGCGCGCGCACACACACAGTACTGGAGGAGCTGGAACCTTGCTTGCACGTATCATCCAAAATCTGCCACCCTTGCAGGTGACTGGCCACCCTCTCACACTACCACATTGTAATGCTCATTCAGCATTGCCTTTACAAGAAGGATAATTAGTCCAAGACCTCACACTACACAACAGCAGGGTGTCATGGTTTGCAAGTCTCGCTCTAAGTTGCAATGACACTTGTGAGCCGCTAGGACCTGAGATTATTTCTTCATTTTAACTTCATTTTTCCACTTTCTAGTCTACCCCACACCAACACGGATTTGTTGAGGTGATGTGAGAGGACTGACGGTGCCATGAATAAGATTGCATTACATCCTCCTTTATAACCAGAGACCATAGCTGTCCTTCACACCACCCTCCACGCTGTTTATCAATCCCAGTACACCTCCTCCATCCTGTTCTTACCCAAACCTGCAGCTCCAACAGCGGTCACCAAAGAAATGCACCAACCGAGCACTCGCTCCTTCAGGGCCTTTTCCACCCTCCAACGATGGTGTTCAGGACTAGCAAATCTTACAGAAAAATACTATTTCCCACAGTTAAGCTCCACCCCACGATTGCAAAGGCAAACCGAAGTTACTCTTGCTGCTTGTTTACTTCCCAATTTATGAACCCCTGTAAGAGGAAACCAGATCACTCCCTATTTCAAGGCTTAATCAACACTGCAAATCAAGCAGATGGGGAAAAAAACTTATCTAAGCAAACACCTTAACCTCAGGGTGGAATAAGGTATTTTAAGAAGAAAAAAATTGTTATTGACAAACAAAAGAGGGCTTAAAGAACACGTTAGAAATAATCAGCTCAGCAAACAGCTTATCTGACAGCACTCACATAACAGCTTGTTTTGAAAACCACTGGAACTGAGTTTTCATTTCCACAATGACTCCTTTTTTTTGTTTACACACACTGACCACTACACATTCAAGTCGCTGGTTTCCGTAGCGGCCAACTTTCACATTTGTTTCGTCAAGTGTCCTGTTACGCCACAATTTTTGGCTGACTGATGCCACCAGTTTTCTCCACTCACCGAACAACCAGTGTTGGACAAGTAACGCTTTGCTACAGTCACAATGCCATGCAATACTGTTATTGTTTCAGGCACTGACCTTACAGCAGCAAAACCACTAAGCATTTAGAACCTGGAATATTTGCTGTGCGAGGAAATTGACTTAAAGTAGAGGTTCAGAAAATAAACAAACAAAAAAATCCAGAGCCTGGTAGCCCGTTCACTTAGCCACAGACAAACCACCAAGGGAAAGAAATGGATATTGGCTTCACATTGCATCCCACGCTCACGCAGCTGAACCCTGCGAGGAAAGCAATTCAGATGTGGGCCTTTGGACTGGGCTCTGAGTCAGCGAGTCTTTTGGCTCAACAGGTTTGGAAGTCCTGGGATACCAGGCAAATTTCCGAGCACAGGAAAAGAAACTCAAAGGCAAATAACAAAGTGCACATTTAAGAAATAAAACACACGCGGCACAGGTACTGGCCCTCATTTATACTAAAACGAACAGCTACCACACACGCACACTACTCCACGCACGACTGAGTCACTAAATCTTCATAAGGCAAGGATCTGGATTGTATTAGCCACGTTTTCCCTGCCTGATTTGCAAGTAGCAACACCACAGCCCAATCCATCTGCAGCTGAGCGGGCACATGCGAACCGTTGCACGGTGCGTACGGCGATACGTTTGATGCAGTAATTCAAACCTTTCACCTGTTGGAGGTTTGGTTTTTTTTTTATACAAACCGCTGTGAGCCAGACTGAACCCACGTGGGGCAAAGAGGTTTTATAGTAGAGGGGAAAGCCCGACCGACCCCAAGCTGTCGCCGCTGCATCGAGCCGGCTGCGCCCAGGATAACGCGACAAGGGTCTGTGGAGCAACAGGCACACGCAGCCTCTCTGCGCGGTCGGAGGAGCCACAAGGCAGCCTTCAGCCCCAAAACACCCAGCCTAACCAGCAAGAATCGAGCTTTCAGCACGAAGACGTGAACCCGCTCGGAATTATGACACATTCCACGTACGTGGGGAACGCACATATGCCCCCTCCCCCCTGCCGTAGTCCAGTTATCGTAGTCCAGGAAACAGCTAAATATTTGGCCTGTCGGACCAGTTACCAAGACCCTCAGAAATATCCACCCACAGTCGCCCGGCTTTTGACCATTTAAGAAGAAGGTCGCCCGTGGCCAAGTCCCCATCGGCGCTCGCAAGTGTTTACATAAGGCGAAACATCCCTCGCAAGCCTGCCTCAAGTACGGGAGGAAAGGCACGGGGAAAGTTGGAGCGGACACGCCGCTCCAGCGCCGAGGCCTCGGTCACCCCGCCGAGAGGAGCGGCGGCCAGCCCCGGCAGCGCTCACCCCTGCG
>WAAD01038405.1:0-18770 GCA_013389945.1 Fregata magnificens | reverse complement strand
GTTGATGTGCTGTGTAGGCAAAGAACAGGAGAGCTTCTGGCTCCAAGAGCACATGTACATGTGACAGGCTCTGCCAACGCAGTCTTACGTCCAAAGTCAGTAAATCCCGGATCCCACCAGTTTAGGAAAATGAGGATAATCTGTGTATCTGGTACGATAGCGATGCTTGCATGAGTGTTTTTTCTAGGTTACCTAGAGGCAAATATTCCAAAGAAGTGCCATTTCTACGGCAGACCTGAGTCTATAAGCCATTCGCAACAGAATAAGGAGTCTTAAGTTTACTGTGCTTCCTGCACCTCTGTAGGAGATCCTGTATGCCTTGCTTTTTTTTCAGTTCCCTTCATCTTGCTAGGGCTATATAGTGACCCTGGTAGCTGCAGCGCTGATTAAACTGGAGCTGATCCAGTTTTCCTGTTGAGTGGAAGTGAATACTGGGTTTAAAAAACAAAAAACAAAAAAACCAAAACAAACCGAAAAAACCCACGTTGGGTAGCCAAGCTTCCCTACCCCCGCTTTCCCTTTTTCTGTTGTGAATGTGTTGCCGAGTCTTTCTTAGCCTTCATTTACCTCCTCTTTAACCTTCACAGGTCACTTAACCTTTGCAGCTCCTGATAGTAAGTAGATTATGTCTTGTCATCTCCTGGATGAATTTATCTGCTTGGAGCAGAAGTTTGGACGAGATGACCTCCTGAAGTCCCTTCCCATCAGAATTATCCTCAGGTCTGATGAACACACTGCATTTCCAGATCTCTTGTCCCATGCCTTTAGAAAGGCCTTAGAAATGAAGCATTCTGATGTCCGTAGTGAGGCAGTTCTGGGGGGGGTGTGGCTTCAAGTTGCATTTTCTCTGTACGGGAACGTCTGCTTTTTCGGTTAATTTTCTTTTGGATCAGCAAAGCTAACTTGGCTCATTCCGCAACTGCTTGAATCAACACAGGGAAGCAGGATGTACACAAGGAATAAGGTACTAACAGGACTGAAACTGCATCTTCTGGCAACAGTTCAGTTAGACATAAATAAGTGTTAAGTGAAACTGCAGCTATAGAAGAACACAACTTTTTCTTTGAAGGTGGAATAAATGCGGATGGGCTCATCCCATCTTCACAACAGAAAATGTAGCTGTCAGTATTAGAGAAATTCTTTTTCCTCCCTAGTTCTGTGATGCAGAAATGCCTAAATTAGGCTCTCTTTTAAAACAAACCAACCCTAAGAATGCTGGTATAAGCTCAGTCTTGGCTATTTGTATAAACACATACAGAGTGTTGGGAGCCACTTTCCTGGGTGTGTCAGCCAAATTTTGAAGTGTTGGCTGTAATGCTAACAGAACAAGTATTATACCAGAGAGTTGGAATGGAGCCCAAACTGGTCTTTTTGGCTGCTTCTTTACGAAGCTTTTCTGTATTTATCAAAAGTAAACTTTAGGAGACTGTCCTTTTGCTACGTTTTTCAGTATTAATTATTAGGTCATTTTGCAGGTTACTGGCATGCAGAGCATTGTCAGAATAGGCACAGAGAAAGATTGTACTAATTATTTTGGTAAAGCGATCTGGAGAATAGTGACTGCCTGCCTTGTAGTTTGGCACTTGTTAACTTTATGCTGATGCTGTGGACAAACTTATGTTCTAAAACATGGTAATATTGTGAGGAGGTGAAAAGAAACTACAAGCTGCTTTTCTTCCTCCTGTCTGCTTGCCCCCTCACCGGCTACGTACTGTGAAATCCAACTTTTAGCAAGGAACTTCTGTCTGCAAGGAGAAGGTGTCAGAAGGCAGCTCGGTGGTAGAGCTGGAAAGGGAACTCTGTCTGAAGATACAGCTTAGAATTTTATCTGTATACGCTTCTGCCTCTCAAAACCGCGTCTTTTTGTTGTTCTAGTATGCATGTTCTGTGAGAGGTTATAAATGTTGAGAGTACTGCCCAGACCTTAGTTGTTTTGAGGGTCTTTGGTTTTTGTGACCGTGCAATTTGTAGACTAGAACAAGCAAGCATCTTCCAGTTGTGGGGAAGGGAAGCATCAGCCATGGGGATGTGGTGTTAGAATATAATGTAGTCAGACTGCTTCTCAGACAGCCGAATTCTGTGTAGGCCATGCTTATCCCGGCTAATTGAAACTGATAAAATGTGTTAGCAGTTTTCTATAGATGGTGCTTTCAAGAAACAAGTTACTAGAGACAACTTGCAAGAAACTTCTTATTGCTAAAATGCAGAAGCATCCCAACTATGGGGCAGGGACATTGAGGGTTCTGCAAAAGCAAATTCTTCCTAGGGATCTGCAAGCTTAAATTAAACAACAGAAAATAAAAGCTAGCTTCTTGTTACATTGCCCAAAATGTTTAAATTCTACCAGTGTCTGCTGGGGAAAAAATGGTGAAAGAAACCTAGTACTATTCAATTACTTTAATTAAAAAAAAAAAGTGAGCACATTTTAAAACTTGGCTACTGCAGTGTAACTGTTCAAATGTAATCAGAAAAAGTGTAAGTTGCATGAGGTTGGGTGGCATCAGCAGATTGTAATGATCAGCAATAGAGAAGATTAAAGCTTTTTTCTCAATGTATACCTTAGTCAACTAATATTTTAGCTTGTGGTATGTACCTTTTTGAATCATAACTATCACCACGAAAAGCAGAAATAAGATATAAACGTTGTTGTGTTACTGGTACTGAAAATCCCTGCACCAAATTGATGGGAGAAAGGACTGTATTTTTATTTTGCCTTAGTGGCTCAGATGTGTTTTGATAAGGCTTTTCTCCGGTTGAAGCACAGGGGTGCTACATGCAAATGTGAATATAGGGGAAGAGCAACAGGAATGTGTATTTTGGAAGTAGTATTTCATCCTCAGTGCAAGAATTGGGGAAAGGTGGAAGTGACGATATTGAACTAAATAACAGCTCCTGTAAATAAGGAGGTGCATGTGTCTGTTGGGGAGTATCTGGGGATTTTGCTCTATTTGGCGACTTTGGCTTCTCCAGTTCTTAAACCAGACAAATTTATCAGAGGCCCTCAAAGGAAGCAGACAGCTAAATTAGAACAGAGGTGGGGCTGGTGAAAGCTAGTGCAGGAGCAAACCAGCTTAGCACGTAGAATAATTGTTGGAGCTTTGGGTGTGCGTTTCCTGGAGGTGAGGTGGTCTCCTAGATAGCCACTGCTACAGGAATGTAGGTTGGACCTAACCCTCCTCTGGAAGGGAAGCAGTAAAAAGGGGTGTAGCAGCCAATAACTGAATTGTTATAGGTTTCTGGGAACTCGGGTTTTAGTTTTGGCCTCCAAGTTTGCGGTGGTAACACGGCAGAGAGCGAAAATGTAGCGCTGTAGCAGATGAGGGTGTCGCTGATAGAATTGGTGAGGACTTTTTCAAATAAAAAAGGATTTTCTAGGGCGAGGGTGGAAGGTCCTTTGAAACCAAAACGTTTTCTGTGGGCTTAACAAGTTTTGATAGCTTCACATATTAAAATCAGTTCTCAGACTTGCAGATTAAAACCGACTACTAATTACTGCATCTATTACAGCTATTAAGTTATGGCCTTTCTTGGGTACTTGGCCTTTGGTTTAGATGTCATAGATAAAACAGCCTAGAATTGCCGATAGCTTGGCACTCGGAGATTTATTTTTTTTCTTTCCTTCTCTTTTGAGAGAATTTGGGGAAATGGAAAAAGCTCAACATTTAGAGATTTTGCTATTCTTATTTTATGATGAAACTGTTTTCCTGCTCTTTTATCTCCCTGGCTGAGTTAAGGAGAAAGTAGAGAGGGGGAAATGCATGCCCAGTGCTATTATTCCATGGCATTGTAAAATGCCATTAATATGGCATTTTAATGTATCCTAGAGCAAAAAGCATGGGGATTGTGTCTGTGAAATGAGAAGGTGCTGAGGCGTGCTTGCTAGTGAGGGGATTTGAGAGCTCTTGCAAATAACTGCAAGAGTTTCGCTTGCTGTGCAGCTACCATGAAAAAGGTAAACAGGATAGCACTTACTGAGACTGGAGTACAGCGTAAGTCAGATTTGCTCACTGGAGAGTAGCGGGAACATTTTTATTCTTGGCTTGTGGAAGATAGCAAAATTAATTTTTGCTCCTAGGCCAGATAAATTCTGCAGTGAAGAGACCGAAAGCATACAAATCGGTACACTTCATTTGTCTTTAGGAGCTGTTGAATTTTTGGTCTGAGAATGCAATGAAATGAGTTCACTGGCAGACTTGGGCAAATACTATTAAGGAGTTCTGGTCAATCTAGAACTATTGGATGCTACTTTCATCCCTGTTTGTATGGAAGCCTCTTGCAGTGGTCTTGAGCTGTGCAATTTACTTACAGCAGTGCCTCTAGGCTGTAATTGAAAGGGCATAGTCCCATTGTAAAAACAGTGAAAACATTATGCATTTCAAATGAGTATTTCAAATTAATAATGAAACGAGCAATGTTTGCAGGTAGGATAGCAGAGCTAGTGTTTGCAGCTGTTACTATGGGGAATGTACCTTCTGACAGCATGCAATAATAACTCGCTTATCTGTGGCTTGGCGGGGGGAAGCAGGTAGGTTATTGTGTAGTTTGTCTGATACTGTTAAAACGTCAACACACATAGGATGCATAAGCAGAAGCTGACATACACTTATTGCTACTTTAAGGGTAAATTTAATCTCTACCACACTTGGGTTTTGCTTTTTCAGAGCCCTTCCAGAACGGAAACTGAAATAAAGGGAAGAGATGGGTGAGCCTGTTTCTTGCAGACCTCAATGCTTCAGATATCCCTATAATGAGTTGGGAAGATGCTATTGAACTGTTAATCTCTATCTTCATATGCTGTACTCCCGCTATTGGGATAAAGAACGATGTGCAGGAAGCATCCCTCACTGGGAATTACCAGTAATATTAGTCCGTATTTATGAGTAGAGACTATAACTTTAAAGCGGGGCTTTGCTTATGCCTGAGGCTGTAGATATGTCTGTGCACACCTCATTTTCTTAAAGCTCATATTCATTTAGTTATTGGAAAAAATGACTAGCTTGAGTGCAGATTTAGGTGTTGGCTGAAAAATAGACTTCCAGAGATGGAACTCACCAGGAATATCAGTTCCTCAAAAGAAGGTTCTTCGGATTCCAAAACTTGCACTTAATGAATCTTACTGGATTTTAGCATCAAATATTTTTGGTTATTTTTCTTGGAGGATTGACATAGCTATGAATTATTACACTGTTTGAATGAGATGCAATGACCTTTCCTTATGTAAAGGAAAAGGTCCTTTTGTAAAAAGTAAAGTGCTAGTTTCCAATTAAGTCTGAAATCCTTTCCCTGATGACTTAAAATGTATTTATTCTTATTCTCTAAAGCTGCTGCCTTTTTGCAGTACTGCACTTTCAAACTATTTTAAAATATTGGGACCTAGGGCAAACAATATCAATATTCAATACTAAACAAAACCGTGTATTGCTTTCATTTCTGAGCAAACGAGGGAGGCTAGAAACCTTAGAAAATAAGAATGAAAATAGATTCTTCTGTGATTAGAGCTTTTGGGGAGCTGGGACTTTTAATTGATGTAATAAATAGCATGAGACTTGCAGTAGTATTGCAGAAGCTGGCAACATAAAGTATTAGTTATCGTCTGGAAAAAATACTCAACCGTCTACTTCTAAGCTGTTTCAGCGTGCTTAATTACTGATTTGGTGGAGAATTTGACAATCATGTTTCGGTTCAGTTTATGAACATAATTATAGAAAGTTTGTTCTTCTCTGCAGAGTATTTTCAAGTACAAATATGAATTATAGCTGCACATGTAGATTACGTCTCCCTTATGCAGCTACTATGACAACCTTGATAACTGGCTAGGAGAGATCCATTCTTTGTCTTGAGCCTTGAAGCGGTATTCACTTCCACACTATTTACATTGCAATGTCTCCCTGACTCGGTTACAGCTGTTTCAACTTAAACACAAGCCCGTTGCTATAGAGATGATGTACTGCATAGAAATAGGTCACGTTCGTGCCGTTTTCAGTGCGCCGATAAAAAGGAAAAGCAGAGCTGCAGACTGGCGAAGGTGAACAGGGAGCGTGCATCTGCCGAAGGGCTTTTCCCTGCGTTTGGAAAACGGCTTTAAAATCAAGTGGGACCACTACATGGCTCCGGCTCGTTTCAAACAGCCCCTCGTGGGGTGATGTGTTCTGAATCTGACTGCGGAGCTGAAGCAGAGTGGGGCTAAGCTTTGTCTCTGCCCTCCACTGATTTCCCTCTCTGACCCAGAGCAGGACTTCACGAAGGCAGTGACAACAGCCAGCCAAAACGCTGCGTGGGTAAGCATCAGCAGAGAGCTGGGCTGTGCTAGTGCAGCAGCCCAGGAGAGCTGCTGCTTGCTGATGTCTGGGGTTGCCGAATCATGATCCCAGTGCTCGACTGATCTGTTCATGCCCGTGGTCCGCTCCCGCAGGCAGGCGTAGGTTCACGTTCCCTGTTACTGGCAGTGCCTGGCTGGCAGAGTGGGCTCCGTACTGCGGAGGGAAGGAGGAGCTGTCACGATACGTGCTTGGGAGCTGTGTGTGGAAGGTGGGAGAGAGATCTCTGCCCTGAAGCTTGAGGGTGAGGGAAGAAGTTTTTGAGGGTTGTTGGGAAGGTATGCTAATGCTACTTAGAAAAATAGGTGTAAAGCTACTCGTGACCAGGACCCCACCTAACGTGGTTTCTTTGTGGTTTCTGAGGGGAAAATGACAGTGGCTCATCTGTTGCACAGTAATTCTTTTTATTGCTTAAACTCCTTGCCCTACTAAAAATGTTCTATTTTCTGTCTGCCTCTTTCTTCAGTAGTTCATTAATCAGCTGTTCAGGGTTTAGGATAAGGCTTAGAGCAGGAGAAAATGACAGAGATTTATGTGTATCTGCCTTACATGGATAAAATAAAACCTCATCCAAAAATTATGTTCTTTACTGAATAACAATTTTTTCTCACGTCCTACCAATGCTAGCACTGAGGGTGTCCAGACCACGGGGTGTATTTCCCAGAGATAACGCTTGATAACTTCCCGGCTTCCAGCCCATGCCGACATTGCTTTTGCAGCCAAGAGGATGCTTTTGCAAATTGAAGATGTACAGTGCTTAACACAATCTGATTCGAACAAATGGTAACCTGTTAAGTCAGGTTCTGGAACTGGAGCGTGTGTATCTTTCTTTAAGAACCCACCGCTTAATAAATGATTCGTGAAGTGTTTTCCAGACTTAGACTACTTTTCACGCAGAAAATCTCTTTTCACGTAGTCGATTCCTATTGCTAAATTTCTTCCTCTGCAATAACTTCTGCTTCTTCCAGATGTTTATCTTGACCTCGTGTATGCAGGTCTTACTATACAAAAATAGCATTATAATGCTGGAGCACATCAACAAAAGATGTTTGATGCTACATATCTGGACAACAGCATGAATTTCTCATCATCTTATGGGCCTGAATTAAGGTTAAAATCTACAGCTTTGTTATTTCAAGTGGCTTGCTGCATGTTAGAAATGGAATTAGAGCCAAGATTAGCTACTCGGTTGAGTTTATTTTTGGTAATTCTTCTAATAAATGAATGTGATTTGAATTAAAATTTGGAGCTAAAGCGGGGGGTTGCCTTCATCTAACAAGGCCAGTGCCACGTTAGATGCAAGACCAATAGAACGTTTTCATGGTTGTTGGCTGGGGTTTTGGGGGGTTTTTTGTGTGTGTTTTTAAGGGTATTCCCCCGTGCTTTTGCAGTGCTGGTAACGGTGTAATGCTGACAATGAATCTGACTTTTCTGATGTTCCTTCCTCTCATTTTTTCTATGTATATTTAAGGAGGAATTTTCTTCAAGATAATTGTAAAGTAGTCTAAAAATCTTGAAATCACCAGTTAGTGGAGCAATTAAAGTTAGGATATCCCAGCCTACTTTGAAAAGAAAATTGAATACTTAAAACTTTGAATTTTATGCAAGCTGATAGTGGGAGTGTAGGCTTCAGTTCCGCAAATAGCTTCATTTGAGTGGAAAACTGGTAGGTCGGAGTTAACTGTTAGTGTATCTTCCTGGTATTATCATATCATGTTCTCTTTTCTTGACAGCGCTATGAGTCTGTGGTAAGCAGAACGGTGAGTTCTTAAACTTTAATCCTGGAGCAGAGAGCTGGATAATCCAAGTTTTCAGCTGGATCAGACCAAAACAAGCATCGAGCTTCTCTGCCTCTGAAATGTGCTTTGCTGCTAGAACTGCATTGCCTTCTATATCAAGGCGGTTGTGTAACGCTTGCAGGGCAGTAATGTTTAATCAGTTCTGTTACAAGTGATAGGCTATGCTGTAAAGGGTTAATCAAAATGAAGGAGGTATTGTCCTCTAATTCAGTATCTCTTCAAGATCTATTCAGCAGCGTATGCTGCTATTTTTACAGAATGAATCTGTTGCCAGTGTACAGAACACGTGTTTCGGAGTGAAGCATGAGAATGCTAAGCATTATGAAAGTAACTAAGCTCATTAGTGGCGAGGGAGGGTTTTGCTGTATTAACTGTGATGTTGTAATATCTCTGTCTAATTAGCTCTTCTACTAATTAGATTTAGAGCAATTAAAAGCTTTAAAGACTTCGGAGAAGTTTTCTGAAAGGACTGTAAATTTCAGGTACATGACTCTCTCTTTGGAAGGAGCATCTTGGTGCATGCTCACTGGTGTTAGTGGCTGACTTAGATTAGTTTCCAATTAATTATTGAAGGCTGTACGTAGTCTATCACTGTTATCACTGTCCTAGTACTATATGTGTAACTTCTCTAAAGATCTGGGTGTTCTGCAAAGACTGGCAGCCATTTGGTGTTCAGTTCAGCAGAGCCAGAAACAGAAGACATGCACACATAGTGCTCTCATGCGGAGAGATTATATTTTTCTCAGTTTAAAATAAACCATTTTGATTGAAAGCATCTGCTTTTTCTTTTGCTTAACAAAAATGTTTTCCAAAATTAAAGTCTTCTAAAGCATAAGTCTTTGCAGTCTCCTGCAGAGATTTTTATCCAAAAGCCAGCAGTTTAATTTACAAAAATGTGTTGTGCTTAAAACTATCGTGATGAAGTCTTACTCATGATCTTTCAGATTCGCGGAGAACCTTTAGCAAATAGTACTGCGGCTCTCTTATTTTCCTTAAAGAGCTGTAAAATTCTAACTTTGGATTTCTGTCCTATCTTGAGTATAGATTGAAGGTTAAAGCTCAAAATATACAAGGAATTGGTTAAATCAGGCTAGTTTTAAGCCTATTGACTGTAGTATCTGTTTAGCAGCTTGGTCATTCTGAAGCTTTAGTGCTATCAGAGTTGAGCTGAGTACCTGTCTGAATGAAGATCCCATCTTTGGGTTCGAATGCTCAGTAACGGAGCTGTAGTTTCTAGTAAGAGATCAAATACTTCTCATGCTTTTTTTGAAAAGGGTAGGGGCTCTGATTGTGGGGAGGATGTCGTTGGCTTTGTTAGATACGGAGCCAGAATTATGTGGTTGATGTTGTTGATTTATGTGCTTGTCATGCTAGGGAGATCATAAAGCAGGATCTTTAAGAAATGTCATTACTTTAGTAGGATGCCTGAAGGGTCCCATTTAGATGGAGAGCGCGTGGACAGAACATCTCAATCGTCAGCAAGCTGCTGAGAGCATCTTTACTTCTTTTGTGTTTAACACTAATGTCTTCTCTTCACTCGCTTTGGAAGAGAGAGCATCAGAAACCCACGTGCAGACGGCTTCCCAGCCTGGAGGAGTCCTGCAGCGTGTTTAGGGATTCCAGCGCTCTTGCCTAGAGCTCGCAAAGAGCTGTGGGCTCTTCAGCTGAGCTTAAGCCAACAACTCTGCAGCTTTAGTCCAGGATTGCTATTGATTTACAGTGAGCTTTTAGGTAAGGTGCCCAGATGCATGCTGTAGGCAAAATCTGTATGTGATGATGGGAGAAGAGTGAAATGCTGTCATGGGAGCTGTTATAGCGTAGATTGATGAGATGCTTTAAAAATAAGATAATATGTCTTTGTGTATTAGCATCACTTCTATTTCTTAGGCACTGCAGTTTTTTTCCCTACTAAGACATTCACGTGAGGGATCTGATGCGTAGTTTGGACCAGAGTTTTTCTTAACAACTTATGTTTGTCATAGACAATTTTTTCTCTCACACACGTGTAATTACGTCTTAAATGCTTGTCACTGCTGAAGGATGCAGCTTCCTCCCAGAAGCTGCTGTTAAAATCGTTTGACCCGGCTGACGCTCTGTCTCCCAAGGACTAGCTTTCAGTGACTTTTACTTTTGAACTTTCCTGTGAAGGATTTGGTGAGTTAAAGGCTAACACTCTTGGCACAATTCCTGCCTGTGTGTATAACACTTTACAAACTTGGTTTAGCAGCTATGAAGAGAAATAAATATTCTAATTCTTCCTTTTGCCATCTCTAGAGCAGGGAAAGCTGAGGAGCAGTAGAGAGGGCAGAAGCTGCTGGAGGTTGTTCTACAGGCCAGTACTGAAGTAGCGTCTGGAGCTCCTAGGTCTAGGGCTAACCACCTGGTAGGTGGTTTAGCTCCTAAAGCATTGGAGGCTTATTTACTCTGATTTTTGTTCATTATTGAAGTTATCTCTGTAATAGGAGTATTTTGGAAGGAAGCACTCAAGCTGCTGGAATAAAACCACTATTGATGGTTAGCATAAGTGTTGTTTTTTGCCTCAATTTTCTGAAAGGACCCATTATTAAGATGAGTATTTCTAAGTTAATGTGAGTCAGAATAGAATAGTTAAACGTGCTATGCACTGACCTTCTCAGCTTTGAAATAAGCTTAATAGAAGAGATCCTTAATGAATGTATTCCAGGAATAATTCCTTGGCATTGCAGAACCAAATTTGAGACACTTGGTTAGAGAGAAGTACTCGATGTCTGCACTGTTACAGAGTATTTTGTCGTCTTGATGTTGCTCAGCAAACCAATTGAAAAAAAAAAAAAAAAAAAAAAGAAAGGCTTCACTTAACTTCTGTGGCTCTTCTGTCTCCACCTTCTGGAAGGTGGTAGCAAATAATTTAATGTCAGCTTACTGAGTTAATTAACTGGAAAGCAAATGTGTTTCAAGATGCGTGTTTTGACCCTAGTCGAAGGATGTCATCAGGGTTTTGTTTTAGTTATTGCAAAACACTGAGTCTAGGGAGCAAATAATTGGGATGAAAATTCTCTTTAAGCAAAACTGTCCTTTTTTTTATCATCCCTGCAGAATGTGTCAGACTGGAGTCAGCCAGGAGGTTAGCTAGTTTAACTGTACTGTGGGCATACTGGTGTAAAAGAATCGAGAAGAACTGTAATGTTCCAGACGATCTCTTCCATCCATTACCGTCTGAACGTTCTTGGCATATGTTACCAGAGGTGAAGGACTGTGATTGAGAATTTCTGAGAGGACAGTCTGGTCCACCACAGGTAGTGTGCTGAAGGCCATGCCTTCAAAGAGAATAAACTGTGCCTTGTATCAGACCTGCAGGTGAGAAAATGTAGAGGGGAAGGAGAAACAGCCAGAGGGCAGTACTTCAGAAAAGTATGCTCAGGATTTGGTCTTCCTCTCTCTTGTTTTTTAGGTGGTATTTTCTTTGTGCTGTTCCATACCTGGGCTATTCCCTGGCCAGCAGTATTGTAATGTGGATCAAATGATCATCTTGGTTGGTCAGAGTGATAGGTCAGTTGGCTGCAGGCAGAGCCACGAGCTGTGGGTGAAAGCTGTGTAACCTGTTGTCGCATTGCAGTTTTTCACAATAGCCTTTAGCTGGGAATTTAAGTCGTCTTCCCCGGCCATTCTTGTCCCTTCTCAGGTTGCAGCTGCTCCCTGGTGGTTGCCTGTGAAGGGAGCCAATTGGAAGCACCCCGAGGGTCCTGACTCTAATATCTCCAACAGGTAAGCCATAAATGGCTATTCAATTATAATACACAGTGCTTGTAAATATACCTGTAAACTTGCACCAGGAGTGGAGGTGCAAGAAAGGGTTTTTAATCAGTAACCTGCTTGCTGCTGCTTCTGTGACTATTTTCACATCCTCTGGTGTGTTGCATGCAATATTCAGTGGTCGTGTGGTCAATGGCATAGCAGCGTTTCAAAAAGGCACTTTCCACCCAAGGGAAAAGAGACCATACTGAAATGTGCTTCGGTGTGGTTTCTATTCACATTTACGTATCAGTAGTGAAACAGAGTAGATCTTTAGAGGATCAGCAACTTCAGAGCAGTCAGTGCAGATCTGATTTTTGAGAGGAAGACTAAATACTAGCTGCATGTGTACTCTAGGAGTCCACGTAGTGTGTCCTCCATCTGGGATTTGGAGGCCTATCTCTCTGGCAGCAGACGACTGACGAGTTGTGTGCTTTTTAATGTATTCTGACTCTGTAGGCTGATTATTGGGGCAAATCAGTTGTGACTTTGTTATCTAGAAGCTCTAAATGCTTTGGAAAACTGTATTTTTCCTTAGCCTATAGTTAGTGCCATGCTTTGCTAGCATGAACCCTGAAACTTGCTGATCCATGTCTTTATACGATCTCTCTCAGTTCAGAAGTGGAATGAATTTTACGCCTAGAAAATCAAAAGGCCTCATTATTCTCAGGTGCTTTTCATGGATACTGCAGAACTAGCCCTGGGTTGCACACGTCGAAAGCCATTGTTCAGTTACGTGTATTACCGTATGCTCACTTCGATGTGACTGTCTTCATTTGAAACCTCTTATATTGCAACTCTTTCTCTCACTAGGCAGGTGTCAATGAAGTTGGCACTAGCTGCCTTGATCGACTAGTTAAAGTTTCAAAACTGCTGTTTGAAATGAAGTCACACTCTCTAGCCTACATCTAGTAGATGCTGACATGTTTTTGAGTCCTCTAAGGACAGGGCTATTTAGTGTAACATCATCCGATGGCTGAACTGCTTAGTGACAAGTCCGTTGTCTGTTCTTCAAGGGCAGTGAAAAAATTATCTGAGGCAAAAATAGAGATAATATCAGGAGGCGTTGTTAGGGGGAGACAGGGAAATTTAGGTCACAGTCAGCAGATAAGAGTTGGAAACCTGCCACGTAAATCTAGTCTTGTAGAAGTACGGCGCAAACCTAGCCTAGTACAACTGCTGGTGAACTTGCCACATGGAAGTAGTCTAATGGACCGACAGGCATGTGCTGGCTTGTTAAATGAGGCAGCAAAGACCAGTTAATAGGAAGTCCTCTGTATCTGTCTTCCAGACCGGTACCCTCAGCTCTTGAAGTATCTTGGTCTATTAGAGGCTTGGATGGGGAGGATCCTTGTGACAAGAACGACTAGGCATTGTTTCTGTCTTTTTCTGGAAAAAGAGACCGGAATCATAAGGGCAATCCTGGAACCAAACCCAAAGGAAAGATGGGAGCTTTTGTGTCAAGTGTGGACTGCTTGAAACACCCAAAGAAAAATACTTTTGTGTTAAATTTCTGCAGTTCACTGTTTCCTGGATTGGGTGCTGCAAAAGATGGTGCTGCTAAGAGTAAGGACTCTTTCTCATCTCACCTCTCCCTCAAAAACCCCACAACTGACAGCAAAGAAAGAATCTGCAGCAGAGAAGAGTGCACAGGGAAGTGAAGAGCATTCGCCATTAAATTTGCCACGTAAATTTTCCTACTGAGAATCTTGGCTTCCTGTTAAGATACCGTTAAACTAGCCTAGCAAGGAGTAGTAGTGCTGCAGGCTTTTGGTGTCTTCCTTTGGGTCTCTGAGCACCGAGGTTTCCGCAGAAGCCAGCGTATCGCTAGTTCTTCACTGCCTCCTGGGCACAGCAGGTTTCTGAGGCGAGACCATGAGAAAGCACAAGCTACAAATGTCTTTGTTAACTGTGTAGAGCTGTACACAAAAGCACGATCAGGCAAACGGAACTTAATTTTTCCCTCTTCCTTGTTTTTCTCGGTTGGCTGCATTTCCCATCCAGCATCTACTAGTAGCTTGCTGTCTCTCTTTAAATAGCTTATTTTCTGTAAAAGTAATCCGCTATCTCGTCCAGTTGTCACTGAACTGTGAACTCCCTCACAGGCCTTTGGGGCCATCTCTTAAAAGAGTTTCGTGAAGTGCTTGTGCTGTATAGCTGTGAGATTGCCTGGTTCTGCTGACGATCTCGTCCTCTTTATTTTGTTCCCCAGAATGGATCATCCGGTTCTTCATGTTTCTTGGAATGATGCCGTGGCATTCTGCACATGGGCAGGGAAACGATTACCGACTGAGGCTGAATGGGAATACAGCTGTCGAGGGGGCCTTGAAAATAGGTACTTGTCACAAATGTGTCCCTGATAAATGTTTAAAACTGGTATTTACAAGATAGGGAAGAGTTGTGTGGGTTTTTATTACCCTCAATGTCTTTTTCTTATGTAGCGTGCACATCTGTGGTAAATATCACTGACTTACTCTGAACAGATTCTTTTAGGTAAGTGAATTTCCCTAAATACCTAAATGGTATATTGTAATCTGAACTCTATAACTGGAGGAGAATGCAGAGAGCCCAAGAGAGGAGGAGATGTGACAAAATGTCAAGACACGGGACCGCTGCTGTTGCAGGGGATGAAAGGCATAGCGCAGGACCTTGGTGCCAAGGCCGGAAGAGTTGCAAAAGAGCTGAAGAAGTAAATAACTACATCGTGGCACAGCAACTGTAGGGCCACTGGATCCTCCTGTTATCTGACCGTGGGCTTGGGGAGGAGGGGAAGACAAGGTGAATAACAGGTTTATGTCTTCTCCATCCTGTGTCCTGGACTACATACTGCACAGGGCAGTGCAAGTGCTGCCTTTCCCTCCTCCGTGTGTGAATTGTCCTTGTAGAACGCTTGCTCTGCTTGAAAACCTGCTAGATGTTGGTATAAATGGAACTGGAATACAAACAGTTCTCCAGGGTAAGGTGGGGAGGAAGGGGGTGTGTGGTGTGTCTTTTTTTTTTTTTTTTTTTTTTAATTTAAAAAAAAAAAGTTTGACAACTGTTCTTCTGTATCTCTTTTAATAGACTTTTCCCATGGGGCAACAAGCTTCAGCCAAGAGGTCAGCACTATGCCAATATCTGGCAGGGGGTGTTCCCAACCAATAACACTGCAGAAGATGGATACAAAGGAACTGCGCCTGTAAGTGTGTCTCAAAGTGAATTAATCATATGGAAATGAATTTAGTCTTCCTGAAATTGAGGTCTGTGTTCAACACAATGAACCATGGCTGTTTTCCATTCCTGTACTCTTTGACCTTTAGATTTTTAAAGTTACAGTAAATTTCACTGCAGGCTTGAGTATTACCAAGGGACACTTTTTAAAAGCTAATTGAAAAGTGAAGATTACTTTCATTTTAACTTCTAGTTCCTCTCAAACTGACCTCTTTTTTTCCTCCTTTCCAGTAAATTTATAGCCAGATGCTGAAATACTTTCTGCCTGCACTTCTGGCATTACAGTTTTTTGAACTCTCAATTTTTGGGTAGTTGTTCTCAAGGCAAAAAAATCATGCAATAGTTTGAAAGAAATGAAACTTCCCTTTTTGGAAAGGTTGAGTTTGTCACGTGTGGCAAACAATGGAGTGGAACTTCAAAGGCAATCAAGAATGTGTACGAATTATTAAATGGTAGTTAAAGTAAGTCCAAAAAGTGTAATCGGTAGAGAAGTGTGCGTGAGGTGACAGCCACCCTTGCTTTTCTTTGATGGGAGGGGGAATCTGGAAGTTGTAAGCATGGGCATGGAGGTCAGATCACTGATGCTATGTGTGGGTCTGTGTCTGTTGGTCAAACGACGCCTCTCCTTAGAGGACCAATCTCCAAAACCAATGAGAAGATGCTATGTGCCATAGTGGAAATGTGGTGCTGAGAACATCGAGGACGATAATAGTTCATTCCTTCATTCTGTTTTATTTAAATGGAGTGTGTAAAAGTGTTATAGTTCTGCACTACTCGTTTGGTGTGTGCTTTTGAGATACGAAGGCAGAAGCTCCTCATAAGACAAATGCGCCCTCAGCAGACTGGTCTTCGGGATTAAAAACCTGATTTCATGTTGAGTGGTTTACAGAACTGGCACTTGTGTTCCGTATCTTGTGTAGGTCACTGCATTTCCTCCCAATGGATATGGCTTGTACAACATTGTAGGAAATGCCTGGGAATGGACGTCTGACTGGTGGGCTGTTCATCATTCAACAGATGAAGTTCACAACCCTGTAAGTATTTTATTGGCATCACATGACATATAGAATTCCCTCTTCCTACTCTCATCTGGTTGCTGTTGAAAACCTGCTGTTCTTTGCTTCTCTGTGCTGCGTCTGGGGTGGGATGGGCTGTGTTCTTGTGAATTACGAAGTATCACACCACAAGTCACCAACACTGGAATTGTAGTGCTGTAGTGCAATTCTTTTTTTTTCTTTTTCATTGTTGGACAGGCCTCTGCAACTGGCTAGCAGTTGAGTACTTCCAAACTGGCATCATATTACATAAATCAAGTATTTGCTAATGCAGTGGAATTACTTTCAAAAAAACCCCCAAAAAACAGGAAGGTTTTTTGTTTGTTTATGTTGCTAGAAGCTGTACTACTTTCCTCCTCCCCCCCCCCCCCCCCGCCTTCCCCTTCCCAGGTAGACCACAAAGCATTTTAACATGTAATAAAGCTGAAGTTTATGGGGAGAAGTAGCTTACCAGGCTTTGAGAGGTTAATCTTTGGTTTTCTTTGTGGCAGGCAGAGAAGGAGGTCCTGCAGGGTAAGCTTTGCATGTGGGGTTTCTCATGCAGTATCTCTCAGCAGATTCAAGTTCTAGTATTACATCTCCTTCTTTCTCATTTACCCAGGATGACTAAATCTGAGAAATGCATTGCTCTGCTCTCACAGAGCTGGTTTTGTTCAGACATAGTTATCTGTAATGAGAAAAGCGATTAAACCTCGCGGGGCAGGAGCTCTCTGTTTGCTGCAGGATTTGAGTATCCCCATGCTGTGGTCTCTTCTGATACATGTAGTCTTTCTTCGGTGTGCCGGACATAATTGGAGGCCTTTCTGGGAAGTCAGCAACTTGGAAGTAGCTTGAGGAACTTGCTAAACTCTTTTTGCTGTTCTGTACATTGCAGAGGCTGACATTCTGCTGTTCTTCCAGGAGGATGTGTCTCGCAAGAGAAATCAGACTCATCTTGGGATCTAGATTGCTCTAGATCTCTACTAGCAGCTCCATCGCACTGATGGAGCATCTGGAGACCTCCTAACCCATAGCAATCACGCTGGCCAGTTTCAAGTTACTTGTATCCTGGTAAGATACCACAGGTCTCTCTAGTGACTTCAGCTATGTGTCGGACAGTGCGCAACATACGTCTTCCCAAGTAACTGAAATGCTTGGGACTGTAGCTTTTTTTCTTGTTTGATTTAAAATAGGATGGACTACTCTCTAATTTTTGTCGGTAGGCAGTCCTAGTGGCCTAGCAATGGCTAAAGAACCTCCTTTTCCATTGGGACCTTGGCCGTGTTGGATCTCCATCTACTACCTTTCTCACATACCGCACAAATTCGTATGATGTGATTTGAATATTTCACAGTAGTCAAAATTTTCTGCCAGTTGCTGTAATTCAGCAATAATGGAAAGCTGTATTGCAGGGATTGTGTCTTGAATGTATAAACACACCTGTCTTTTTCCAACATTGACTCATGGCTTGCATGCATATACAGCTGAAATTTATATAGAACTTAGACTTAGCATTCAAACTGATTCTTCAGAAAATTTTTTTTCCTGTTTGCATACTGATTGATTAGGAGAGGAACATCTGCTGTCTTGCAATTCTGTTTCCATTCTGGTGGGTGTTTTATATGCAAGTAAGGATAAAATTTTTTTGTACCTTATGAATGGAAACAAGGCCAGTTTAAGAGCAACATTTGTAAAGATGAAATGTTGAGTAGCTAGCGGAATGTAAATTTGGATGCAAGTGAAGAGCAATAAAACTAGCAAACCCTCCCATGTCAGAGTAGGTGAGTATTGATTTGATTGCGGCCTGACAAGTCGGGGTAGGAGGAGAGTGAGCAAGGCTGAGCTTTCTGTTCCGGACTGTGTGGCCACTCACCGTGGTTTGTGCTAGGGAAACTTCTGCTTTATCCCTCTCACTACTGAAGCTTCACCTCAGTGCCCAGAACCAGCACACCATGACCTGCATACGCTGCCTTACCTGGGGCAGGGGAAAGGACCCCTTGCCCACCCGCACCCTTTCAGAGACAAACAGCATCTGTGTCCCTGGGAAAGAACGCAGGTCTGGCAGTTCGTAGCGTATTGCAACTGTCCCTGTTCTCGTTCATCTCTTTCTCAGTGTGACGGCTACTTCAGTTTTGGCTGCTTGCTTGTACAGTGACCTCTCGGGCAGGGAAAAGTGCACAGGTCTCTGGAAGTCTTCTTGCCTAGCAAGAAGCGGCAACACTGGGAAGCAAAAATAGAGTAACTAGGCTGAGTCTGGAGAATAAAAACACTTTTAATGCTGTGTATATATAGAACTTAAAAGTCACAGATCTCGGGTTTATTGCACCTAGATATGTTCTAGAGTTTTTTGTTTGTCTGCAGGTTAGCATAAGGAAACCTGCATTATTTGTTTAGACAGATATCTCTTAAAGGCTCTGTGTCATCACTGGCAGAGTCTTAGAGCTTTTTTGCATGTGAGATGACTGGCTTTTGTAGGTGAAAGGCATGAAACAACTAATCGATCTGGAAGTTACTGTGGTAGTAATGGAAAGAACCTCCAGGAGTCTTCATCCAAACTGTAGCCTTCAGCTAATCCATCCCCTGCCGTTGGTGCTAGTGAACTTCATCTTCATAGAATCATAGAATCATAGAATCATTGG
>WAAD01038404.1:4997-36596 GCA_013389945.1 Fregata magnificens | reverse complement strand
GTTTGGAGAAGAGGAGGCTGAGGGGAGACCTTCTCGCTCTCTACAACTACCTGAAAGGAGGTTGTAGTGAAGCAGGCCTTGGTCTTTTCTCCCAAGAAACTAGTGATAGGACGAGAGGAAATGGCCTCAAGTTGTGTCAGGGGAGGTTTAGATTGGATAATCAGGAAGAATTTCTTTACTGAAAGAGTGGTTAGGCATTGGAACAGGCTGCCCAGAGAGGTGGTGGAGTCGTCAACCCTGGAGGCGTTCAAAAAAAGTGTAGACGTGGCACTCCAGGGCCTAGTTTAGGAGTCATGGTGGTGTTAGTTGATGGTTGGACTTGATGATCTTAGAGGTCTTTTCCAACTTTAATGGTTCTATGATTCTATGATTCTATGACCCTATTTGCTTTCTAGAAGTCCTAATACAGCTGCATTTTCTGTATCTGTAGGAAAAGATGTGCCTTCGTTGCTGTAGATTCTACCCCTTTTTTTTTAAGAGAATTTTAACTAGAAGGACTTTTTAAAATAAATTTTACTAGCAGAGTTCATGGAAGAACTTCTAAGGTTTTTTTCCTAGCAAAGCTTTCCTTCTTAAGCCTTTGGTTCTTTTGGCCAAATTCATGATAGAGGGGCCCCACAGAAAGCATTTTAGAGAGCAGTGCAGTAGCATAAGCTCCCTAAAATATCTGTTTCATCAAGCACGGGCCAAGGAAGGACCAACTTGCTTGCAGCCCTTGAGACACCAAGCAGGATTCCCAAGGGAGAATAGCTGGGTCAAGCCTCCCTCCCTGTAAGCATGCCTAGCTGGGCCCAACAGCTGTTCCTGCACTGTGGTGGTGTTGAACAAAGTTCATTTAGGGTGATTTCATCATCTCACAATAAAGACAATTGCATTGCAAAATTATTTGCTGTCTTGAGACGAAACATCTCTGAAAAGAATCTGTGGGCAGAAATGAACAGTTTAGAAATGGATTTCCCTAAACGCACATTTGTTTGGGGTTTTCGGTTTTCCCTTCGTCATAGATTTACCTTAACCTATTAATATTCTCTTTTCACCTCATTGCCAATTTTTGATAAGACAACAGTATAACATTTCAAAGAAAAAAGAGCTGTGTAAAGAGCTTCTCTTTTCAGTGTTTCTGTGCTGCTTCAGAGTAGTTTTCTCTGACTTATGAACACTGACTTGGCTGCTTAGCCATTAAAATTCATTAGCAATAAATTTAAATGTACCAATAAACAGTTTCAGGTGCTCAGATCTAGAGAACTATGTCTGTACCTGATTTTTGCACAAGCCCCACCCTTTTATGACGCATCTATAACTGACCATATGCCAGAAGCATACGAGAGGGAAGCAGGCTTTACAACTGACACCAGTGAAATTGAAGCCATTTGGAAAACAGTCATTTTATATGAATATTTATGTTTCCAAATATTTATAGTTTATATTTCAGTCTGTAACATAAAATGGTAATAGATTTTGCTCTATATTCTACAACACAACAAAGCCTGTATTTGGAGTAATTTAGGGGGCAGATACAGAGAAAAAAGTATGTTCAGATGTTATGCCAGGCTTCAGCACCATGAAGAGTTAGCATACGCAAGGTAAAATGTCATCACGTATTTTACTGAAGTGGACTCCCTAGAAACGGCGTTTTTCCATAGCTCTTCATGGTCACATTCACTTAGATGAATTTTTTTTTCACAAAGTTTAATATCTATGTTCTTTTCATGTCCAAAATAGACAGGTGGAATTTCTGATGCAAAAGCCAAGCAAGTTAAGTGCAGTATGAAGCTTATTAGGTGGAAATATAAAGAAAATAATTAAAATATCTCAAAGGTAATTAACTAGAAGAATGTTCAGTCCATTACCCAACTGTATTAGTAGCACTTATATATCGTAAATGTTAATAACTAATACTGAACTTGGCCTCTTCAAAAACATGCATAATGACCAAGTTCTTCCCCTGGATGCTGACAAGCTAACATTTTTTGTTCTTGAACCACTTTCCATCAAGTTTAATAGGTGAGTAGCTCATCTGGTTTTGAATCTGCCCCTCCAGATGGCCTCGTACCTTTCATAGGCTTCTGTAGTTTTGACTCATGGAAGTCACGCTTGAATTAATTTATGAGAATCCCATTTGTACCTTCAGTCCTGATGCGTATGTGAGCATAAATCAAAAGCAACTCCAACGAGCTCAAAGGGGAAAAACAATGGGAGAGAGAAGAGCCAGCCCAGCTTCATTCACTTTTGAGTGTAAAGGTTGCTAAAAATTGTTCTATCTCGAATATCACATAGGCATTGCTCCTTTGCTAAAGGTTGGAGGAATGCAGTGTGCTCCAAGTTTTACCTTGCCCAAAATACCTTCTGTGACAGCAGTGAAGGATCACTGTCATAAAGATGGTGTTCCTCTAGCTTAGGATTCCTTCACACTTGGGAACACCTCAGTCTCTTCGTTCTTTCACAGCTGGCTAAAGATTTCTTAACAATATTGGAATAAAGGGACAAGGGCAGTGCAGCTGACCTGGGAAATCAATACCTCATTTTTCTTGCTTAATGATGCAAAAACTGAGCTGGCTTTGCATCTCTGAAAATTTACAGTCAGAGGCTCCCAAGTGCCCTTTTAATGTCTCTGTCATCTTAGTTAAAGACATAAACCTCAGTTAAGGGCAAATATTTTGCACAGATGACAACACTACCAAGTATAGCCAGTATTATTAACAAAAATAGAACAACAAGTAATCATAAATAAATTTCAAGTGAATCAGTGAATTTCTACTATAGCATCATAGGGACTGGTACTAAACCCGAGGCCCTGGAGCATTTCATGTAGCAAATGCTACACAGAATTTCCACAGTTACACAGGGCTATCATATTAAATCATTGCTGATAAGATTTGGCAATAACATTAAGACTAATGGAAAGGAAAATAGAGAGGATGACACATCAGGCATAGACAGCAATTTGCCCATGAACTCAGGTACATGTTTATCAAGCAATAAGTACAGATTTTGCAAAGTCCAAAAAAAAAATCATTGTAATAGATCCAAGTATAAAGTTCTAAATCAAGAAACCAGAAAAGCAGGGCAAATACATAGAATGGAGAAAACAGTGACTCCAGAAAGGATGGCAGACTTGAACAAAATTAATCCGCATCTCCCAATTCAATACTGTGTCAGGAAGAGATAACGGGCTTCCTGGTCAGTTCACGTGAAAGGTGGAATCATTATTTTCTTTAAGGGAAATAACCAAACACTACAGGGCTCTTTAATCTAATAGAAAGAAGGGTGACGGAAGGGCTCCGAGCTCAGCTACTTTAGGTAAAAACACCAAACATTTAAACAGTGAAGCTCACTGGCTATTTCTAGTACACTAGGAAAAGTCTGATGGATTTCCGATCTTTTGTCTTCTCCAAATCAAGACAGGATGCTTTTCTTAAAGATTTTTTTCTCATAAAACAAAAGTTATTAGGCTCAAGCATAAAAGTGGCTGGGGGAAATTTAATAACCTGTTGTATATTTAAACTAGATGATAGCATGAAGGAAGGGATAGTCAGAATGTTGAAGCCTAATCTCCCTCTACAGTAAGTGGAGACAGAAAAATGTCAGAAAGCTTAAAATTTGGCTCTGCCCTGAATTGTCATCCAGAGAAGAAAGAGAGGTAGCATTCCTAGGCTAAATTTAACATTTGTGACGTCTTCAACTGGCAGAGAGCTTACGGAGCGTGCTACCAACTTCATTGAGCTTAGAAAGGAAGAGCAGAGTGAAACTAGAACAGTTTTTTTAAACGCACAATATGCCAATGTCACTTTGACCTCAGTTTTCCTCAGGGTTGTAAGAGAAGGAGTCATTAAAAAAAAAAAGAAATTTGCTTCCAATGTCTCCCCTTCAGTCCGGACAACATTTTTGACTGGCCATTCTTCTTCCATTGTTCTTTATTTCCACAAATGTAAGAGAAGAATTCAGTTTACTGACCCTTTCCTCAATTCCATGGAAAACTATGACATTCTCCAAACACCAGCATCACAAGGCCAAGAACAATAATATTAATAACCAAATAAAATTTATCTTCTGTAAGTTATTAAAACCAAGTTTCCCAAAGTTCTTCTAACTTTGTTGGACTAAATTAAGGTCCATCCTGTGAATACTGGAAGGAAGGAAGCCATTGTTAGGGATTTGTGTAGAATGGCTGTTGCTAATCCCAGCAGAACTTCTTTCCAGAATTGTACTATTTATCAGATATCTGTCTACGGTGTCTGGTGTCAGATTTCTATCCACCAGGTATCCAACCATCAAACAACATTTTGTCATATCCACAGTTTATCGGAAAAAAAGTTTCTCTAACAGAATGTAGCTCTAGGGTACAGTTAGAAGAAAAAAAGAGGGTAAGAGAGCCACATAAATAACAAGTCATTCTCAGAAAATACCAGCAAAGAGTGTCAGCAAAGGAAAAAGAGAACATAATGGAGAGATACAGAACCAGAAAGCTATGAGGAAATAAATTGTGATCATACAAAAAAATCATAATATTAGATATAGGTGGATATATGAAGCAAAGTCTTTAAAGACTAAGAACAATGGAAAGAACTAAAGAAATTAGTTGGCAAAGCTAACCCAAAATTAAGTGCTCTCTATCTGTACTAAGGGTTAGATTACCCAGGTTCCTAGAAACGTGGCAATGAATAGGACAGTCACTTGGGTCTCAGGCTGCAGATCAAAGCAGGAGACTGAGGAAAGGAAGTTGGGCAGGTCTGTGCTGGCATCCCTGCAGTCTGAGAGAAGACACGTGGCGTTGTGTTTGTGAAGGTTTTGCTCTGGTACCATCCAGGTATGGGAAAACAGAATATTCCTGATGGAATATATACCTGATGAAGCAACAGAGATTTGAGGAGATTGGGTTTTTTGTAACACTACGTCTGTCATCTTGGAGCACAGAATACACCTCTATGCATTGCATTTTATTGCGTTTACAGTAGGACTAGTATTTAAATACTGAAGGAGGAAGAAAAAGGTGAAAAGCATGGAGAAACACTGGGGATAGCAGAAAGGAAAGGGAATGGCTTCAAAAACAATGTTTTTGTAATTCAATATGACCCTTTTGAGTATTTCACTGACACATTCCCCAGTCCTTCTTCCATCCCCTTTGCATGAAGCATCAGAATGGTACTAGCATTCAGGCCAAAAAAGACAATTATCTTTAGAAGAAAGCAGAATCATAGAATCATAGAATGTCCTGAGTTGGAAGGGACCCACAAGGATAATCGAGGCCAACTCCTGTCCCTGCATAGGACAACCCCAAAATTCACACCACGTGTTTGAGGCCATTGTCCAAATGATACTTGAATATTGTCAGGCTTGGTGCCATGACTACCTCCCTGGGGAGCCTGTTCCAGTGCTCCACCACCCTCTGGGTGAAGAACCTTTTCCTAATATCCAACCTAAACCTCCCCTGGCATATCATCCTGCCATTCCCTCGGGTCCTATCATTGGTCGACAGAGAGAAGAGATCAGCACCTGCCCTCCTCTTCCCCTTGTGAGGAAGCTCTAGATTGCAATGAGGTCTCCCCTCAGTCTCCTCTTCTCCAGGCTGAATAAACCAAGTGACTTCAGCCACTCCTCATATGGCTTCCCCTCTAAACCCTTCACCAACTTTGTGGCTCTCCTCTGGACACTCTCTAGTAGCTTTGTATCCTTAATATACTGTGGCACCCAAAACTGCACACAGTACTCAAGGTGAGGCCGCACCAGTGCAGAGTAGAGCGTGACAGTCACCTCCCTTGGCTAGCAATACAGTGCGTGATGCACACCAGGACATGATTCGCCCTCTTGGCTGCCAGGGCACACTGTTGGCTCATGTTCAACTTGCCGTTGACCAGAACCCCCAGATCCTTCTCCATGGGGCTGCTCTCCAGCCTCTCATTCCCCAGTCTGTATGTACATCCAGAGTTGCCATGTCCCAGGTGCAAAATCCGGCACTTGCCCTTGTTAAACTTCACACGGTTGGTGATTGCTCAGCTCTCTGATTTGTCTAGATCTCTCTGCAGGGCCTCTCTGCCCTCGAGAGTGTCCACAGCTCCTCCCAGTTTTGTGTCATCAGCAAACTTAATTAGTATTCCTTCAAGTCCTGCATCCAAGTCATTTATGAAGACATTAAAGAGCACTGGCCCTAAGATGGATCCCTGCGGAACCCCGCTAATGACTGGTCACCAGCCCAATGTAACCCCATTTACTACAACCCTTTGAGCCCGACCCATCAGCCAGTTGTTCACTCATTGCATTATGTGTTTATCCAGCTGTATGCTGGACATTTTGTCCAGGAGGATACTGTGAGAGACAGTATCGAAGGCTTTACTGAAATCCAAAAAGATTACATCGACTGGCTTCCCTTGGTCAGCTAGGTGGGTAACCTTGTCATAGAAAGAAATTAAGTTTGTTAAGCAGGACTTGCCCCCCGTGAACCCGTGCTGGCTGGGACCAATGACTGCGTTGCCTTTCAGGTGTTTTTCCATAACTCCCAGAATAATCTTCTCCATAATTTTGCCAGGCACAGAGGTGAGACTGACAGGCCTGTAGTTACTGGGGTCATCCCTGTTGCCCTTCCTGAAGATTGGGACAACGTTTGCCAGCTTCCAGTCAACCGGGACCTCTCCAGATTCCCAAGAGTATTGAAAAATCATTGAGAGAGGTCTCACTATGACATCAGCCAGCTCTTTAAGTACCCTGGGATGAATCTCATCAGGCCCCATAGACTTATATGGATCCAGCTGGAGCAGCAAGTCCCACACAAGTTCGGGGTTGATTGGGAGTTTATCAGTCCCACAGTCATGGTTCTCTAGCCCAGGGCTCTGGGGGTCCCAGAGCCTATCATCAGTATTGAAGACCGAGACGAAGAAAGCATTAAACGTCTCTGCTTTGTCTATGTCCCTGTTTGTGAGGTGACCATGCTCATCACGTAAGTAGGTTTCAGGACTCTTAGCACTCTTTTTCCTACCTGTTTTGTGGTGAGCTTATGAACCTCTGTTTCAGCCATCCAGCGTGGCCATCACTAGTGTGTCAATTGCCTCCTTTACCAGTTATGCTACAAGCCCATGTGTCTCTGCTCTGATGCACTAGGTCTTGGAAAAACACTTCTAAAACCATTAACTCAGAACATTACCCTGGGAAAAAGGCTTTGTATTTTACTGAAGAATCACAGGAAGATTAGTAACAAATATTTCTACCTACACTGTGCTGTTTACATTTCAGCTCTGTTTTATTAATTGCCAGGAGTCTGTGAGCATTTTCCTTACTCCCAGTTGTTTTCTACTGACTTCTCTAAGCTTTAGAAACAGTTTCATCACAACAGTTAACCACGGGAAAGAAAACCTTGTGCACTCGATTGCTGTCACAGCTGTGGATGCTCAGCTATGTAAAGAACCCTGGCTACAGATCTCTGATATAAACTTAGTTGTCTTTGTTGTTTGCACAGGATTTTTACTAAGCAATTTCACTCAGAAAACCAGTGTCTATTCAAAAAAATGCTGCAGCTGTGGGATGTTGCATACCTTTCAGAGTCATGGAAAATCCTCCCTCTAATGTGTTCCTGGATTCATTCTCACAGCAGTGGTGTCAGAGCAGACCCTTTTCCCTGCCTGTAACCTGTTCCTCCACAGCCAACACACAATACTGTTTGTTCTAGGTTTTTATCATTGATCTTCTCCCTTGTGCGTTATTTGCAAGGATGTAAATTGTTGGGATGTGTATGTTTTGCCATCACTGTTCAGCTGCATGCACTGAAATGCATTTCTCAAATAGCTGCCAAAGATCTTTACTACAAATGCCATGGAGCTGTTCCATTTATTTCTTTTGGCCATGCTCTCATGTTCCTAAATTCATACAGATTTTTAATTGTCCAAAAGGCCCTATACAGGTCAACAGACTGCAAGTCCTGGAGCAGACTGCTACACATTTGTTGTGGTTTAACCCCAGCCAGCAAATAAGCAACACACAGCCGCTCACTCACTCCCCCCGCAGCAGGATGGGGGGAAGAGAATCAGAAGGGCAAAAGTGAGAAAACTCGTGGGTTGAGATAAAGACAGTTTAATAGGTAAAGCAAAAGCCAAGCACACAAGCAAAGCAAAACAAGGAATTCACTCACTACTTCCCATCGGCACGCAGGTGTTCAGCCATCTCCAGGAAAGCAGGGCTCCATCACGCCTAATAGTTACTTGGGAAGACAAACGTCATCACTCCAAATGTGTCCCCCTTTCCTTCTTCTTCCCCCAGCTTTATATGCTGAGCATGATGTCATACGGTGTGGAATGTCCCTTTGGTCAGTTGGGGTCAGCTGTCCCAGCTGTGTCCCCTCCCAGCTTCTTGTGCACCCCCAGCCTCGTTGCTGGTGGGGTGCTGTGGGAAGCAGAAAAGGCCTTGACTCTGTGTAAGCACTGCTCAGCAATACTGAAAACATCTCTGTATTATCAACACTGTTTTCAGCACAAATCCAAAACATAGCCCCATACTAGCTACTGTGAAGAAAATTAACTCTATCCCAGCCAAAACCAGCACAACATTCTAGGTTTTGCAGCTCTATATTTCTCTGACCTTCTGAACTATTATTTACTGTGACAATCCTTGATGACTACAGAGTATTCATTGTTATTTTTTTGAGAATTATTTTAAAAGGAGGAGAAAAGGCACAGATTAGATGGATATTTGGTGCTTGTATGCCACTCTTTTTACTCTTCCAGCAATTACTGCAGAGTGGCAAAGGGTGACAAATAATTGCTAGCAATCACACAGATAAGCACAGGGAAGCTTCATTGTCAGCCCAGTTGGAAGTTGGTCTTCTGTGAATCCTAGAGAGACTTTGACGCAATAAGTTCATAGAAACCTGGGGCTCGACATGAAAATCTACCTATTAAACAGAGCTTTATAACAATACAAAAACAATCATCATCTTTTTTACAGGTCACTCCCAGTAGGAATATATTTTATATTTCTTACATTGGGCTTTTTACCTTCAGTGCAGTAAATTCCTAATTAAGACGATTGCAAGAAAAGTGAGGCCTCCTCCAAATAGTTGCTATGGGGACTAAACTAAAATCTTTACCTCAGTCTTTAGGAATTCTTAGCAACCCAGAAACTTACCACCACTTATTTTCTAAACTTTCTTTTGTAAATAATAGGAGTGCCCTCAGAAGGAAAATATTTGTATGTTGTACACCATAAGCCTAGCATCTGCTAACTGTTTTTTTGTTTGGCTCATTTTTGTAGTTTTACTCTGTTTGCAAAATACATGAATCATGAAATATAGACTTTTTTCTTTTAGTATTTCAGGCAGTAAGTCTGGATATGGCAGAATTTTGGATCTCTAGTTTGTTAAGGTGTCATAAGGAACTCTACTTCTAATTAGAAAATATTTGCAATTTTTCTTCACACAAATTTTGGAACAAAACCTTAACACAATCAAAGAGATTTGCAAGACGTCCTTTATTTATTGCACATAAAAGAGGAAAGGCTGAAGTTTACCTGCTGTTAGGAAAGCTAGCAGAGGACATACAGTTAAAATCACAGTAGAGTTACACTGTTTCCTCTTGCAGTAATGGTTGGAGTAGATGGTATATGAAAAGAAACAGCAGTGTGATCTGTCATCCATACTACACATCACTCACACAACAACATGATGTAGATGTTGTTCTGGGAGGCTCTCGGCTGGCTGACCCAACTACGCTGCTGTCTCCAACGTGGCTCCTGGAGCACCACCATGCAGGAGGGGAGTGCAACATTGTGGAGCAACATGTAGGAGGGGAGTCTGTCATTGCAGAGCACTATGGGAGAGGGAAGTGCTGCATCGTGGAAGGATTCCTGAGCTGTGGAAAGATCCTGTCACCCTCAGACTTTTTGCAACTCATTCTATGGGAAACAATGACATCACCAAGTGAAATTTTGAGTGGACCAAGCAGATCTAGCAGCTGGGGTGAGGGACACAGGAGTGGATGCATCCTGCAGACCAACACCAACATGGCTGACATCGCAGGCAAAGCATTGGCTTTTATGACCAGGGAACGAGAATTGCTGGGAGACATGAAATCCATCTGACAAAGGGGAGTATGAGCGTGCTTGCCAACTGGCTTTGCTAACCTAGTGAGGAGGATTTTAAACTAGGTGCATCGAGGATGGTGCCCAAAGCAAAGTAAGTGAAGGGAAAACAGAGAGGAAATACTCAAAGGACAGGGCCATCTCTCTCCACTTCAGAAGGTGGTGCAGCTGGATCCTATCTATCTCAAGTGTTTGTACACAAATACATGCACATGAGAAATAAGTAGGAGGAATTAGAGTCCATGCACAGTCAGACATCTATGACATCACTGGAAATACTGAGATGCGGTGGCACTGTAGAATCTGTGGGAATGCAGTATCAGTCACTGTTAAGGAAGATAACAGTTAGGGAACACTTAAGCCATTGGGACATGAACAAGTCCACAGGATGAGACAAGATGCATCCCTGTGGGTTCTTGTAGATGTCATCATAAAGCCATTCTCAATAATCTTTTCAAGGTGATAGCAATCACAGAAGTTTCCTGACAACCAGAAAGAAGGCAAATATCATACCCATCTTCAAGAAGGGCAAGAGTGAAAATCAGGAAGATACAGGCTTACTCAGCCTAACTCCATGAAGACTGTGGAATAAGTCCTCTGGGAAGCCATTTTTAAACACATGAAAGACAACGGTTGGGAAGAGTGAGCATGAATTTACCTAGGACAAATCAAGCCTGACTAACCTGATAGTTTTTTATGATCAAATGACTCATGTTTTAATAGGCACTTTCACAGCATTTTAACTTGCACAGAGGCAAGGGAGTAAAAATCTTTCAGTCACAAGAGGTTGATACTCCATATTCTATGTTTGTAAGACAGAGGTTTTCTGTAATTATGAAAACCTACTGAATTGAATCTCAAATAAAAATACTAAAAAAACCATCCTGAGACTGTGATGCAACAGAAAATGGATCCTACTCCAGAACTTTATTTGAATCTTCTCTGAGTTTGGCTCCCATGACTTCGGGGTCAGCCCACTGTTCAGATGTGAATGTTGGAAATACTGATGTCCATAGTTTAAATTTCAATTCTCTCTTGTATCCTGGTTCATATGAATACTTCTGAATTTACATGTTTCTTCATTTCTTAAGAACAGCAGAACCTCAGAAACCCATCAAATATCTGCCAAAGCTCTCAAAGCCAGGCTTAGTTTGACTACAACCACACACTGTTTTGAGTTTTACAGCAACAATATGCAAGTATTTTGTTCAAGAACTTCAAGGTGTTTTAAAAAATCTATAAATGCAGGGGAAGGAATACATAGTTGAAAATCACAGTTCACTGATAAGACTATGAAATAACCCAGAAATATCCTCTAAGTTTCTGCAACTACCTTACTATCACTGATGCCTGAAATACAATAGTACTGTTTTAAGGACCCCTATGTCTTCTCTTCTTGAAATAGTCCAGATGTACAAAGTCATTCTTCATTTTATACATTTTTTCTGGATTTCAACACTGGTCTCTTAGGATATTATACAGGACTCTTACGCTATCTACAATGTGTCAGCAGGAGCTACACATGTTAATTCACACATTACCAAGCATAGATGTATTACTGCCAGCAGCAGGACCACAGAGAAAAGCCATCTTCAAGACTCATTCATACATAATGGGACTCTCTGAAGATGTTTTGTTTCAGAAAGCACTCATCTTGAATATTGTACATTTTTCTTTTTTCAACTAATTTTTACATCACTAGTTACATTTTCATGAAGGAAGACACAGTCGGTTCTTCGTGGTCATGGTTTTTTGCCACACCCATAAAAAAGAACAATGAGACACACTCCTCCAAAGTGTGTCTGGATGTCTCCTAAGCCATCTTCTCCAAAGCCAATTTAAGTTTTGTTAAATTTTCTTTTTCAAACACTGTGTATACAGCTTCTCTTTTTCATTTCTCTCTCTAAAGCTGTTATGTTTATATACTAAGAAAAGTTAAATTAAATAGCTAATTCATTGCCATTTTGGACTGTTATGTGAATCACGACAACTTATTTAAATTTTCTCTTAACAAACTAAGATACTGAAACTTAAACACCCACCCTTAAAAAATGGAAATCTGTATAACAGCTCTCATGAACTACAAGGTATCTAATTGAATTAAGCAGAGACACTTGCTTATAATGTTGTACAGAAATCCATTCTTCAGCATGCGGGTTCTGGATATCTCTGTCATTTTTACACATATTTTTCTATTCACTAAAGTGTGCCAAAAATTTATCTTTCCACACAGGTAAATGAATAATATTGAGTCTGTGGGGTCCAGGGAAAAGGTACACCTTCTTTCATCTCAAGTTTTAAACCCAACAACCTTATTGCTTCCAGACTGAAACAATATATATGTTTAAACTATTGAAGTATTGGAAAGCAAACACATTAACTAAGCAGCATACCAATCCATGAGTTATCTATGTTTGGACACTTACATCACTTTCTCTTCAGTTGAGCTTTTGTGGAATAAAAAATGTATTTCAGAACTTGTTCACTTGGCCCAGTGTTCTCTTGGTTGAAAATCATTCCTTGTTACTGCCAAATGGGGACATTTCAAGTGTTATTTGCAGTTTAAAAGAAACAGTTTTAACACATGCAAACTATAAAGTTGATTTACAGTTAAACAGTTAATATACTGTATTTGGCAATGAATCCTGGCTGCTTATAATGTAGCCATAAATTTAAGAGGATTTTTGTGATGTAATGTTATCTACTTATTGACAGTTTGTCTTGTTAAAAGTGTTATTGAGAAGCAGGAATCTAACATTGCTGCTAGTACAGTATTTTTTCCCCTTTTTGAAGTGCCACTGTTTCTGGAATCCTTTGCTGATGACCATAACCAGGTGATTTTCCATGTGAGCATCTACATATTCCTCATCCATGGTTCACGAACGATATTCAGTGCTGACTGGAAGATGGATTGCTGATCGTGATTTTGAACCACTGGCCAACTGTGCTACTCCTTAATACCAAAGTTCCACTGCACTCATTTTTTTCCTACAGGTAATGTCTTGAAATTGCCACAACAAAGGGCAGGGATCCAGGACAGGAGTTTGACGCATATGGGACTTTGATTTGAAGGTAAACCTGACTTGGAAATGGAACTAGGAATAGAAAATTAGGAAAATAGGGGGAAGGTGTTTTCTAGTACTGAGCACAGAGGAGACACAATCACTTTTGCTCCACAGAAGAGGGTGCTTTAGCCTTGAGCCTCCTCAGAGAGGAATGTAATAAGGCCTCAGCAGGGACCAGATAAGAACAACAGGGATTGGAAAGAACCTTCTTTAAAAAATCATACAATTTATTACCAGGTGATGTTTCCAGAAGAAATGAACTTAATGAAACTACATCCCTTTCATTTTTTCTTTTCCTTGTTGAGGTCAAGCACTTGTTGCAGTTATTTTCTATGAAGCCTACTAGATAAATTTACTTTATGAGAAACAGATGTCATTGAAATACTTTTTTCTCTTCTACAAAGCCTTTCTCATGCTGAAAATAAAACATCAATTGCCACATCTGTCCAACAGTTAGACTGGTATGCTCCAGAGGGAAGATGTTGATAGTGAACCAAGTTGTAAAGCACTCTCAATGGGTAAGTCCTATCTGAGGAACACCATGCCAGAAGGTCTTAGATTGCTTTTCTGTATTTAGATAGAAGCATAGTAGCTCTCCGGCTAATATCTTTCCCAGCCATTGGCACAAAGCAGGTGTGCTCACCACCAGTCCTGGAAACCTTGTCTGCACCCTCCTGCTCAGCTCTACATTGGCCACACTTGCCAGGATTTACTTCATGTATTTTAGGAGCAACTCTTTAAACTAACTGGACAGACATGTCTTTGGGTTGGGAGTACTATATTCAAATATCAGACAAAAGCCAAGAGACTTTTTTTTGTTGAAATCTTCACAGAGAGGAATATTGTTTTTCCTGCAGTGCCTGTTCACAGATTTAGCAAATAGAGATGACAAGCCAAAGCAGCCAATAAGGAGATGTAGGATTTCCCTGAATCATGGTGAAGTGATTGTCAGTGGTTGCCTCTCTTCTCCTATTCCCCATCACAGTACAAGTTACTAAGAACAGTTTATGTAAAAAGGGGAGACAATGTGCCCTGGTGTGCCAGCAAGTTTGAATTTGTCTATGAGGAGCAAAGGAAGAGAAGCAGCAACACATAAATAACATAACAAGAAATACTTATGAAAGGAACAAAAATGAATTATCATGCTACTTGAAACAAAAGCATACCATACATTTTATCAGGGTATTCCTCTGCATCTAATATGATGTTTTCTTCTGTACTTGTACATGTGTTTATTTTTCAATGACTATTATAAAAAAGTCAAACCACTGAAGTTATTTGATGGCCTGGCTTTTTGCAAAGTCACATGAATAGTTCCTGAAAAGTTTGATTCTCTAGCCCACATTCTTTTACATATTTCACCCCATTTAAGGGTCTAATTTCTGTGATTTTAAAATTCATGCATTATCCCAATAGAATCCAACTGTATCTCCTAAGAAATGTCTTTTTCATGACATTTTTTTTTGTAGCAAGCAAAATCACATATTTTGTGTGCCTTATATTGTGTCCTTTTATAAATTAAGGGGATTTTTTTTCTATATGACTCATGGTATTGTATGAAGTCATTACAGCTGGAAAAAGACTTTAGAAAACCCCTCCTCCTTTTTCCTTCTTCCCAAGTGTCCTGGTTCTCTTGTGCAGATTTCACAAACAGCAATGGTTTTATATGAGGGCTACTGAGACAGACGTGCTCATGAATAAATATGGTAAAAAGTTCTATCAGAAGAATATATGGTATATGTTCTCAAAGCATAATTGCTTTCATACAAATTATGTACAAAGAATACAGCAGCATTATAAACATAAAAGCATGAGAATAAGAAAAAACTTTCTATTTTTCATATTTCTAGATCCTTATCCTATTTACTTAAAAAAACCAACAAACTAGATCATTATCAAGTAAAGACTCATTTAGCTTTGCTGACAGCAGCAGACCGTTGTTGATTTACCTCAGATGAGGATGTGACACTGAAATGAAAATCAGAGATTATGTGCTATATTTCAGCTTGCTTGTCTAAATAAGACTAAAAATGACAATTCAATAAATGTATTGAGGGGAAGGGAAGAAAGAGAAAAATGAAGAGAGGAGATGCATTTCTTCTCTTCAGGGACAAGTGAGGCAGCCTTGATTGAGCACTGGCATTCTCATAGTAAGCTGAAGAGCAGTACTTTCCCCCTTGAGCTGCAGGTTATATTTCATACGCTCTCCTGGGCAAAATGAGAGCTAGCAAAGCAATTAGGGTAGTGGAAGAGTTATGATGGCTGACAGAGTAATGGAAGGTAAAAAGTTCCAAGTTACCCTTTAGCTTCTAGAGCATATGATTCTGTTCCATTCAGTAAAGTATGTTTCCTTCCCTGCAAAGAGACATTTAGAAATATCATGCTTGCTTTCTGACCTAGTAAATAATTAAATAATGAAAGAGAGAGAAAGAGACAGAGAGAGAAATAAAAAGATAAAGAGAGAGAGAGAGAAAGAAAGAAAGAAGGAAAGAAAGAAAGAAGGAAAGAAAGAAAGAAAAGAAAGAAGGAAAGAAAGGGAAGGAAGGAAGGAAGGAAGGAAGGAAGGAAGGAAGGAAGGACGGACGGACGTTATCAGCCACAGAGTCAAGAAATTTATTTCTGCCAAGGACAGGCTACAGATTTGGCTGTGCAGCTCTGTCTCACAGGAATTCTTTGTCAGATTCCACTTCAGTTTTAATACGCCTTGAAAGAATGTTCTTCCACCTCATCTCCAATATCATCATACCAGGTAACATACAAGGATCCATATTTCTTACAAAGTGTAGGTATATTTTGTATACTTCCTCTTAAATGTGACTATTTTTGCATTGAGTAAAGTTCTGAATTTAAAAAAAACCTTACTGTATGGAACAGAAGCAGTCAAGACTTGGTTGGTTTTAAAAACAGAAATTATGTGTTTTCTGATGCATAAATGAAGTTTCGTTGATAGTCTTATAAGATCTTTCTTAGTTTAGAGGAAGACTAGCTGTAAGGAATTTGTATTGATGAAAGGATAGATCATACATACTATATGTCATTACATTTTTGTAAATTTTAGTCTTTTTCTGTTTATTTATTTCCCTTTTCTTCATTCTTGATGAATATATGAATCAACATTTATATTCTCTTAGTTCATGGAGACCAACCAAGCTGTGGTCTTCAGTGCCAAATAATGCCTAAATGGCCACATTTTCCAAGGCCCTCACCATATAGAAACTCCCTTTGTCTCACAGTTAATGAAAATTCCTGACCCAAAGGGCTACCACTTCTACAAAAAATCAGCAGGCAGAGGTGAAGAAAAGGAATACAACTAAAAGAAGCAATAGATGCATATGAACACATCTCGTCCAACAGGACCCCAAAGTAAAATTACCCTTCCTCCTGCTCTCTCATTTTGTGTTCAGGTTTCTGATGTTCTGGCTGCAGGGGCAGAAATATGCTCATTTTTCTGTTTGGAAAACAGCTATCACATATGGATAACATAATGTTTACCAGTTTTGTCTATGAATTACCCTCTAACATGATAAATATCTTTGTCCAGTCATACAGTATCTACTACTGATGCACTCCATAGTTGCCTATATTTTAAGCTATCATTTACTATGATTGCATGTGCAATAAGAATGTCATTCAACCATCAACTTCTTAAGTACAGTTATTATGAAGAAGAATTATGTTGGATTAAGTGCTTTTTTTTATAGTCCATCTACTTTTCTCCATAATTATGGCTACAGCTTTTAAGCTAAGAAGTCAGCAACTGGGACATGGAAACACAGAAGCCTTGGGGACAACAGTACCGTGCAAATAGGGAAGGTCAGGCTGCTTTCTTGATTAACGGTTCATTTGTTCCAAGTACTGATGTCACAGCTACACTTCAGTGTTTGTTTTGCTGTAAATAAATATTCCAGCTGACAAATGTATTATTGTCTAATAACCCAGCATATTTGCATGGATACTCAAAGGGGTTACAAACAAATCCTCTAGGAATTATACATATAGTTCTATATCTGTGCAACATATCTGGAAGCCATGTGTATCATTTCTTTTATGTAAGAGAAAGACAAACAGCTTGGTGATAAAGAAACAGGATTGAAAATGAACAGAGAAGTGATTTACATTTCCTTCTTCACTTGGCAGCTGAAAGGCAGACTAGAAAGAAAAAATACAACAAAATGGAGGGAAAAACAACTACATAGCCTAAACAGTTTCCGAGCCCATCGTTTGGCCATAGGGCATGAGTTGGTCACATCTACACAGTCAAACTCTTAGCCTCCAAAACACTGTGGCAGTGCCCAGGCTGCCTGTTGGGAACAGCCCCAGCCTGTGCCAACTCTCAAAGCAGGGAGCTGCTTGGGAGAGAGATACCTGGCACGCCAGAGACCTGCTCCCAAGGTACAGCTGGTTAAGCCTGAGAGACCAGGGTTGTCCCTTGCTTCTGTCTGGCTCATGACATGGCAGCAGCAGTCAGCTCAGCTTGGACCCATTGTCTCCAGTGGAAGTCGAGATACGGGTCCTGTGTTAGCTAAAGTCCTGCCTTACCATGGTAACTGTATCAGTGGAAGTATTTATATCTTAATATTAAAGAGACTCTTTTATTCCTTTTTGAAATTGAATTGTTTCCTGCCTAAGACACTGGCACCAGCTGTACAGACTGGCTTGTGAGGGTACGACTCACTACCCATGTGAAGATACTGACAAACACGTCATGGTTTTTAAACAGGCCTGAGCCCAGCTGCATGGAACATTTTATTGGACTGTGACATGTTTCAATTTCCAAGCTGATGAGAGAGGAAAAGGTTATTTGAATAGGATTTAGAATATGCCAGTTAAAAACAAATGGTATTGCATAAAGGAGCATGAGAAATAGAGGAAACTGTGAGGTGGTTAAATAAAATATGCTGCTTGCAGGGGGATGCAGGTTCCTGTTAGTAATGCACACAGTAGGCATGGAAACAAATAGCGAACAGTGGAGAATGAGACATTTCAAAGTGAAGCACTATGTAGATGATAATGATGCTGCCTGGGGCTTAAACTATTCTTTAGCCTTGTTGTTTAAGCAGAAAAGAAGGCAGTGTCCCAAGGACAAGAGACCAACTTCCATCTTCAAGAAGTAGAAATGGCATGTTTAATGGGTTTTATCAGTGGGTAAGAAAAGAAAAAAACAGCATAATTAGAACTACAGAAAGCCAACGAAAGCCCGGAGCAATCATTTTGAAAGGGGTTCTGTACTGAAGATGATAGCACAGGATTAGGAACAAATTTTTGCTGGTGGCTTAGAATGAATAAAGGGGTTTTACAATTAGGGCAAAGACAGGAATGCAAACTGTTTGCAGTGAACAGTTTTTGTGTGTTGGTAAGCTATGTGTTAAATAAGATAGTTGAGCAGTAGCTGAAGCGATATACAGTCCTGTAGGAGTATCACTGGTATTTATTTCTAAGATAGTGGTATATAGGATTCCCAGTTACCCTAGGGACATATGCATGAAGTCCTACACACCTGCAGAGTAAAAGACTTTCCTGTCCTCAGCAGCCTGACACAAAGAGAGAGTATTAAGAAGCACAGAGAATAATGGTAAGATTTTCAAGAGAATTCAAGCACAACTGAGGCTCCCAAAAAGCTGTTTTCCAAAAGTGAAATTTAGTGAATTTGAAATAGCCAAAATTTTAGGCAGAAACTTTAACAGGAACTCAGCAGAGACCAGGGGAATATTTAAAAGGATAGATAAGGGGCACTTTGGAGAAGGACTTCTTTTTTGGCAGGCCACTAAAGCCCAGTATTTTCTCCAAACACACATCATGCAGACACAGAGAGCTCAGCAGTCTCCTAGATTTGAAAGGAACTTCTCAGTGTACAGCTGACGGCAGAATATGGGCCTTAGGTTCAAAATCTCAGTTAGTGCCACCTACAATTTCCTGGAGTAAGAGTACATCTATCTTCTGTTTTGCAAGGTCACTTTGACAGTATGTCAAGTCATCTGCATGTGGAGCCACTGCAGACTGGTAACTTTAAAGCTCCAGTCAGGCCATTACTGTCAAGCAGGGCTTATTACCTTGGACTCAGGCTGAACCGGCATTCCCACATGATGTCTGGCTACCGTTCTCCTGAACCAGCTCACATCTGCCTAAAACATACCACAAACACATGCTTGTGGTTTCATCTCTGACCTTAACTGTTCTGTGGTATTTTCATATGAGAAAGAATTGAGGCTGACTGTTATATTACATTGTAGAAATGTGTTTTTCTGCAAATGCTGTTGTTTTTTTATTGTCCCCATATCTGGCTGATAAAGTCCCCCCAAACTCAACACTGCACCACGACACAGAAGCCTATTGTGCAAACAAAGCTGGGTGTCAGGAGCACAGCATCTTCCTCCCCTTTGATCTCAGTATTAGTCAAACAATTTCATTAGTGGAAGTTTTCCTTAATTGTCTATCAGGTCTTTCCAAAGACAAACTATGGCTTGGATGCTTTAGAAATGTGTTAAAAATAAACTACTGAACATTTTCATATATAAACAGGGCAAAATATAAAATCCATTTGGGCTTTTTGCAAATATAATTTTCTCCTTAAACAGTTAATACAAATCTTCTATTTGCTTCTCTTTTCATTGGTAACCTTTAACATAAGCTGAGAGAAACCAAATGCCTCTTGGAACCGAAGCTGCACGCCCTCGTCAAGCAGCATGTATGGCAAAGGAAAAGCACGTGAGGCTGTCTCAGCAGCAAGAGACTGGCTTATAAGCTAAGAACTTCCACAAGCTGCTGGATCAAAATCACCCCTGTCCCACAAAGACCTCAGCTGTGTGCCTCCCCTCCCTTGCCTCTGCCTCATTTTCCTCCTCCTCACCACCTGCAGCCTAACAACCAGAAGCTCCTCCTGGTGTTCCTGCACAGAAGGGCAGTTGGGAAATGGAAAATAGTGTAAAAGAAGAGTAGCAAGCATCTCTTGGGTCAAGCTGTGCTAAGGGGAATTCCTTTAACTAGAATTTAAATGGCTTCAGTGCAAGAAGATGCATATTTTAAAAATATAAGTAGAATAAAAAAGGAAAAGTTAGATAGGTTTCTCTTATTACACAGCACTGCCCGTGATAAATTCCATTAAGCAAAACTGCAGTTCCTTCTATCAGAAAGAGCAAGTCTGAGTCTAATTTTTACCCTTTATAACGTCATAGGCATTGTTCCAGCAGAGTGCTTGTCAGAGACTGCAGGAGAAGGAGGATCCATGGAGGTTTGAAGGGCATTAATACAATGCCAGCATGTCAGTGCACACAGATTTCCACAGCATAAAGAAAACGTCATAGTACCGTACAGGGCCACCGCAAGCACAGTTTCTCCTAGCACCAACAAGGAGGACAAAGACACACAGGACAGTCTAGTATCGCAGATCTCTATTAATACATATTTGAATTTATTATAAAACTTCAGCTTGTGTAAGGACTCCCAGAACTGTTTCTTAGGGAACCTTGCATAATGCAAGATACTGGAAACAGATATCCAGCACATCAGGAATTAACACCATCCTTACCTCCTCTCTGCTTTGCCTCCTCACTGATCATAGGAAGAACTCTTGGAAAAAAACAGGAAGAGGATGCTAGGGGGAAGATGGGGCTCTGCACGTGGTCTTGAGCAGACCTTAATCTGTGGATTGGTTCCTGTGCTTTGCCTGGCATTTGGTTATGATACGCTCCTGATGATTATTGCCACTTTATCTCAAAAGAGTCATTCCCTTCTGCCTACCAAGAGCAGCCAAAATCATCCAAGTCCCTGACAATTTTATTTCTGCTTCAGCAGGGTCACACAAAAAGCAAACCATGAAGCTATGTGTGTCATGAAAAATTGCTTGCATAACTCAGAAATTCATAAGACTTGGAAACAGCTGTATCTCATTTCCCAAGGCCAGCTGAAACTCCATCCTGTTCTCCCAACCTGTTCAGCCTTATTGTACACATCAACAGGGACACTGACTGAGAAACCAAGTCCTCTGAAAAGCATTATACAATATTAGCAATATTTAGAATGGCATGTACAGAACACAATGCTTGGTGTTGCGAAAAAATCACGTAATCTTGATTCAAGTGAGATAATGTCATTAGTGCCATTGTTAAATTTATGTACAGTACTTTAGAACAAGGGAAATATAGGCTCATATGAGGCACTAGTAAAGGCTACAGTATATAGCATTAACATTTAGCAGAATAAATTGTATAATAATTTTGATCTCTGCCTCTAATCAAGTGCTGAGATTTTGTTAGCTGGATGCACATGCTTTCTCATAAAATATCTTGCATAACCTAAGTAGAGCTGACTCAACATTTATTGAAGCACAAAGGTAATTTAAATCTGGAGAAACTGAAAAATTCTGTTGGGAATACTGGCTTGCTGAGGACTATAAATGCTATATAAGCTTTCACCAGATTCTGTTCACAATAGTTATTTGGAATAATATAGTGGTCACTGAAACATACTATGTCTGAGGAGCTGAAGACAATGTTAGGCTTCAATAAAATCCAAGAATGTGTTACCCCACTGAGCCCTCTATAAAATCTAATTTTACATTTTTCAATAAAATTCCATGGTGCAGTTATTCTATTCCATTGTATATTAGACAGAAAAGAAAGTATACTCAGCTCTAGCTATTTGGTTTGGTGCTTGACACATGCTGGTAATAACTTTCAATTGACTAAAGTTGCCCTTGTTTGTATGACCAAACTACAACAATAAACACTAATTATCATGTGCCAGTATGTGTATTTTTTAAAGCTTAAAAAGGAATTATGATTCATTAGAATCAGCAGGAAGAGTTGCATGCAGTAGGAAGTAATCTGCAGTGATTATGGAATTTGACCCCAGAGTCAGTCACTGTTGTCTATGGCCCTGGCTCCCCACTTATACACTTTCTCATGGGGAATAGTTAAGCCCCACTGCTAATATCAAAGTTCCTGTCCCCTTCTCATCTTTTCCATCTAGTTTGTTTCTAACTAGAACTAGTCAGCAGGTCTGACAACTTGTTTGTGTGCTTTTGGTCAAAATAAGCAGCTGCAGCAAAGCCAGGATGTCTTTCAGAGAAATATTAATTTTGACAACATTTACAGTGGGAGATTTCAAGCGTTCAGGGTAGATTCTTGGATTGTTTCCAGTGGCAAAAGACATGAATTCAAAAGTTGACCTTTCTGATCAGAAAACACATGTTTCACCACAATTCCCTTTCCTGAAAATATTTGAAAGGTTTTGGTTTTGTTTTGATTCAGAAGAAAAACAAAATTTCAAACCTCAACAGTTGCCTCAAACAGAATTTTTTATTTCAGTCCATCTTCATCTTGTGAAGGTACTCTTCAAATGTAAACTTTCTGCTGGGGATGGAATGCTGTCACAGCAGCCATTCTTTCTTGGTGTGTTTCTGTTCATCTCATGGTTGGAGCCTTTGACATAATAATTAAGGGCAGATTATTCTTGAAGGGTATTTAAATCTTAAATATTTTTCTTGATCTTGTTATAATATTACAACCCGTAACCTTATGTCATCTTTAGTGATGTAAGAGGGCAAAACTGAAGTGATTATTTATATTTTTATGAACAATGGTTTACAGGATCAGTCTCTCCTTTTAAAATAACGGACCTAAACTGGTATTTTTTGTGTTTGCCTCTCCCCATGACAGGAACTACAAAGGATGTTGCATGAGACCCTGTGAGGAGAGTGTCCTGAGTGGACATCATATTTTAAAAATGAAAGACATGCTGAACACTGATCATAATTTAGAGATTTCTGAATTATCCAAAGACTTCAATTATAGTTCCTTATTAAAACAAAGAAACAAACAAACAAAAACCACGCAAAAATGAGTTTGACAGATGCAGGTTGTACCTAGCACTACTCCACAACAAGCAAGCAGAGGACTCTTAAGTGCTATATATATAAACTGGAGAGACGGCACCAGACCGTTTCCATAGCTTATGCTACATCTTTCTAGTGTACACAATATTGATTCTATACTAACAATGACTTTGACAGTAGATACAAATAAGCACTAGCTGTGTTTCATGTCAATTTTTCAGGAACAGGTTTCAAACAATCATTTATACAAAACAGAAATTTTAGCAGATTTAACAGAAGTACTGCAGATGATAATTCTAGCCTATTTCTTTACTTTTCTGACACTGAAAATACATATTTAGTCACTTCTTTTCCTGAAGCATGAAAATAGTTAAAACCAGTCTTCTTGCTCTATCACTTGAATATAAGATCCTGCCTTAAGTACTATACTGAGTAAAAGACTTTTGATGTGAAAATTTTTCACCAAATATTCTTTTAATAAATGTCAGAAGAACAGATGTCTCTCTCCCTACGAAACTATCCTGGATTTGGGGTTAGAAGTAGTATGCCATCATGGAAGACATCGATCTGGAACATATATGCTAGAAGTCTCACTCAGATCTTTTTAGTTTGAAATTCTTCTGGATTTCGGGGATATTTAAGGTAAGTGGGTCAGAGAATTTCCTAGCCTGAGCTGAGATAAACCTCCACAGTAAGCTAAACAGTGCCATGACCCATTACCTGGCCTTGATATTATATGGCACAGTATGGCCATGTACATTCTATAAAATTCTTCCATTTATAAATAAGGTGGGTGCTACCATAACGCTTTATTGGAAATGTATATGGAAATTATATCACAGGAGCTGGAGAGATTCAAGTCACACAGGGGCTGAGCCCAGGAAGAGCAATGGCAACTGACGCCTGGACCAACACAAGCTCCAGAATATACAACACGGTTGTCCTGAAAAGGGCAAATTAGATAACTTTCCTTACTAGAAGAGAGTAGAAGAATTAAACTGAGTGTACAGTTCCCTATACTCATTAGTTAATAATAACTCTGGAGAGCTCCTAGTCGACTGGAAGCTGGCAAATGTTTTCCCAATTTTCAAGAAGGGTAAGAAGGAAGACCCTGGTAATTACAGGCCTGTCAGTCTCACTTCAGTGCCTGGTAAAATTATGAAGAAGGTTATTTGGGAGTTATTGAAAAATACTTAAGAGACAACACAGTCATTGGTCATAGCCAGCACGGGTCCATGATGGGAAAGTCCCGCTTAACCAACTTAATTTCCTTTTATGACAAGGTCACCCATATAGTTGACCAAGGGAAGCCAGTACATGTGGTGGTTTTGGATTTTAGCAAAGCTTTTGATACTGTCTTTCACAGTATCCTTCTGGATAAACTGTACAGCACACAACTAGACAAGTCCATAATACGTTGGTTGAGCAATTGGCTGACAGGTCGAGCTCAAAGGGTTATAGTAAATGGGGTTACATCAGGCTGGTGGCCAGTCACCAGTCAGGTTCCCTAGCGCTCAATTTTAGGGCCAGTGCTCTTTAATGTAATTATAAGTAATCTGGATACAGGAATCGAATGTATATTAAGAAAGCTTGCTAACAATATTAAGCTAGGAGGAGCTGTGGACTCCCTCGAGGGTAGAGAGGCCTTACAGAGAGATCTGGAGAGACTAGAGAGCTGGGCAATCACCAGCCGTATGAAATTAACAAGAGCAAGTGCTGGATTGTCCACTTGGGATGGGGTAATCCTGGTTATACGTACAAATTGGGGGACGAGAGGCTGGAGAGCAGCCCTGCAGAAAGAGATCTGGGCATCTAGGTTGATGGCAAGTTGAATATGAGTCAACAGTGTGCCCTGGCAGCCAAAAGGGCCAACCATGTCCTGGGGTGCATCAAGCACAGCATAGCTAGCCAGTCAAGGGAGGTGATTGTCCCACTCTACACTGCGCTGGTGTGGCCCCACCTCGAGTACTGTGCGCAGTTTTGGGCTCCTCAATATAAGAGAGACATCAAACTATTAGAGTGTGTCCAGAGGAGGGCAACCAAGATGGCGAAAGGCCTCGAGGGCAAGACTTACAAGGGGTGGCTGAGGTCACTTGGTTTGTTCACCTTGGAGAAGAGAAGGCTGAGCAGTGACATCATCACAGTCTACAAATTCCTCAAGGGGGGCAGCGGAGGGGGAGGTGCTGATCTCCTCTCTCTGGTGACCAGCAATCAGACACGAGGAAATGGAATGAAGCTGCATCAGGGGAAGTTCAGACTGGACATTAGGAAAAGGTTCTTCACTGAGAGGGTGGTGGGTCACCAGAACAGGCTCCACAGGGAAGTGGTCACAGCACCAAGCCTGTCAGAGTTCGAGGAGTGTCCCAATGATGCTCTTAGTCATATGGTTTAATTTTAGGTATTCCTGCATGGAGCAGGGAGTTGGACTTGATGATCCTTATGGGTCCGTTCCAACTTGAGATATTCTATGACTCTATGATTCTAATTTGCCTCAAGACAATCAACTTCTTTTAAGTAATCAAGTTAAAACTTCCTTGGCTTTGATTAGACATAAGATTTTTTAGTGCTGTCTGTTTGTAGTAAAACAATTATTTTGAACAAACTAAATAAGATGCATACAGAACTTTGTATTTTAGGCTTGTTTTTTTCCCCTCTATTTCCTATAAAATTCATTTTGGTTACAATGTAGTTTCATTTTTGTTAGTCTGGAAGGCAAAATTCTAAACCAGGGCACAAGGAACATCTTCCACAAGGGTCTCCACAGAATGTGTAGAAAAGATTCAAATAGAAGTTAATATTTGTTATGCGCCTGTTTTGCACATCAAGAGACCTTGGGCTTCCTGTGGGGTGGACGCTTGGAGCGGTGGGGCCTCCCCTGGGACAGCAGGGCAGGTCCTGGCAGCCAGGGCCCATCTCACCACCCCAGCCAGGAGCAGGGCAGCTGGGGGGCACCAGGAACATCCCCAGCCCTGGCCATCGGGCAGCTCCCTGGTGATGGGGACAAGCCAAGGCTGGGCCAGGATGTCCGCCCACGGGTGGGGGTCAGGATGAGGCTCAGTGAGGGGAGCCAGGGTCAGAAACAGTCCCAGGATGGTGGGGAAAAGTCTGAAGCAGCGGAGTATATGACTGCTTGGGATTGTCGTAGTGTAAAGGTTGCCACTGCTGTCCACCTGAAGGGCGAGAGCAGCATGGTGTGCTCCTAAATCAAGGCAACTGGAGCTGTATAGCCCACGTTTAATATGATCTGTAGCTATAATATGATCTTCTGGGGACCGCATGCTAATGATTTTAAGAGGACAAATTGAATAATTCTGCATGACACAAGAAATTTAATCAATACAACCCAAGACATTAAAGCTGAATTTAAAAATTCAAAAATATTCTTTTACATGATAATCATCACAGAATGCAACCTAAGTGAAATCATGTTTTAAAGGAACTCGAAGGTTTTGGTGCATATGCAGGCTGACACGTCTGGAGACACTGTTATAGAAATTTGGGATAACTTTCAACATTTCACTTAATCCTAAGCTTTTGTGAATAAAGTGTGTGTGATTCCTAAACACCCTTAGTTTAGTGCAATAAATCATGTTTTCAACATCCTCATCTTTCTGATAAACCTTGCCAAGTTTTGGAAGCACTAGCTACATAAAATTAAAAACCCTGGTGGGTGCATTTTTGTAAGTCAAGGAACTATGTTATCAGATCTATCACATTATAGTTACTGTCTATAACCTTCCATAAATCTTTTTGCCCACGAATAATCTCTCAAAGATTGCCAGTAGCCAACATTAATAGGATTTTCTGGTCACAGCTAGTTAACAACATCTCAGTCTTCAGAAGTTATGAAATGCTCCCCTCTTTCCACTTACAGACCAGAAATTACTCAGAAGACATATTCCTCTGGTACTAAAACATCCTTTTTTGCTTCTTCTTTTCCCCAAAGTCTTCACCTGCCTGTCAGTTATATATAGCAGTTACAGCTGGTACTTCTAGCTCAATGACTAGCTTTTGCTAATGAGCTGTCAGACTGAATGAAGTCCATCAGACAAAAACATGGGATTTACTTCAAGCTCCTGTTCCCCAGCTTTGTAAACAATTTTACTCACTTTCAAGTACAAACCTGTAGTACAGCCAATGCAGCAGGAAACAGGTGGGTAGAAGAGCTGCCGATTGAGGCAGCCATTAGGGACTTGTGAGAAAATGGGAGATCACAGATTTCTGACACAAGTGGAGGAAAACTACATAAAATACTGTCTCATCTTTATGTAAATATTCATTAACAAATATTTGCTTACATGAGCACAGCAAGGATAACAGCGGTCCTATATAAACAACAGCTCCATATGATCCCATTCGAGGGCATCTTCTCATGGTACTTGCTATGAATGGCTATGTTTTGGGACTTGGCAAATTTCTTCAGCTTCCTGTGCTTCCAAGGGCAACAGTTTTTACCTGGTATCGTACAGACACTGAATATCCCCTCCATAGCCTTATTTTCCATAAGAGTCTTTACTAATTCACCAACTGACTTAATATTTCCATCAGTGTGCTCCTCACATCTCACCTCATGATCTACCACCTCCATTTTTTTTCAGGATCTTGTGCTACAGTGTACTCACTCTTCCTATCATGTTTGTCTGTTATCATTTCTTCATGGGCTAACTCACATAGACAGCTTATCTTGAATGAAGAACTACCTCCACACTTTCCCTCCCCTCCATTTCTAGGAAATAATCTCTGCCCCCTTCCTAAATTCCTTTTCCACAAAGGACTATGCAAAGCCAGTATTAAGTCTTTCAGGTGCTCACGAAGTACAAATAACAAACAAATTTTGTACAGCAGCCCTTTCCCAAGCTCATTTTTTCTATCTATCAGATGAACAAAACCCTTTTGAAGAGACATGGCAAGAGATACTCATGTATGGAAGTACCTTTCATACTTTAATGAAGAATTACCAGCTCTTTGTAGGTTTTTCTGTAAGCAGGAAAATGGGAAAAGAAAACTCTGATGCCCAATAATTTAAAAGACTTTCTGCTCAATTCTGCTCAAGGTACATAACTTTTTCCTTCCAGTCTACTTTTTGTCAGATTTTTGATTTTTTACTCTTTGAGGTTGTAAGTATGTGAAATTTTCTACTTCTTATTATATAAGATTATGACTATTACTTAATCTTTCTTGTTTTTACAATTATCTACTTCTCATGCTTACACCAAGGCGGAAGTTTTGCATGCTTTGCCTATCCCTGGCAAGAACCAACAGGATGCAATTTTAGGATTAACATAGTCAATAACAAGGCAGATGGAAGGGGATTGTTTGGACAAAGTAATTCGTTTGTTAAGTAGTTGACCTATATTATTGATATATTTTAAGGGATTGCTATGGGAAGCCAATGACATGTCGCAATCTGTGGCATAATCAAGCAACTGTACAATTAATATCTTTCCTCTTGCACATTTTTCAAGGTCTTACAAAGCCAAGGGGAAAAGCGTTCACAGCAGACATCACATTGCCTGGGAAGGGAGGAGTCAGCTAACTCTCCAAATCAATTGACTTCCTAAGCAAAAATTTAAAACAGATGAGTAATTTATGTTCCAAAAAACTTCTTGCATGTCATAGGAAATCAACTAATCAAACTAAAAAGAAGTTTTATGTGCCTTCTTGTACATATGAATCAATAATCAAAGTTACCTGATGATACATTTCCCTAAATCATAATGTAAGGGGAAACGCAGCTCCTAGGGTACACTGAAACTTCATGTGTGTTCAACAGTAATGAGAAAGTAAAGTAAAGCGAAAGAGACAAAAGTTCAGGGTTAGGGCATTTGATGCTGAAAAATATATCTCAAGAGCAGAGTGATCCTTGCTCTATAACAACCAAGCCATGCCTAGGAAAAATCCTAAGTGAGAGGTAGGCAAAGTGTTGCAAGTATAGTCTAACCCACCATGTTAATGATCATGTTCCTGGTTTTTTCTGTAACTTTTTCCCCAGTTCATTAATAGAAAACTGAGCCTTTGCTTGTTAACTCTTCATTAATTTTGTCTGCTAAAATCAAAACTGCAAGATTTTACAAGTAAAGGGCACTCTGTTTCTCCAGAAATAACATGTTCAAAGAGGGCATATATACACAAGTCCTTTAAGCGTCTGAAACATGGAACAAGTATACATTTCACAGAAGATCATGTGTCTTTCCCACTAAGTTTCTAGGCTCAGTTTGATCAACGGTAAGTGACAGGATGCACGGAGAAAATCCTTCCACATGGGCAGGCATCAGTGCCCTGCTGGCAAGGAAGAATTGGTCATGAGACAATTTAGCATAATCCCGTCATTGCATAATCATGTCACAGAAGGCCTCTTTAAATTATTCATACACTACTACCACATACTAATCTTTTGGGAATATACTTCTGATGTTCTTCAGGTAGACACAAAGAAGATCCACAGAAGACAGTAGCAGATGTGTCAAAAACAGCCACAGTGTTTGTCTGAATTATTCTTACACCTAAAAGTAAAACCAGATCCAAAAACCAAACTTTGAAAAAAATTTCAGCCTTACAGAGGTCTAAAACTAGCAGGATGCAAGGGCACATATGGGGAAACATGATGTGTTTGGGAGGATAGTATTACAGTAATTTACATTTCCACCAACTGCAAGCAGAAAGGTTGAACACATATTTATATAGCAGTAGTAAAAAGCTGAATGATTTAGCAGAAAGTGAAAATGAAATACAAGAAGTAGGTCAAGAAAATAGAAGGAACAGTAGTTAGAAATTCTACACTGAACACTACAGAAAGGAAAATGTTAATGGAAGAGGAAATGCCTAGGCTTTAGTCAAGCATTGCTGACTTTAAAGTGAACATTTCAATGGAATAAGTTTTTGTGAACTTTGGGCACTTCTGATGCTTAATTTAAGTTAAATTATTTGGTAAATACAGACTGTTGGCTGAGAATTTCCTGATGTCCTAAGTAGACATAAGTATATGTGAGTGCTTGGGTCCACAAAAAATAAAATAGGAAATCTCTTTTTTTTTAAAGTTTAGTTTAAGAAGTGAATTCTAGTAAAAAAGGTAGCATATGAAATTTGCTAGTTTGACACATTAGCTGAAGTTTCTTTATTGTATTTTATTTTCTGATCTATCATCTGAGGATATTTTCCTGCTGTGGGACTAACCGTATATATTTTATATTGTCTAATATTTAAAAAAAAAATCCATCTGGATGAAATCAGATTGTCTTGCAGATGTTGAAATCCAGTCTTGTTTCAGTTTAGCTACTTACATAGAATTTAAATGTCTACTGTAAAAACTGTTCTTTTGTAAAGAACCAAACCGTGTTGCTTTGCATTTGTGCACGACTATTGCTCCTTATTTTATTTATAAACATTTGCCACTGGCATTGTCAAAGGCCCATATGGCTAGGCACATATTTCAGTTTGCCTTATTCAGTTTAAATATTAGTCTGACTTAAAACCTGCAACATAAGTAAGGTCTGTGAGGACTACTTTAATTTATTTTATTAGCTGGGTATCAATGACTTTCCACTGAAATAGCCTGCTCCAGTAATAAGACAAAGAGTAATCTGTCTAATGATGGTTGCTGTTTTTCCTTTCTAACTGCCAGAAAAGACACAAAAGCTTTGTACTCTGCAAGCATCTTCTGGATTGTTAGTTAATTAAATGGTCTGCATAACACTCTTGTTTCTCTGTGCAATTTCATCTGCTAGCTATTTTAAGAGTGACTGGATTGTTGGTGTATGTGTTCGTGAGTGCCTTTCCACATTTTGGAAAGTAAACTTTAAGTTTGGTTAATTTAAGGTTAAGTTATCATAAATTCAGAATCAAGGGTGGAATTATCTGGTATTTCTAATGTCTTTACAAACTCTACTCTTTAGATTTCTACTTTTCTTAACTGTTGAGATGTTTTTAGCTAAGACAGATGATCCTGGTTGATACTCACCTGTTATTGGCTTCCTTTAGAGCAGTAATACTAGGGTTATTTGTTATACTCTGTATTTGTCAAGCTTTTTATCTTGGTTTTAAAACCTTGTTACAATTAGTTGGTAGAATACACACCTCACCTGTCAAAGGGTGCCTTAAAAAGTTTATCTTTGATATCCCTTGGAAGATATACACTTCTTTATTCAGCACTCAGCCCCACCTGCAGGTTATTGCACTGTGATTTGGGGATTACAATTTATTAATTTTATCTTGGCTGCCATTTAAAATGTTACTATCAATCCAAAAATGGTATGAGACTTGCATTTCTCAGAAACTGTTTTTCATCAGTGGAGCTGATTAAATATTTTACCATAGGAAAATGCTAGCCTACTGAAAACATATTGCAAGGAAAAGAGCATCTCATTAGGGAAAAGAAAAAACATCTTGGCAAAAATGCTGTTCTACCGCCCTCCTGGAATGATATATTTCTCACATTTAAGTTTACTGCTATGTAAAATAAATATTTAGCTTTTCTTTTGTTTTTTTAAAATCTGAATTTCTGGTTAATCTTGGAGTTTCCTACTGAATGGAAATTCTGAATCCTGAGCAGCTACCTTTATGAGTAATCTTCACAGCAGATGTCAGGTGAGAACCCCTTGGAGAGACTGCAGATGTGTACTCCTGTTGAACTGTAGAAAAGTAAGT
>WAAD01038400.1:75701-91125 GCA_013389945.1 Fregata magnificens | reverse complement strand
CTCACATGATTTCTCAGTAATAAACTACTATGTTCCTTTTTCCAGGCAGAGTAGAAGCAGTCCCACTGCAGTAAATAATGTTCTTTTCTATTAGTGGTATTATTTTGCTATTTCGCAGATAGGACACAGCAGCAAATTGAGCAGCAGATGTGTGAATGCTGTTTAAAAAAGCACAAACAATAAACCTCTAAGCTTTTGATCTGACTGCCCTACAAGCTTGCTCATCTTCGCAAGCCTGAATGCACACATAAGGCTTATAGTGAAATGTGAGCCTATAAAATATGTGGAGGAAAACAAAATTTGCTGACCTAGAATGTGGGAAATACAATCTGTCCCATGCATAGCTGTTGAAATTATAAAGAGAACCAATGCTAAACCTCTGATGTGGCCAGGATACTGGAGCTGAATTTTCAATTTTATCCTTTGTCTGTGCTAAAACTAATAAATAAGCAATTAAAAAAGGAACAATAGATTAACAGAGAGGGGGAAAGGTTGCACAGTAATTCGTTTTCCTTCCTGAAAAGCATAACTACTTGTGTGTATTATATACAAATTAATTCCTTTTTCATTCTAATGTGATGGGCCCTATTGTTTTGTGATTCATTTGCTTCTCACACCTTTCCTTTTTGACTATGAGAAAACTAAAACCAGACAGTTTCTTTAAATAAGACCGTTACAATAAAAGCTCAAGTATTACAAGTCATGGTAAGAGTCCCAAAATAAACAGAGTGATCACATGAAAACAGCCTCAGTGGGAGTTGAACTGACGTCGGAGGTCTAAATAAAATGGGGGTAAAAGAATACTTGTGATACAGATATGTCAAACTTCAAAAAAATTGGCTATGGAAATGCATTTTGCAGCACAGAGTGACCTCTAATTTTAAGTATTTTTCTTCCCCTCCCTGAATTTGAATGCCTTAATGTTCACACTGAGGGGAACCTGGGATACTTGCATATATATACAACATATACATGTTGTTATGATTTTATCTCATTAGTGCAATTCAATGGCATTTACTTCCATGTGTATGTGAGTCCCTTTCTCTCTTGTTCTTTCTTTCAGTCACACAAAGAAATGAAGCCCCAGTGAACTTAGTCACCAGGTGGCTTTTGCTTTACTCAGTAGCAACAGCTACAGAGCCTTATTTGGTTTGGTCTTTCTCAAATGGTGGACTTGTTAACACTCATCAAACACAGGAAAATTAAAACAACACATTTAATTTCTTTCTCAGTGTGAAAGGGATGTGCAAAGAACCAGCATGTTTCTAACTAGGCAGTAACATATACAGTGCAAAACATATTTACAACACCTGAAAAATCTGAAAAAGAGAGCACTCCAGCTGAAATACAATCTTTTCACTGGGTCTTTTTGTGCATAATTGTCAATATGCTAGTGGGAAGAAGCAGTATTACCCAACCTGGATCCATTTACAATGAGGCAACCAAATAATGCATGTTTATAAAAGATGTAGAGCTTGTTTTTGGAGAAGAGAATACCATTCCACTGCCACCAAAGCAGAGTGGGGTGTACAGTTAGTAAATCTTTTCTTAGTTGCAAAACTAGTGTCAAATTGCTAAGGCCATAAACTACGTCAGCATAAGTCACTCATTAATTTGATGGGTGAAGGCAGGATTTTCAAACAGCAGGCTTCTCATTCTAGTTTTTATTTTAATCAGCTAAATAATGAGATGGGGGTAGACTTGCTTAACCAAGCCAAGGGAAGAAGAAAGCAGAATCATCTTGAAACACCAATCCTGGATTTAATAGCCTACAAAAAACCACTAAGCAGGTCAGCTTCATGGTTCAGCAATTCCTAAAAGCCCTGTCTACTTCTCAACAGCTTATCAGCGGCCAGTGTGTAAGATCTCCCAACGAGATCTGATTTACAGCACTAAAGGGTTTTGCTGCAAAAACGAAGGGCAAGAATGGTACACTGTTTTATGTAGATTCTGTCTGTGCACACATATATTAAAAAACCCCCAAACCCTCAGAAACTAATTCGGCCCTCACGATAAGGATCTCTTGCATTTTTCATTGACATAAACAGGTCACAACGCCTGGAAAAGCTTACGTAGAACTCAGCAGCAATCTGGTTTGTTTTTTCTGGGTCAAAGTCAGAGTTTATCTTGTTAAGCTATCTAATTGAACACAGCCCATGTGATACAACAGGGCTAAGTGCATTAAATGAGGAGGTAGTGGGAAGCGGAGCTGCATTTATTTCTGCGTGGTGCTGGGAGGGTACAGCTTCCTGGAAATACCTAAATTACCTTTGAAATAGCTATTTTTGTGGCTGGAGAAAAAAGATGTCCAACTTCTAGAATACATTTCCTGTATTAATCACGCACACTGTCCAAAGCTAGTTTAGTATGTTGTGATTGTGAGGTGGTATTTCACCTTAAGGAAAATGAACATGTCCTGATCTCCATTTGCCTGGAGTAAATCTGAAATAATTTTATTGTTGTCAGATGAACAATGGCAGGTTTACTGGAGGTAACCAAGATCAAAATCAGACCCCAAATGTCAAGGGAGTTAAAGCCACAAACAGCATGATTTAAACCACAGTTGCACAAACCAGGCCCTATGCAGATCTCAGTAAAGTGAATTATATATAATAACACTTACAGTTTCCTAGTACTATTAGATTTGCCTTTTTACATAAATGCTTAAGTTATGATAAAAAACAGAGCTGTGTCAGTTCTTTTCAGTCTCAGCACATTTGCTATTAGCATAAGAAATGCTGCTTATGGCAGAGGCAGCCGTGCTTGAAATTTCTGAATTAATGGATTTGATTTCCTCTTGAGACAAACCATCAGCCTTGCAGTAATGGAAATAGATATAGTTGGTAAAACAAATAAAAAGCTGGCATGCAGATAAAATGGGTTTCAGTTTAAAATAGTAATGTTGTAATTGAAGTGAACAATTACAGGGTTGCTCCTAGGCACAAAAGAAATACCACGAAAATGAAGTAATGTTTTTGTTAAGTATAGTCATTTCATGAAAAGTAAAGCTGCAGATGTCATCATCTGGAAAAAGGAAAACTATAGTTATTTTCCTTAGCTGAGATCCTCTGATAACATTTTGCTAATTTCAATAATAATTACTAATATTAAACCTAAATTTCACATGGGGGCAGGGGAAAGAGAGAGGGAGAGCAAAAGCTTTACAACTGCACTAAGCCAAAAAGGCTTGCTTGCCTTTCAAGGGATTTCAGTTATCAAGGGTCAGAAGCCTGCAGTAAGAATTTTTGGAGGGCAGGGGGAGGGAAACAATTTTCTCTTGGTAGAAGAAAGCTCTCTTGTCTGCTTCCTTTGTCAGGGCTATAACATTGGAAAGCCCGGGTGGGAAGGGATGAATGCTGGCCATGCCGGGTAATCACCAATGGGAAACTACGAGGTGGGGGAACAGGAGAGGAACACGTTTAGCATCAGATCTCTTTACCAAAGACATTTTCTCTAACTGGGTCGTGCTTCTGACTGGCTTTCAGCTATATGCACCGCAGGGGAGAAGCAGGGACTTTCAGCGTATGAGAGCCTTTCATGTTAACATGTAAAAGTAAAAGTAATGAAACACACCGAACACCACCAATGTAAGTGTCACCTCAAATCTGAGAGTGCATTCATTAACTCCACTGCAACAAAATGCTCTGCTGTGTCCTATATTTCCTCTTGCTTTGTATGCATGACAGAAAATGTTCTCATCGCAATTCTTTGTAAAGATCTATTAATTAACAAATCATGATTAGTGACTTGACAGCCAGCAAAGCACACAGCTCTCCTTATATCGGGTAAACCACAGGACCGTACCTGGCACAGCAAATCCTGTCCACTCATTGCATTTCTATCACCAAGACTTTGCATTTACACCACTGTGCTGCACGATGCAAGGCATGGCCGATGGCTCCACAGCTATGTGGCCAGTGCATGGTTAACATGTTTCATAGCTGTGCTGGCTTTGTGGTTCCAGGAGCAAGTTTTTAAGCATTTTCGGTCTCCTGCCCTATTGGTGGGGATAATTGTGGCAAGGTGTAAGGTGCTGGTGGGCAGGTGTCAGCCAGGCTGCAGCCCCATAGCCCAAGGTCTGGTAAGGCAGCCTTCTGCAGGTCTGGGTTGCTCGCCGAGGGCTGCAGCTGCATCTTCTCCAGGAGCCTTTTGTGAGGACACTGTAAATGCCCTAGTTTGTTATCATTTGTTATTAATTATATCAGCTTCCAGTGTCCTGTGTGGTATTTCACACACCCAGGCAAAGCTCCTACATATAAATGAATTTTCTACTGTAACTACTGTACCAGGCATGTCTGTACTGCAAGGTATAATAGCAGCCTATTTACATATGTCACTCTAAAGTGCTCACACTGAAATTTTACTGCTTTCTTCACACTCTTGCACTTACATAAATACACCCACACAGTACGGGTGGATTTCTGAATCGTCAGGTGTTTCTCTTTCATTAGGAGACATTTTTTGAAACAAATTAATGCCAAATGCATCATGGTTTAAACATGTTTATTACTTTATTTGGTGTTTTAAAAGCTCTTCTGAAATGTTTTAAACAAGATGATGTGCACCCAAGGAGTTCAATATACACTTAATCTGTGGAGGAAATAAATGTCTGACATAAAGATTTAGATCTTTATTTTCCTCCCTTGACATGGTGGCTGGTGACACATAAATGTACTTTTTTTTTTTTCCCTTTGACAGAGTAATAAAAATCTCATTATCTCTGAATAGGCAGCAATTTCGTTATCTAATCTTTTTACCAAAAGGTTAGTTAATTAATCAGAAACAAATCCTGATTATTATTTCAATAGAATTAGAAAGACAAATCACCAGAGTATGGCTAAATAGGGCAGGCCTGTGGTTTAACCTGCCTCATTTACATCCAAGTACAATGATTGTCAGGAGCTCGCAGTGAGCAAACAGCCCCGAGAACATAAGCCAGCAGATGGTTTTCTCTCGTCGCTAGCCTTTCCTCTCCTCTAATGCCTCTGATCCCATTACCTCACTGAATCCGTTACCAGGGTAACTGTTAAATTGCTGTGAAAGGCATGGTAATAAAGTAACCTGTCACACTGGCAATAAAAGCAGCAGAATTTTCCTGTTCACTGAACTTTTCAGCTCATCAATACTCACTTTATGGAGAAATTCACCACTACACACAGGTCAGCTGCAGGAATTGTTCCATGAGGCTTTTGAAAAGCAAACCAAAGTTCATGTAAACATGGGAAAGGTATAATTAAAGACAGGATTCAGAAATGCACACAGAGCTAATGCTTTGCTATTTACTGTAGAAGGTTAGTAGGAGATTAGAGATATTCAGGTTGCTTCTTTTTTTAAGCACGCTCTATAAATAACCTTTACTGCAGGCAGGAAGGTGATTAATCCAAAATCATTTTGATAGTGTTTAAAACCATAACCTCCATTGCATCAGGCTGCTTACCTTTAACAGCTGTACTCTGACCTGTTTGCTAAAGTGGATTTTGTTATCACAGAATAATCTGATGCCAGAAGGATTCATTTAAAAATGTTTTCCAGCGTTTGTCTATGTTCCATTGTTTTACAGACTTTTGAAGCAAGTTTGATATCTTTAACAGGTTTTTGCAATATGTGTCTCTTTCCATTAATAAAGCCTTACTGAATGTAATCCTAGAGAGAAAAAAAGCATACAGCCACTGTGCCAGTCCTCCCATCTGAAAACGCTTTTCCCAGTTTTCTAATGTAACATATCCTACTGTAATTTTGATCCATAAAAAGAAAAGCAAGATTTCTTTTCTTTTTTCTTTTTTTTCTTCTTTTTTTTCTTTTTCCTAGAAATACATGGTAAGTGGTTTTTCCATAGCAGACATGCACTGTTTGCCACTGATCAGAGCAGAATTTGAAAATGTCATGTGGAAAAAACCTCCTGACTTCAATTAGGCTCACAAGAAACTGTAAGAACATGAATGAAAAAGAGAGTGCATATCTAATCCTTGTTATTAGCCATTTGCAGACTCTACACTTTCAGCTCCATTTGGTAATGCCATTAATTATACAGCAGTAACCTTGGAATATGTTGGAGTTTGCTTGTTGAGATAACTTCTCTCTCAGTCTCCTTTTTTTAAACTTGCAGACGCTTACAGCTTGTTATGAAAAATTGAAAGCATTTCTTTGATTGACAGCAAGAGTGAACTACAGTGCCTATTCCAGCTGCTGGCCATAAAAGAGAAGTGTCTTTAAGTAGGAGCCACATTATATAGTCCTGAGAGTATGGATTTAAAGTGAGGCTTGTTGCAGATAAATCTTTGCACACATTGTCTTTAACTTTTAGATGACCATGTTCAAGACAATACTCTTTGTCAGACTGCTGTGGTAGGGGCTGATTTTACCCTCCTGAATGAAGCCATGTTTTCTACTTTCCTAAAACTTTTCAGAACTCTAGGAGCTGTTTGGGGAGGAGAAGACTGAAAGATTATTTCCACTGCATTCAAGTGACCTTTTTTACCAGGTCAGATTTCAGCTCCTTGCACAGGCCAGAGTTCTTCCAAATGCTGCAAATCTTCAGGGGAAGTTTGAAGAAGAACAAGCCAACCACACACAAAGATGTAAACTCACAGTCTTCATCAGAGATTCATTTATTAACCCACATAAAATAAAAGAATGTATGCTGAGCTCTAACCTAGAATTAAACTGGACCATTTCTGAGATTCAGGAAACTCTAAATATCTCTAGTATCTGGTGTATATAGCACCTCCAGTTATAGATAAAAGTGGAAATACTTTTTCAAATAAGACAAAATTCCTGCTCTTTCCAGGTGACTAGTAGAGGAAGCAATGTTCCCATGAGATCTGCAGACCATTTTACAGGTGTAAGAAGCCCCAGTAAGATACCCTGGGCAGAGTCTTCACTCCATACTCTTTTATGTTTAAATAGAGCAAATGTCAGGAAGTGTGATATGCACTTAGTTTCAATGAAAGAATCAAGTTTTTAATAGCTGCCATTGTTTTAATTTAGAATTTACTTTAAACTGTGTGCATACTGGATTGTTCATGATTACACTTTGGCAGAATGCAAACATAAATGAGATGTCGACATGGATAAATTCCTTCCTTTGAAAATGTGTATGAATATTCATGAGCAACATTTGTTAGCTCATTTTCCCAGCTCTGGTTTGAATGCACAGATCAGGGTTTCTGTGCTCTGCATGAGCCTGTATGGAAAAGCCTTTCTGCTGCACAGATTCTGGTGGTGTAAAGAGGCACAGTCTTCAGATGGTGGCTCTCTACTCCAATTTGGTTTCACCATCCCTGTAGCTGCGATTACATATTCAAAGAACATCAAGAGTTCACACTGGGCTGAATTACAGCTGGCTCCATTTATGTTGGCACACCTTGGGTTTGCCTCACTGAAAACTGTAAGGTTACAGCATCAGAAAGAAAAAATGGTGTCAGAAGAGAATTAGAGCTGCTGTCTTTGAAAAAGAAAGAAAAAGGAGTAATTGTGTCCCTCCTTCCACCAGATGCTGTGTCCTTATTATTGCCCTCCTCAATAGCACATTGTGACTAGACTGGCTATACAGCGTGTAGCCCTTTTCTCCTCAGATTAAATTCATCCCTGTGCAGTGGAGCATCACGCAGCCTCGGCACCATGTAAACCCCATGCACAGCTCTGCTTTCATCCCTTGCGTGCTGCACAGGCCTTGCACAGGCTTTGCACAGGTGTGGATTGCACCCTTCAGCTTTAATTCAAAAAGACAAGTGGCTGTGAAAATACCGGAGGCTTAGATCCACCAGGCACTGCTGGGAATTTTCCAACTTCAGTGACTAAAGTTAGTTTCTGAATGCCATGGTTAGCCATCAAATCAGAACGGTTTACTCTGCAAAAATAGCCAAGCATTTCCCGCTTCTGGTGAGGTCCAGACACACCACTTTCAACATTTTTGTCCCACTCTTAGCTTGGTGACAAATGAAGGCCCCAGATCCATCAGAACCAAAATTCCTGCCCCGCCTCTTCCAATTTTTAATGTCTATTTTGGCTCTTTTTTCTGTTTGGAACAGGAATATTTTCCTTACTCCATTTCTCTCTCTGATTATTTCTCACTGTCTGTCATAGCTGCCAGTAATTAAGTGCAAGGGAGAAAAAGGAGCATAGAAACAAATTTAAAACATATTGAACTACCCTTTCATTGCATAATTTATAGTGGGCCAAACTCTATTGAGAACCAGATCCAGGGAGAAAAAAAATCCCAACACTGCCATAGATTCCAGTGGAGTTCTATTGATTTGCATCAGTCAAATAAATAAGCAAACTGTAGCTATTTATCTTGATGGAGTGAAAGAATTGGGAAGGACATCTGTCTCTCAGGGTTACTGTATGGCTTGTTTGATCTTACCTATATGTATGATTGATCCTGCTAGCTTATATTTTATGCATCTCTTATCCTATGACAGTGGAATAGTGTAAAAGTGCATCTTCCTTTGTTTTATTTTTTAATATTTTACAGCATGCTCCCTGTATTGTCCTTTTTTCATCTACAAATTAAAAATTTACAGCTCTCATATCCAGCATGGGCAATTATGTATGAACGTCAATCCAATCACTTACACTGAAATAAAGGTTTATGATGCAAGCAGTTTTTTGTAGTCTTTCACATTGCCAGAGACTGGGGTGGGGATGGGAGGGGGGACAACAAAAACCAACATCAACCCTGCTTTTTTGATGTCACTGCTGTTTTATGCTGTGACTTCATGCTCCCTGAAGAAACAAGATGCATCAAGCAGTGCCTAAAACACATCCTCTTCAAACATTGGGAATGATTATTTCAGCAAGTTTTAGCTTTCAGCAGCAGCATATGTAGCGGCAGCTGTGCAATAGCGCTTTGAGACCACGAGTACTTTGAAACCCAGTAAGGAAACTGTGACTTGCATGTAAAAAGCAGGAAAAAAGAATTTTTCCTCATTCGAAATTGTGCTGAGACTTCAGAAGCTTAAAGAACTAACAAAGTAGTTTACTTCACCCATTTGGATCCAATGATCTGCCCTCCAAAGATTTTAATAGATTTTTTGAAATATATGTGAAAAAATATGACCAGTAGAAATCTTCCACAATTTTAGCTGACTGGTTTGCATCAAAGTTTCACACCAAAAGAGTGTAAGTGTCTTTGATCCCTGGCTAACCTCTTTTCCTCTCCAGCTCTTCCAGTCATAATTATCTGTATTATTTTGCTTTCTACATGTTATCAACAGAAAATTCATGGTCACAGCCTGAAGATCAAAGATGAAGTTTAATCTTCAGATTGTGCAGCTCATGCTCATAAACCACTCAAGCGCCACTCCTGCTCTCTGTGACAGCAGCAGAATCCTTGATTCAATTATAGGTTACAGTCAATGGGGATCAGGCTTTAATCTGTGTACAAACAAAAGGATAAAACAGAAACATGTACCCAGTGCTAAGGATGATACTTTATTACAGTGCGACATCAGGCAGCATTGCAATAATACAGGCTGGTTTCGGAAAACGGGTGAGATTAAATTGTCTGCTAGGTTATGCCTGCCTGTTATGTACAGACTGGCATACATACTGCTCTGCTTTTCTGCCATTTGTCTGGCTCACAAAGACTCTTATCCACTACATGTTGCATGATCGCACAAATTTCAGTGAGTCTGAAGGATTCCCAGCATTATGCAGGATTAGACCATTATTCTAAACATGATAGGATTTTTCAAATACTATTTGGGTATGAGATATTATTCAGGGGAGTAATTCCATTGAAATAATCAACATTTTTGCTCAAGCGTTAGCATGTTCACATATCAGGATGTCTGGAATCATTTTCCACGTTTGCCAGTGCCTTTTTAACACTCAGTGTTAGTGCTTCTTCCAGGGTCAATTTAAAGGAAAGGTAGCTTTGCAGATAGCTGGCCGGTCCGTGGCGATGACAGCCTTCCACCACATTAGAGCAGGACTCCTTTATGAGTCATGCTGGCATTCCCCAAGTTCCATTATTATTATTCCAGTTTCGGAAAACACTTAAACACATGCTTAATTTCAAGACACATGTTTCAAATATCATGGGATTTCGGCATTTGCTTAAGTACTTTCACAAATTGATTAACTGAATGGTGAGGGAGGGACAGCAGCAGAGAGAAAGACTATTTCTAGGAGTAACAGTAGCTCTTCACTGGATAAATTCAGCCTTTTTAGCCCACCCATCTTGCTCCCTCCTCCTTCCTGCTTTCCGCCCCTCCAAGTGTGGCAGTCCAAGCGCTGTGACAGCATTTGGGTGATGGCAGGCACAGGGGCAGAAGGAGCAGGCAGGGGTCTTTCTGTGCCTCCTCCCCTTCCCACTCGCTTGAGCAGGCTTGTGCTCCTGCCCCTCCGCAACTGAGTGCAGCATCTTGGCCTGTTACATGGGGATTTTCCTGTCAAAAGATCTCGGCCAATTTTGCTGCACAAAAGAAAAGTATTTTTGCATTGTTGAGCCTTCTTTCTCTCTTTCTTTCTTTCTTTCTTTCTTTCTTTCTTTCTTTCTTTCTTTCTTTCTTTCTCTTTCTTTCTTTCTTTCTTTCTCTTTCTTTCTTTCTTTCTTTCTTTCTTTCTTTCTTTCTTTCTTTCTTTCTTTCTTTTTCTTTCCTTCCTTCCTTCCTTCCCTCCTTCCTTCCTTCCTTCCTTTCTTTTAATATGCAGGTTCATTATATCAACTGATGCACAATAACTTCGCATAACCACGTGGCATAATGAAAATTAGAACACCCTCTTTTGGGAAGGAGGGCAAAGTGTCTTGGCACCACATGAGGGCAAATAGCAGCTCATTCAATACTCATATCATCTATAAACCACCAGTAACCCATTTGTCAACTACCGGAATCATTTTAACACACCTCAATAAAAAATTGTATTACTTTGATATCTAATGTGATTAAGGTTCTAAGCTTGTACTTTATTAAATCTCTGTGGCTCCTTCTTGTCATTTCCTTTGAATAGCAGTCATAAAAAAAATGTAAATTTAAACACATTAATTTAAAATATACTGGAATGAGTTATCAGAGGAGAAATAGGGAATATCCCCTGAATAATGATGTTTTACTCAGGAACAAAGACCTTTCACGAGCTGCACTTCCAAAGAAGTTATAGTTATAGTTCTCTCAAGTTACAGGCATTTCACACACCAGGTGAAGGCTGAACAGAAAGGTATGTGAAAAAATAAACAGTTTACTTCCCACTGGTATAGTTAGAGCAGGTTTTGTGGGCTTCCTTACAGTGAGAGCCATTTAAAAGCCAGCATTTGTCAACAGGTACCACAGAGTTACCACAGTTGTTTCCTGCAAAGCTCTTGTGCTTCAGACACAGCTCAGTGACAGCTCTTGGCAAATGCTGACTTTTAAGTGGCAACCAGTATAATTACGGCATTCATGAAAGTGAGAGATGAGCAGCGCTGACTGAAAAGGAGCCAGGTATCATATCGCATGGGCTAGTGCCATGCCTGCTTTCCCACACCACGCTGCCAACACCTCTTGGTCCTGAGCAGCGGGACGCCTGCTATCCCAGCCCTGTGCCGATCCCATGCTGGAGATGTCAATTTTTTTTTTTTGCAAACTTTACAGTGGGTTTTATAATGAGATGGCTTTGAAAAGACAAGGATGAGAGGTCACTAAGCATGTTTCCATACTTAACATAAAAGCGAAACTCATTTAATCCACTCTCGTTGTTCTGTACATGGTTTTCTCTGGTCTGATGGAGATCAAGAAATTAGGAGGCTTACAAAGATGGCATGAATCTGGGTGGATATAGGTCAGGCTACACATGCTATAAAGCAACTTGCTTTACAATAGCATCCGTTTGTCAGAGGTATTTTGTTCTTAAGAGCAGGATTTAATTCACTTTATGAGCTAAAATTCACATACCAGCTAAAATTCCTATATAGGAGGGATTTTGTCATATGAGCTAAAATTTTACACTGGCGTTCATAAAAAATAGTTGCACTGAAGAGAGTCCTATTTAATTTGCAAAGACAAGTTCTGGATGCCAGATTTAATGTTATGCATGCATTAATGGTATCCTTGTGTGTTCATCATCTGTTGTGAACGTTTCTACGGTCCACAGGAAAAAAAAGGACACCGGTTTGTTAATGAAAAGTATCCTCTGTGCTAAGGGGCTTAATTAAAGCTACATAGACCAGCTGAATTTCAGCACTTTGTTCCTGCACCGTGCTGTGAATGTAGCATGATACAGTCTGTCGTCATACTAATGTTCAATATGTGATAGTTGTTCATCTGAATAGATTCACTGAAATCAATGGGCCTAACTCACATGAGTAAGGTCTTACAAGGCTGGAATATATTTATATTCATTCAAAAACCATGACTTCCTTGTTCACTGCTACTTAGTTTGCCTTATTAGTTTGCTGGCATCATCCCTCAGTTTCGCTGAGGCATATCCAAAGCAGGGAAATGAAGCACTTCCTGTAATTTTGGGGGACTCCAGTCACTTAAATGCAAATAGTGAAAGTCTGCTGAACCGAAGACAATTATCTGAGAAGCAAACTCATTGTTTCATCTATAAGTCATTATTTCTGTGGCAGTAGAGAGAATGAAAACTAAAATATTTATGGCTCCTAATATCATATATTTCAGTGTACTCCTACTTGCCTTACTGCATGTTACACCTTCCCACATTTAACAAGACAAACCTGCATAAGAAAAGCAGTGCTTACTCAGGATTGTTGGTATATGGGCTTATGGATAACTGGCACAGGTCTCCTTTCTGCACAGATTGTGCTGTTCATTCACATTTGGCTGCCTTTGACAGGTGCTTGTCATGGGGAAAGGGTGGGATTATGTTCTAAATGCTCACTTTTTCCTATGATTTATCCAAGGTGTTGCTTGAAGTACAATTTTGACCCACAGATCTAAGTTCAATGGATATGTATGAACACACAACACATGCTGATCTGTTTTGTTTGTGCCAAGTATATATTGCTTGTGCATGACAGCACATACTATCATGAAAGTTGGAGCCATAATTCTGGGATGTATGCTGTCATCAGACCCTTATGTTCATTTATATGAACATAATACAGCCAAATACAGCCAACCGGGTATTCCCCTAGTGTGAGGCCAACCCCTGCGTAGTCAAAAGGCACCATGACAGCCAGTGTGCCACCCCCTTTGAGACCATTAACAGTAAAGGAGGAAATATGGCCACCATACTGCCCGATTAACCTAAGCATCATCTTTTGAAAACTTTGACTATGGCACTCTTGTTTTCCTCAGAGAAAAAAGAAAATTGTCAGAATAGTCTTTTTCTGTGCAATTTCAGTACTGAAGATTGCTTTGAGATTCCTGGACAGAGCAGCAGCAAAATTATGGGAGACAACTTTGTCTGGTTGTTGTGTGGTCTACTTGTCCTGGTTAATTATATCTTCATCTCCTTTTTTTTTTAAAAAAAAAGGAGAAAAATAAAAGAGACAAGACAATAAAAACAACACAGAAATAGCTGACATAAACAAAATAGGACAAGAGATATAGAATTAGTGATACCCAGGTTCCTCTTTAGATGAGGTTGTGAAAAATGGGACTGATTAGGTAAACATACATACAGTTATTGTGTTGTTATGTTATACTTTCAGTGCTATAATAATATTTTAACTTTATGATTGTATTTTATGACATTATTATTATTCAAATTTGTAAATTTGAAAAAAAATCACCCCACAGCTCTCCACCAAAAATAAACAAAGTGTCTATTCCAACAATGCCTGCAACCAATTATGCCAATTTACTAGGATACAAGACTAAAATTAGGCAAAGAAGGAGGACAGATTAAAAATAATCACTCTAAAAATCACTGGAAAAAAATCCAGAGTATAGACAAGCAGGAGAGGGAATTTAGGACTTAGAGATTTTTCAGTTGCTTTTAAGCTTTGCTTAAAATGGTTACTGTGACAGCATGTCTGAAAAAAATGATAGACTATGTTTCTGTTATTTTGTTGACAAAGAACTAAAAGTTAATCTCATAGTACCGGAATTTGATCTCTGTGGAAAGTTCCAAGAGCAAAGCTTCTGTTCAGCAGGCTCGTGTCTCCCTCCACATTTTGCTGCCCTGGGAAAATAATAATAAAAAAAAGCTCCTTGTAGCAGCCATACAGCAATCATGCTGGGTCATGAAACTAATTATGTTTTGTGATGGTGGAAATTCTCCATTTCTGTGTGAAGGGGCACTGCTGCATGATAGATGAATGTTGGAAAGGCAGTACATTGTGCTCTTTCATCTCTGTCACTGCATATTTATTCTGACTGCTCCTAAATTATTCATTTTCTTTAAGCAATCAATATTAATAATCTGATTTGCTCCTTGGCATTTTTAGTCACACTTCTGTTTAACTGACTGTAAATAAAGGTCACTTGGAGGCTTCCTGCTGCTGTTCTGAAGGTCCTTGCCTAATTAATTCCCAACACTTTTTTTCCCTGTGACTCTGATTAGCAGTTGCAATCAAGTTCAGCAATTAGCTGCCTCCTTGCACAGTGATTTGCTCACTCCACCTCCCTGTGTAAAGCTACATTTGGTCTCTACTCTACAAAGGCATAAGGAGGAATTTAAATTCTTTTTGTGTGTTCCCTGACCATGCAGAACAGATCAGATTTGTCACTGCTTGCACATAGCCTTTGCCCATCTACATCATACCTACTAATCATCCCTGATCCCCCCAACAGACATCATAAACGGCCTCACCAACAATGCACTTGACATATGCCTAATATCAGCCTCTTGTATCAACAAACAGCTACAGCTCATCAAATCATTCTTAGTTATTTAAGAGCTCCTATGGTTTAACTTACATCAAATTATTTTTTAAAAAGGGATCTGCTTCACATTTAATGGATTCATCTTAGTCTGCCTGGGGCCTAGGGACAAGCCCCAAATTTAAACAACTTTGGACATCTGATTCCAGTTCACAAGAAGACACAGATCCTACGTGTGCTCAGGCTTGCAAAATAATAATCTCAGTGAACTCTTTCCGTCTTTAATTCCTAGAAACATAGAAAACTTGTTGGAAATTTCATTACTGTGTTAATTGTTAAGTGACACTCCAGTCAGGAGGGATGTCTAATTTGTAGTTGAAAGTGCAAAGAGGAGACTGTCTCCTCCAGGTATTCTTCAGCAAGTATGTATTTGAAAAGCAAGGAAAAAGAGATAAAGAATTTCAGTAACCATTACAGAAATATCATGAGCATTTTTTACAGGCCTTCCTAATTAGTCTCAGTTTTTTCCATTCTTATTATTGCATCCTGGGTAACAATTTCCAGGCAATATCATTTAATGAAGTATTTCCACAAAAAAATATTTTTAGTTTCAGGCTTGTTTATAAATTCATTGATTTAAATCCTTCTAACTCAAACAGTGATTCCATATGGATAATTAATTCAGACAGAACAGTTTCCATTGAGCAGAA
>WAAD01038400.1:29429-55383 GCA_013389945.1 Fregata magnificens | reverse complement strand
CTTTTCCAACCTTAATGATTCTATGATTCTATGATTCTATGATTCTATGATTAGATATTTTACATCACAACCATGCCATGCTTCATAGCAAACATCTTGTTAAACTTCATGGTAGTCCAAAGAACTTTTTTTTTCCTGTGTATTAGCATTAATTTTAAAACCCCTTCCACTAATCTAAAATAAGGCATCAAAATAAATGGATCACAGAGTTAGGATTGTAAGGATTTTTGGTTTGGTTTGGCCTGTTTTTTTGTTAAGTATATTGGCAGAGGATTCAGGGCAAGTATATTAAAAAACCATAAACACAATTAATTGATAAGATAATTATAATAATAACTATATCACAAATTATAAACATGTCCATCTGAAAAATCACTGCAGACACCGTCATCTTTAGAACTAAGATTCTGACCTAAACAAATACATTTTGACAAACTGTATGGGTTGCTAACCCAGTGGTTTGTGTAAATCTTGGAGTGATTTGCTTTCATATTGAAACACCTGGTTTCAAGTTGTAGCGTGAATGTTTTGCACAGTGTAACTCAAAAACTGCAAACCACAAGAACTCATGACTAATATGCAGCACATAAGCGACAAAAACAAAACAGTAGTATAAATGCAATGCAGTAAATCAAGACCAGATGTAACACATAATAAATCAATCAAAACTGCCAAAAAATAACTAAATATAGTGAATTTAATTAAAGCCTCTGCTGTGTCTCTAGACAATTCAAATATAATCAGTAGCATAGGCCTCCTGCTTTTTTCCCCCTCTTTTTTAAGCTGTACCTTGGCCTGCTTTGCTTTCCTCATTCAAGCAAGATCCATGAAAAGCAACATGAAGAACACAGAGCAAATACTATGGAAGAGGGTGCTGTGTCCCAGCCATACCCAGGAGGTGGAAAATGCTGATTCTGAAAAGGGGAACATAAAGTCAGTCTGGCTGATCTCATCCCCTGGAGATAATCAGTAAAACTTATCTGTTGAGTAATATATATAGTTATGGTTTTCCTCCTCTGTCCCCGTATACTGTTCAGAAAGCACTCTCCAGGCCTGATCCAAATTGCATACTTTCACTGGTGCAAACCTGCCGGTCCCAAGCAGGAGTGATACATAGCCCCACTCAGCAGCATGGCTTCAGTGAAACCCCTGCAATGGATGCAACAGAGCTGAAAGAGGACAGCTTTTGCTGAATTAGCACCTGTTGTTCACAAATCCATGGGAACATGACCCCAGAAAAATGCAGTAGTGCACATGTTGTCTACTCTTCAAGCAGGCACACGCAGTTCGGGGCTGTGCATGTGCTTAACGGCTCTGCAGCATGGTCAATGAGATACAGCATATAGCAAGTCAGTGTGCCTCCATGAAGCTGCTGTGCTAAACTGCCATCACCACCTACTCCAGCTAGCGTGTCATGCTGCATAGTGCACCTCCAGAACCATGTATTCCCAGAAGTGAAGAGTGGTGCATTCCTTTCCAATAACAAAATGTGAAAATGCCTCCACTTTACAGATTCATACACCTGAAAAGGCAGCCAAGTTTTCAGACTCTCTCCTAGGAAAAGTTGAGGGAAAATAAGTTAATTTCCGTTTTTAAAGCTCAAATCTGGCTTCCAGACAGACACCACAATAATAAACCACTGTGGGATATTTTTGTTAAAAAAACCCCCACGTTATCTATCTAAAAAATGATTTCTGATCCCATGAGTAGCATTCCAGCTACTAGCTACCACTGTGTATGCTTGGCTACAAGTTAAGAAGATGATACTTCTTGCATTAAGCATTTTTGCCTTGAGTTATTGACACATTTTAAATTATTCTGCTTTATGTCCATCCTTAACAGAACAGAAATCTGCTACAAAAGATCTTTATTAACTGACTGCCTCAGGTGCTGTGCAGAGATTCATGATTTAACAGCTCGTCCAAACAGACAGGCATATAGTTTGTTTAATAGGCTTGTTCAACCCTTTGGCATCTGTGAGGTATAAGTGGATTATGGAGGTTTGTTTGTCTGGCTATCTTTTTACACAGCTTTCCAAATAATTGTCATAAATATCCTTACTTCCTTAACCCAATTAATGAAATGTAGTAAATATCTAGTCTACCACTTCTATTGATTAAACAGTTGCTTAGGAAACACATAACCATTGCCACACAACACTATGTGCTCTAGCTCTGGTTTCACAAAGAGAATGGAGATACATCTAAAAGAAAAACAAAAGAAAAACTCATAAAAGTCATGCAAAAATTTCTTTTCTCACTGCTAATGATTTTTCTTTCTGTCATGAATTTTCTGAAGACAGGTTTAATGGGAAAGGTATGGATTCTGTATTGGTGAAAATCAGCCTCATTTCAGACAACCATTTATTTGCTTTCTCAAAAAAGCTATTTATGCAGAAAAATTACACTCTGGGAGTTTTAATAGCCATCTTGCAATCCTTGTAATGGTAAACTGGGTCCTGCAGTAAAAGCAGGCAACACAGGAGTATTTCAGGAGGAGGATGAATGGAGATTACTCACACAAGCAGGGCTGGCAGTTATCAGACCTGATTTTTTCTTTTTCTTTTCATATGCTAAGCAAAACCAAAGAGCTATTAAGTAGACTAAACACCTTCCTTTATAATAGGAAACACTTAAAAGAATAATAGTTTCCCCATTCAAAAAACAAATGTATAGTAACAACACAAGGTTCATGAAAAACAAAAAAAATGTCCTATGGAAAGCTATTAAAATATTAAATATTTATGTTTTCAAAACGTCATCTATTTCACATCCCCTTAACTATTTTAGCATGATTTTATGAATATTTAATGCTATGAAAACATTCTTTTTGTGATCCTGTTGAAATATTCAGCATAAAGAAAAATGTCATTTACACCGGATGATTAATGTCCAAGATTCCTAAATCAACAAGCCCAGAGACCAGGGAATGCGGATAAAAGCAAGTGCAGTCTAGAGTCTGAAACGGGGTTGTTGTGTCCTTGAGAACAGCAGCACTGGAGATACCCAATAAGGATGCTGGCTGTACTACATTTAAAAACAAGAGGAGGCATGTGTTGTGGCACCCTGTGAGGGAAGATGTATGTGCAGCGTGATTCAGCGTTGCAGTGGCAGTGGTGCAAGAGAGTGGATGTGCTAGCTGAGCTGAACAAAAACGAACGATAGTAGAACAAATAACCCTTTGTGTAAAGGCAGGCGCAACCCCAACCAAACAAACCGAGTGGAATTAGAGCTCTGAGTGAAATATGCTTGTTTAAAACGACCATTCCTCTCTAGAGACAGACATTGCCTCCCTTCTCACACTGCTGTAGCATTTACCTGGCTTGCTGGAAAGCAGAGTGTGTTACATGCAGCTGTTGACACCAGCAGACACCACCAAAGGCTCCCAATTATTTCATTATTTATGAAACATTTGCTGGGTGCAGTCAGTGGCTTCATGATGAAAAAGCTCCAACAATGAGGCCCTGTCAGATTTTTGGCACAGATACATCCAAACACATAAAAACAAGTTTAAACACTATCGTTTATGCATAATTCTTTCTTGGCATGTGTCCTCAGTTACCACAATTTGCAGCCAGAAAACACTTACTTCTACTTTTTTTCACTCCAAAATAATCTGGCCAAAAGTCTATCTAATTCCCCTCCTCCCCGAGAAGAGAAATAGCCTTGTCAAGGGCTGGGTTGTGTGTGTGTTTGAGATATCAAGGTTTCCGTTTACCGCACAGCTGCTCTGACTTGAGCACCCCTGCCTCCTGCCAGACGCCTGGAGCCACAGCCCCGCAGCTGCCTACAAGTGTCACAGGCAGCCAGGTCTCAGCTCCTCAACTAGACCCAGCCCTTGGCTCTGCTCTGGCCACCGATCCACTCCATTTGCAGGAAATCCTGTAAAGCACGTGCAGAATGGCGAGCTGCCGCTGTGCCAAGAGATGGAGTAAGTGTGGACGGTGGGGAGCACAGCTCAGCGCAGAGCCATGAACACTTTGCAAAGGTGCACTTTGGAGCTGATTTATGGCTGGAAAGCCCTCTTGGTGCAAATAGTTCATAAAGCATATGACCTAAGTACTTGCCCACAGGGCCACAATAACATTTATGTAGCATAAATTAATGTGTTTCAACCGCTAATTCAATCTGGCTAGCTAAGTCCTCTGGTTTTGGCAGAGTGTGACCTCTGCAACAAAGTACGGTGCTTGTGGTGATGACTCACAGTTCTGGCTGCGTTGCATTTTAGAGTCACACGCACCCTTACAAACAAAGAGTGCTATTCGTTGAGCAGCCATAAAAATATACCTCCAGAATACGTTTGGATCAGTGCTAATTGAAACTTCCTTTTTATAGGAGCCTGATCAAAACCAGCTGTGGGAGTCAAGCAGAAACAGATTTATATATTACATTAGAAACCTGACAAATTCAGAGAGAAACAGCTGAGCAAATGCCTATAGTCGGCTGGAGACACACATTTAACACACGATGGCTTGAGACTTCCCCAGAGGAATATCCTTCACTGGATGTGGATTTCTTGCAAGAGTTTTTCTTTTCTGATTCCCTCTTCAGTGAAAGGCTGTATTTAAGTAGTGCCCCAAATTCAGGGAGACTTCAGGAGTGTTTTTAATGATGCCACAACCAGAGAACAAAAAGGTGAAGCAAATCTCTGAGGACAACATCCTTTTCTGTGCCTCTTTCCAACAAGTATGATCAGTAACATGCTATAGAAAATTGGCCGTGAGATGTAGCTGGCCAAATATAAATGTTGGAGGGAAAAAGCAAGTGGGTAGGAGTCCCCTGATCTGTAACTTCCCCAGCTATCAAGATCACCTGGTATTAGACTGCTAATTCTGCCCAGGTAGTGAAGTCTTACTGAACTCTTAACACCAAATCCATTCTCTTTCACCTACCACTGGCCAGATGACTGTCTCCCACCCTTTCAGATCCAGTTGTACCTACAGCAACTGCTTGCAGAGATCCACACATTCATAATCTTCATGGTTGATTGCTGCAGCTCATTTTGCCTGTGAATAAAGCCATATGCTTTGGAAAAATTCCGGGTGCACCAAGCCATAACAGCCTGCCTGCTTAGTGTCCTATTGCTGTGAATACATGAGCTCCTCTGTCTGCAGACAGGCTCTGCCTTAGAAACCAAATCCAGTTCCAGATTCTTCTCATGACTTTCAAAGTCATCCACGTGACCTGCTGTGACGGCCCAAACCCCAACCTGTCCAAAAAGAGTGGGTGGCAAGAGGATCTAAATGCCAGCTCAGGCAGCTTTATTACTAATAAGCTATTTGTGATCTTTATAAAAAACCAACTGTATAGCATACATTGTGAGACTATCAGAAAGGTAATAGTTCCTATGACTTAAAATGTTTTCATTTTTACAAAAACATAAAAATGTCAAAATGCAAATAATCTTGTGAGAAGAGAGGAATCAAATGAAAGAAGAGTTCAGTCACCCTACTGTGAAAAATTTACATATCCTAGTGTCCTCTCTTTCAAAAGATCAGTCAGTGGTACCCGACGCCATGCTTAGTCCATTCCCAGGGCTTAGCAAAAGCACAGCATTTGTTAGTTCAGGTAAAAAGAAGGTTGTATCAGGAAGGAAAAAAAAAGGTGTTCTCAAAATATGCTGCAATGGTTCCATTGCATTAACAATCTCAGAAACCTCATATATAACCAGAGCAAAGAGGACTCACAATATCGTCTCTAAAAGCAACAACCTAAGCTGTTGAATTGGTTATGGCAATGAAGAAAGACCCTAAACAAATCCTTGAGTGACAGCTAGAACAAGACCGTGGCAGGCAAGGTGGGCAGACAATGATTGTTCTTCTCATTAGAGAAACTAATTTAGTTCAGAGAAACTGAGTACTCTTTTGGGTACCTAAAATCTTCCTCAGATGAGAAACAGTATAGGTTGAACATTTTGGGGTGCCATTTTTGAGTTGTGCTTCCAGTGTTGTAATCAAGATCATAACCCCCTGTTCCACTAAAATGAACCAGACTTGTTCTAATGTTGATTTAAGTAAATCAGAGGAGTTGAAAAAAATTGCTCGGTTGAAAGGCATAGACCCAAATAAAGCAGTGTTGAAGAAGAAAATTTCCTTGGTTGCTTGCAACACAACTTAGTTCTAAGTCCAATAGTGCATAGTGGCAGGGGTCTATTTTTCATGAAACTTTACTCCAAGCCTGATAGCACCTTCTAAGAGGTTTTGGGGAATATTCCACCTTATTTGTGCTTATCCCATGACCCTCTCAAGAGGGCCAGGGCGTAATCAGCTTCTCCACAGATGGAAAGCACCTGTCTTACAACTTTTGGTCTTGGTCTTTGCTCCTCCCCAGTTTATGTTGTACTAGATGAAAATTTCAGTTAAGGGGAACTTCAGTGCTATAGGCAGAAATTTCACACAGGCTGGTTCTTTACTGCAGGGCTTACCCTTGAAAGAGTTAAAAATAACTAATGAACTAGACAATTAAAAGCAAAATTAATTTCTCTAAATTATCTTTTTCTCAGTGAATTCCTAGCACACCCACTCACTTATGAACACAAGCACAAACAAATAAGCAGTTAACCAAGAAACTAATCAAACTATTTCTGCCACATCCTCGAAAAAGAAAGAGGGGAAGAAAATAATACTTCGTAACAGTTGTCATCATAGTAATATTGATTATCACTGAGGGACTATACATTTTGTCACTGTGATTGAAGAGAAGATGCTTTGTATTATATTCCCATTTATGGACAATAGACTTTTTATGACCATCGTGTGTTTTTACTCACTTGGAGCAAGTCTGTGAATGTAACCTAGCTGTATGTAGAAGACTGTCCACTGAAAAATCACTCTGGTAAATACTGTGAAAAATCCTAAGGCAAAGTATGGGAGATTTCCACCCCTTGCACTCCCTAATGTTATACAAACGCAGTTTTCTGTTTTAGAGCATTTCCTGTTGTGATGCTGGTAAAATAATTGTTTTCAGTTTGCTGAGGCTACTGTAATTGTTTAGGCAATCAAAGCTTTGTGGCTTCTAGATATGTTTGCTACAATGCACTTGCATGAGGAAGTGCCCCTGGAGACATTTGGGAGCCATCATGTAAACAAAATGAGGTTCCTTAATAGTTATAGTTATCATATTATGCCAGGATTTAAAAAACAGTCTCAATATCTTATTTGTTTCTGGATGCAGCTCTGCAGACAGAGGTAGTTTCATTTTGTGGGTGGATTCTGATGTTTTCACTTTCACCAGCAGGAGTATTACCATCCAGCCCAAGAGAGAGTTTCTTGTGTCCCTAATTCTTCACTCAGGGTCTGCCACTGTATTACACTTACCCATTCTTAAGTCAATGCTACAATGACATGATGTGGCCCAGTCGCATCTGCTGGAAATTATGACTTCTGCCATTTCCAACATCTTACCAAACAGCACACAATCTCAAAGTCTTTCAATGCAGTCCGAAGCTGTCTCTGTTTCTCATACAATCTCTTGAAAATAAAGGAGTGGCAAAGGTAATTGATGGTTATGTTTCATAACTTCTACTACTTTCCCATAAAAAAACATATCTATGGATTTTCTTAGTTGATTTATTATACCCATTAACACTGGATTTCTTTAGGGAATATTGAGTGTAACTTTTTGAATGCAGAAGCAGACATTCGTAGAAAGAAACCAAGAAATTATCAAATCGCAGGTGTAATAGCATTATTATGGAGGCTGCAAATTTCATGATATCCATAATTAGTTCCATGTAAATGTTGCACGAATGAAGCAGAATGTTGTTCTTGTTTCAAAATAAACTCATCCTCAGGCAGGAGGGTGAATGTTGAATTTTCATGGTTACTGAAACCACCATGGTACACGGTGGCTATACATTTCTAACACCAGAGATAGCAACTAATGAGTGAAGCAGTCACTATGAGAGATTAAAATAAGACATGTTGCACCCCTTAAAGACACGGATTTTAAAACACATGATAAGAGTGTCTCAATTTTTAAAAGCCATTTTTATGTTACAACTTTAAGAAATGTATAAATTAAGTTGGTTTGTGAGGCTTTTAAAAAACTTTACACATCAATTTAATGGCATGTCAGGCTTGAAAGGGAAAAGTGCCAGACTGATTTGATAAGAAAGATATCAGAAGTGCATTTATTGAGAAATGTATCCAGAATTATTTCATTTTATTTATTTTATTTTATGCTAGGAGGGAAGAGGTAGAAGCAGGGTAGAGAGAATTTGTGTAAGCTGTGTAGATTACATCGATTTTGCACTGTAATTCACTGATGCTGTGCTCCCCTGTTAAAGGGGAGGATTTTATGCACTTAATGTACTTATTTGCCACCTCTTTTGATCTGACTAGTGCTCTTTTAGTTTCACAAGTCTAACATGCCAACCTCTGAGGTAAAAACACGAAGGAAGAATCAAAACACAGTCCTTGAAGTTTCAGTGAAGCAAATGGAAGAAAATCCGTTATAAAGGGTCACCACTTCTTACATCCTACATTACTGCCATATAATGCAGAGGGGTAGGCTCTCATTTAGGAAATAACAGATCTTTTTGCTCACAAAGTGAGTTGCCTGCAACCTTGGGGACAAGAACAGTTGAAAAAAAAGAATAAAAATCAAAAACATTGTCTGGAACATGCTGAAGGCTGGAGATCCACTGCTTTTCACAGAATCATAGAATAATTTAGGTTGGAAAAGACCTCTAAGATCATCAAGTCCATCCGTTAACCTAGCACTGCCAAGTCCACCACTAAACCATGTCCCTAAGCACCACATCTACATGTCTTTTAAATACCTCCAGGGATGGTGACTCTGGGCAGCTTGTTCCAATGCTTGATAACTCTTTCGGTGAAGAAAGTTTTCCTAATATGCAATCTAAACCTCCCCTGACACAACTTGAGGCTGTTTCCTCTTGTCCTATCACTTGTTACTTGGGAAAAGAGACCAACACCCACCTCGCTACAACCAGCTTTCAGGTAGTTGTAGAGAGCGAGAAGGTCTCCCCTCAACCTCCTCTTCTCCAAACTAAATAACCCTAGTTCCCTCAGCCGCTTCTCAGAAGACTTGTGCTCTAGACCCTTCACCAGCTTCTTGGGTGCTCGTCTTTGGGCGCGCTCCAGCACCTCAGTGTCTTTCTTGTAGTGAGGGGCCCAAAACTGAACACAGTACTCGAGGTGCGGTCTCACCAGTGCTGAGTACAGGGGCACGATCACTTCCCTACTCTTGCTGGCCACACTATTTCTGAGACAAGCCAGGATGCTGTTGGCCTTCTTGCCCACCTGGGCATGCTGGGCTTATATTCAGGTGGCTGTCGACCAACACCCTGAGGTCCTTTTCCACCAGACAGCTTTCCAGCCACTCTTCCCCAAGCCTGTAGATTTGCATGGGGTTGTTGTGACCCACGTGCAGGACCCGGCACTTGGCCTTGTTGAATCTCATACAATTGGCCTCAGCCCATTGATCCAGCCTGTCCAGATCCCTCTGTAGAACCTTTTTACCCTCAAGCAGATCAACACTTGATGTCATCTGCAAACTTACTGAGGGTGCACTCAATCCCCTCATCCAGATCATTGATAAAGATATTAAAGAGAGCTGGCCCCAGTACTGAGCCCTGGGGAACACCACTTGTGACCGGCTGTCAGCTGGATTTAAATCCATTCACCGCAACTATTTTGGGCCCGGCCATCCATCCAGTTTTTTAGCCGGTGAAGACTACACCCGTCCAAGCCATGAGGAGCCAGTTTCTCCAGGAGAATGCTGGTGGAAATGGTGTCAAAGGCTTTACTGAAGTCCAAGTAGACAACATCCATAGCCTTTCCTTCATCCACTAAGTGGGTCACGTTGTCATAGAAGGAGATGAGGTTAGTCAAGCAGGACCTGCCTTTCATAAACCTCTTTTTAAAGGGTTTCCAGCAGAATGTTAAACAACCTGAAATGCCGAAGGTGGGGAATCAAAAGTACAACCCCAAAGCATATGCTGCCCAGAACCATTTCCAGACCTGATGGACCAAAGCAAAACTAACACAGGCCCTCCTTCAGGGTTTGGCCTCGCATCTTGCCTTTTGGCCAGAGGGCTAGGTAGACTATCAGCAAATAACTTTGGGGTCCTGAAGCTCTCTTAGCAATTTTGGGTTTGTGGGGCAAGCCTGAGCGATATGGCATTATTCTCACTTGCTTCAGTGAGATGCAGCACACACCTCAGTAGCTCTGTGGTGCCAGAAGACACCCTGGACTCATCACTTATGCTTGAGTGATGCTACAGAGAAAGATTCCTCCCTTTCTGACATAGGTGAGTTATGGGAATTTTTCATCCCTTATATTTCCCCTCTAGTAGTTTGATAACAGCTGGTAGATTTGCTGGACAAATATACATGAGATCTACTCATTTGTATGCACTTCAGTAGTTTAGAAGACTACCTGTTAATGGTACTGGAAGGTGAGACTGCCACCTTTTCCCTTTTTTTTTTTTACAGTATTGAAAAACAGCTGAACAAGGCTGACAAAAGCAAAGGACAAATGTTGTATTTTAAACCTGTCAGTGAAAAGGCATCTGAAGTACTGCCTCTCAGAGCATACACGCGTCTGTTTTTTTTCAATGATGTGGCAATTTTACCTGTCAGTTTCCTCCCCACCCATTTCACTAAAAGCAGATCTAAAGGTACCTTTACAGAAGCAGACAGCACTTGAAAGCAAATCTGCCAGAATGAAGAGCCCGACTGGACAAACAAGCCATGACCAAGACATCATAAGTCAACCGTGTTCAATAAACAGGGGAACTACCAGCATGGACACATCAAGTTGGCACGGACCCAGCAGAATGTCACTGTTACTCTTATACAGCCTCTGCCTCTGCCTGAACATCCAGAGGATAAAGTAGGAAATTTAGGGAGTGTTTGGCAGGTGGAAAATCCCTGGAGAACCCCACCTGCACAAAGCAGCAGCTCTTTTTCCCTCATGCCACGTGCCGTGCTTTTTGTCCCCTCCTCCAGCCCCACCACCCAACCAGGCAGCCCGCCATAACGTTGAAGAACCAATTCCCTGGTACAAATAACCCTGAAAATGGACTTTTAGTAACATAAACCCCATAGTTTGTACATATTCTCTGTTACAGTAACCTCAGGAAATTCATGACTCTCATGTGGTGCTGAAAGATGAAGTCTTCATCCCCACATTACCACATTTTTAAAGAAATTCCTTCCCACTGCAAAATAAATTATGTTTAATTTAAATCCTGTGGTCTTTACAGTGTTCTCACCTCATTCTTTAATTAACAGAAACCCTTTTAATTTTAACCTTATTAGTGAGCGATGAAAACAAATACTCTCAGCAACTTTATTGCCACTGTATACATTGAGATCTTCAAATTCTTTTTCTGCCAACCCTTTGGTGAGGGCTAGAAGCACCCACTTTTCTGCTAGAGGAGCACACCACATGCTTACACTTCTGTCCATGGGAAGGGCTGCAACCACCCAGGTTCCTGGCACTGCTCATGAGCCAAGGTCCCCATACCTGAACTCCAGCACGCCCACCTCCCTCTGGAGCTAGGTTCAAGCACAACCATCAGACCTTGCAGAAAGGACATCTGAGGCTGCTAACATCTCTCTGCTTTCCCAGGGGCTCAGTGAGAAGGCTGTCACCTGGGACAGTGATTTCTGATCACTGTTTTGCCTGACTTAAAGCAAGGACCTGTGTACACAGTTGCCCAGGATATCCTCCATGCCTTGAAGCTGTTGGCTCAATGTGATACACTGCAGGAGTTTTGTCTAATCACAAGCAATAAATGCTGCACAAGATGCCCATGCTCCCTCAAGGTTCTTCATGTCTTTCTGTGAATCTCAGCAGAGAGAGTAGGGAGGTGCACGTTAACTTTTTGTAGATGTGAACATATTCAGGATAGAAAAATCTAAATTAGCAAACGCTAATAACACACATTCAAATTAAAAGGTAGAACATATCAGAACATTTTCGTAATAATATGAAAGAACTGAGAGATTCTTATGGATAATTTGAAAATTATTATTTTAAAACTCATTTAAAATATTTCTTAAGATACGTATGTTTATGTCTCAACTTCCTGATTATCAATAAGCAGGGAAAAGATTACTCCTTCTGTTAAAAGACCCTTCCCTTGAGGAAAAACTTCTGCCTTTTTTGTGACATAATTTATTTCTCATAAATTCCTTTTATCTACTGCATTTCCCAAATCTGTTTGAAGTTCAGACAGCTCTAGACAGATGAAGTCACTGGTATGTATTTAAAAAAAACCCTTTGAAATGTAATCAATAGTTTCTGTATGATTCAACAAGGGAGTCTCTAAAGAGGAAATAAAATTCTTCTGTGTTCTCCTCAATTATAGTTTTATCTGCCTTTGTGACCAATTCCAAAGTTTGCACCTTTGACTTTGGGCAACTGAAATAATATGGCCCATGTTGGTCAATCAATCTTCTTCATGAAATGTAAACAGTACACCTACTTCAGAAAAAAAGGTGCCTTTATAGGTGATATCCAGGCTTCTGGAAACATTTAGGTCATACTGGATATTTCTGGAGGTTTACTATAGGTCTTTGCTATCCATTCTAACATAGCATTACCTCATTATCATAGTGAATGCTATACTTTTTAAATGTAGCCTATCCTGTATTGCAGCATCTTGTGAAGCTTAATGTACAAATTATTAACAATATTTCCCCTTGTATTGTACATAGAAAATATTTTTTCATTTTGTTCTTGTATTTATTTTTATTAAATCAGGTTATTATTGGAAGCCTTTTCAAACAAGAGGCAGTTATTTGAAGGTACTTAAAGATAACTGTTTCTTAGGGTGCAATCTTGCTTCAGCAGTGCCTGCGGTAAAGCTGTCAGGCACTTTATAGCAGCAGGACTCATCTGTGACAAGCCAAAGAAACTCCAGAGAAAGGACACTCTGCTTACATGAACAGACAGTGCTGAATATGGCCTCTTGTGTTTAAATAATGACATTATTGTCACAGTAAGAGGAAAGCCTTCACAGCTGTCGTTTCTAAGCACACAGAACTACAGGCTGTTGCCTACATGCACTGGTAAAAATGCTCTAAAAACCAATAAATCTACCCATGACAAACTGTTTGCATCTTACCTCTCTCTATCACACTGGTCTCTTCTTCCAGCAAAGGATATCAGCTATGCATTCCTACCAACCAAGTCAAGAGTGAATGTGGTGGGTTAGGTCACAGAGAAGCAGGGAAGATCCTGCTTTCCTCAGTACGTGGTGCTCTAAGAGGAGCTGTGTAGTTTATGGCAGAGATAACCACAAAAGCAGTGTGATTTTCTACTGGCTGGCCAAGCCAATTCAAGCCAAATGATCCTTCAAAACCCCATTGTAAATCTCTTCCTCACACAAGTTCTCTGAACGAATGTTGACCCACCATGGTCCTCCTTCACTCAGAGAGTCTACTCATTGCCATCAATGTCGAGCTTCCTGACCCCCTTTCAGGGTGCTCAGCCTCATCCCAAGCTGCACATGCTGACTCCTTGCTTGATGCTCTTGTTCTCCCCTGTCAGCATCAACGCTCTTCTGCAGCTTCTGCCATGTTTTCCTTTAGATGCATAATTCCAACTTCTATGACTGTAATAGAGCTTTTGTGGGTTTTCTGACTTTTTGAAAGGCAGAATGTATCCCTGAAGTGTTTGCACTCCTTTATTTGTGTAAGGAAACAAAACTAGTGGTGGGCTGCAGACACAAATTAAGAAGATGCAGTAACCAAATTTTCTTGTGTGTTAAATCAGAGGTCTCACACTGGAAATGTTTTTCTTCATAAGCATGCTCTGATTAGAGAAAGCAGTTTGACACCATGCGCTCAGAACATTGCTGAAGTTCAAGAATTCATGAGTTAATGATAACCTCTAGCTTACTGTACTGCCTGGAAGAAATCACGCCACCACTCTGTATTTCCCTGTCCTTTGCTAAAATATTGGGCTAAGATTCTCATAATTTTTAAGCTAGGTTTGTGACACTGTCTCTCCACTGGTACTAGCAACCATACTATTTTTCCAGTGTTTAGAGATACATGAATGAAGCCTGCTAAAAATTATTGAAGGAAGCATTTTAATAACAAGGTAATGTGGCAACATTAATGAGAGCTATACTCAAACATGAATGGGAGAAGGTACCTCATATCTTCCCTGCCTTCAGGACATTTTCAACTAGCCTTCCCTGCTGTGTGGAACTACAGAGAGGCCTTCCCATTCATTTTTACTTCTTAAAGTATCCAGATATGACACCTATTCCACACTAGAGTTTATGGCCATGAGAAAAAATCTATTTGGAAAAACATGAAGGAGAAATGTGCAAATATTTGATTTATTAGGTTAGAGCTGGTATAATGGGATGAGTTGTGTTGGTCTCATTAACAAAGAGAACTTTCTTTCTCCAAGCCAGCTGGAATAATAAAGGCAATTGTGTGACAGTTTAAATGAAACTGAGCCATTTTATGTGGATTTTATTTCTATTTCAAATTCTTACTAGTCACACAGGAATAATATCCCCCTGGAGAAAAACCCAACCAACTCCCCCGCCAAAAAAAAAACCCAAACCAAACAAAAAAAACCAAGCAAAAGAAACTCTTGCATATCATCTGTAGTCCTGACAAAAATGTCATTAAAGCTAAATGCTGCAGCTCAGGAGAAAGGGTACGCTTAAAGAAATTATTTATGTTTACGTGTTTGAAGCATTTATAACTTTTTTCTTTTGTCATTGAAAACCCAGGAGACAAAAGATACCATATACATCTGCTGTATTTTTCCTGAATGTGAAGTGGGTAATTATAATTAGTGAGCTTTTTCTTTTCATGTAATGGAGTAATATATTGTTTCAAATTAGTGTTGTTCAGATCAAATACAAAGTATGACAAAGCTGAACTGTGTCAACATATTCACATCCTATCACAGGCATAGGCAGTTTCCAGAAATCTATTTGCACTACAAAAAGTTTCCTTTTACTTTGAAAGGGTCAGGTAGTCTTCTACAGATGAGACACAGTATTTTACTCTTGCTTTTAAATGGTGCAGTTTCAAGGGCATGAAGCAACATTTGATATCTGTTAAAAGATGAATGTGATTACAGTATGAACCAAAATAAAAAGAAACATAGATTTGTAAATTTGGAGTTCAGCCAGTTTCATTTAAAAGATCTTTAAAGTTCCTAAGCCTATACATCCTTTCAGATCATTGAAAACAGACAAATATTTTTTGTCATTGACCAGTAAGTTTTTTCTCATTTCAGCTAAAATCTTTACAAAAATTGTTCATTAAAAAATTGAGTATCTGTTCTCCTAAGTTATTTATACAGTAATTTCTGTAAGTAATTATTATCTTGTAAAAGGTTCATAAAATATGCTGTGTGATTGATGTATAAAATCAGAGATGGTTTGATTATTTTCTTTTGGACATACTATTTACACAGATAATTTCATCTTCCTAACTAAATGAATATGATTCTTAAAATTATACTTGTACCTTGCATACTCACTGTTTTGAAATCAAAAGTATTCTTCAGTAGTATTTGTTAGTTTTTATGTCTTAACATTTTCCTTAAAATACCATCCAGTAATTTTTTATGCTTAAATAAATTTAAAACAAAAAAGTATATAGAATGGATTCCTGGAAAAATTCTAATGGACACAGGTTTGCTTAAGCATCCCCCCGATAACTCAGAGATGCTACTGCAATTTCATGTGTAATGAAATAAAAGAAAATATTCATACAAACTTATAAGAGGTGAAAGTACTATATTTCTTTTATTTCTATATTAGATGACCAAATGGTTTAAAAGGTTGTTTCTAATGTTAATCCAACCAGTCTCGGAGCCAGCTGTTGACTCTCTTGGATTTTTTTCAACATTTCCTAGTTTCACCTAGGCCAGAGATCTCATCAGAATAGCTTTGCATTCAGCAATTTTGCTAACACTACTTCCTGGATCAAATTAAGCTTGAAAGTACAAAGCTATACAAAGAAAGTATATACAGCCAACGAACATGCATAAAAGGATAAACAATTTCTCACACAAACAATATATGATGATATAGCTATGTAAACAGAGGAAGAATGTGAAAGGTGTTCTGTATAAGAGGGTGAATGTGAAATAAATGTCAGAGAAATAAACAAAGTTATTAAACTGCAGATGAGGGTGATTTCCCTGCTTAACGTACATTTCGTAAAGATGTGATAAGGCAATCACAAAGCAGTCCTTTAAAAATTGCTTATTCTGTTAAACAAAATGGGCAACACTTTTAAGATGGCTTTTTTATGTTTTTTAGGTAAAGAAACAAATATCTGCACAGAGGGTGTAACAAAAACAATACAAAAGGTTTAAAAATCAAGACTCTCTTTGCACTGAGCAATATTTATTAATGTGATGGTGCTGAATAAAAAAGAATAATCTCTGAACCCAGGTTCCCCAAAGGTCAGGGTTTTAGTTTATATCCATTAGAAAATTATGGGTCTGACACTAGATTCAAACCAAAAGATGTTCTTATACCTTCGGGACTATTCACAGTGAAGGCTTTTGTTTCAGCCCATTTCTAATATTTATGTAGTCTACATAGTAAACATGCAATACTCTTAGGAAAAGTAGACCTCTTTACTCTGTGCAACTTAATCTTTCCAGAGAAGCAGAAAGACATATCCAAGTTCCTTTGAGTGTTAGTTTGTAAATTACTGACGTAAGAATTCGTGTAGTTCTACTTTATATTGAATTGACAAGACAACATTAAAAAACAATTATTTTCATTCTTGAAGATGCTAGTTTATGACATTTGAAGTTGTTACTTTATAAAATCATTTTTTATCATTCATCTTACTATGGTCATGTGAGGTTCTTTAAATTTCTAACCTAGTTTTCAGAAAAAATTAATAGCTTTATGCAATTTGGGGTACCAAACAGAATTTGTCTACAAAAAGGTTTTAGATTAATAAAAAAATAGGAAGATTATTATGAATTCTGTCAATATTTAAGTCAGAAAATTAGAGAGCAATAGAATTTGAACATTACATTTTTTAACTTTAATCTTTGGGACCCAGTTAAAGGCTTATTAGTGTCCATTCAAAATCTTACAGAGTTTGCAAAGGGAAGACCAAGAAAATGCATACTTATGAAGATATATCTTTAAAAAAAAAAACTGCTTTCAGATTTTGAAGAAGAAATTACAGTAACATAGCTTAGGACTATCTAATGGACCCAGATGTAAAGAAGATCCAGCAAAACAATGTAAGGAGTAAGTGTACATATGCATTAGGTTAGAAACACCCAATGTTAGAAGTAAAAGACATGACTGTGCAAAGCATCGAGTCTCAGTCTCAGGGCAAACCCCAGGATCAAACAACCAAACCAGCATGCTACAACTGAAGACCATTCCAAAACATCATCTGCACCAGAGCACAGGCACACACATTTGCCTCGGGGGTACCTTGCCAGGGGACATGGGCCCCATTCAGACCTCCCCATCGTGCCCAGTCTCATGGTCAGAAGCAGCTTTGGACCTGGATGTGGTTCAGGACCCAGCTGCCAGGGAGACCTCCTCACTCATGTGGCACCACCAAACTGGGACCCCTGAGGTCTGGTGCTGGGACTCATGTGGACTTCATCAAGCCCATCCTCCAAAACAGTGGGAGGCTGACTGCCATGGGACCTGGGAGGGAGCAGCCCTGATTTTGGTTACTGTTTCCAACCTGTGTAAGAATCAAATCCTGCTGTCCTATGTGGTAGTTCCTGAGGTCTGTCTTTGGAGAAAAGAGTGGCTTAAAGAAATTAATCATCTAGTGCATGTGACATTAATGGGTTACATTGGACAGATTACACTATAGCACAGTATAAAGATTTTGTTTGTTTAGATTTGGGATTTACAGTGAAGGGGAGCCATGTTTTTCTATGGCACAAATAAGAAAAAGACAAATAAATGCAGTTAATTTTGAAAATATGCTTAATACTAAATCTGAACAGTAATTTTGTATAAGAGAGTCACTTCATTAGGAGCTAGAAGATGTTGATAGCTTTTTTAACTTGATCATGTAGGAGTATTTAAATCTCAAATATATAATATATTTTGAAACAAAAATAACTTCCAAGTCACATGCCAATACATCTTAACAGGACTCTAAAAAACACCTCACTACTGGAACAGTGAAATTCCACTAGGCAAGCTGCAAATACCAAATTGAAACAGAGCAAGATCTTAACAATTTGTTTCCACTTGGCTGAAACCTCCACTGGAGAGTGTTAGTGCACATGTCAAGTAAACAAATGCTAGCTGACAAGATTTTAAAGTAAACCTGCTTCATAATGATCAATGTCTCACCAGAGAGCAAGAATGAAATAATTTCTTGCTTTAGTTTTACATGAGAATATGTACAGGATCAAATCTCTTCCATATTTTCCAAACAAAGTTTACTTTCCATTTAAACTTATTTTCACATTACTGCATTTCTTCCAGCAGTGCACAACCTTGTTTGCTTAGAATGCAATTAATACAGGGAAAGCACTTTACTAATGGCTCTATCTTCCTTGTTCTTTGGTATATTACTTCCTGTAGCTTAAACCTGACTAATTTAGATATTTCTCCTCAAACTGGTCTAGTGCAGTTGTACACTTAAAAGGACTAAACAGTCACAGCAGAGCTTGGTTCATATTTAGATAACAGATTTGGTGTTAATACTTATTTTTCAATACTAAAGTCAAGAACATTTCCCCGTGTTTAAAAACTGTGTGACTAAAGTTAGAGTGCCTGTATCAAGATTCAGGATTTTTACTTCAGCATTGAAAATTTTGATCAAATCTGTTGTTTATAACCAAGAATCATGATTGTCATGAGAAAATTTCCATTTGTGAAAAGGTAGCAAACAGAACTTGATGGAAATGTGCCCCAATATTAAATTGTTGAGATTAACCTGAAATCTTACCAATCTTATACTAGGTACTGAACATTGTACATTTTGAGTGAGACAAAGGTAATGCATATGGATTCTGATATCTGCATTTTGTAGAGACAACTGGCATGTTGTTACTAAACTATAACATCCATCTGTATAATGATGTTCTAAAAGTATGGAGATTCATATGATTACCTCTATTTAAAATAAAAATGAAAATTATTAAGGATTATAATAGAGCATAATTGAATAAATGAACTTATAATGCTTAGCAGATTTCATTTTGCATACATTTATATCCATGAACATACATATGTATGCACCTATAGACACAAAATATGACAGCTGGGGAGACTTCTACAGATCAGTTTTGCATTGGTAAGTCCAATTAGCAGCATCATTTTCTGTATTAGCAGCAGCTTTGGCTTTAACTTAATATAACTCCTAATTTACTCCCTAAGAGGAGGGCCATGGCTAGTGAAACTGAAAATAGGAATGAAGACAGGCCATAATTGTATCTATGCCCCAACAGAATCTTTCCTATGCAGTAAGTTACCCCAGCAACCTAGTTTATGGTGCTTTCAAGTTGAGTGGCTATTCTGCCCGGTGCTTGGGGGAAGGCACTGCCTAAGCAGAGAAGGTTCTCAGCAGGTAGCCCTGAAGCTTTGTTTGCAACTTGGGGGAAGGGCTGGTTCCTGGTCCCTAAACATCACTTCACTGTTACCTGCTAAGCTCAGTTCTGTATTGCCTGTTGATACTTAAAATACCTCAGAGGCTTCATCTGGCTAAAACTGTTTGGGGAAATGGAAAAAGAAGGTTATTATAATTTGCATTTCATGCAAGTTTTGTACACAGGGAGCACCAAAGGAACCGAAGGAAGTGAAACAAAATCAGAACAGGAGAAGTATCATAAATGTAAGTGTAAGAAGTATTACCTCTTTCTTTATGGAAGAAATCTTCCAGTGACTGGGAAGGAAATCAGTGAAGCTGAAAAGTAACTGAAAGTATGGATAAATCTACCTGTTATCTTCCAGGGTGTCAGAAGCAGTGACTTGGGATGTGCACATATCATACAGCACTTCCTCAAAGCCTGGAGGATAGAAGATGGACTACAGGATGCTCATGTGGTAAGTTTTAAGAAATATTCTGCATGTCAAGTAAAGTTAGCCCCGGCATTAAGCCCTGCACATTTTCTCTGAAATATTGCAGAAGGTATAATTACAATATCCAAGGACAGTGACTAAGTAAAAATCTGGTTTTTAAAATATAAAAATCATATAAGAATAACAGGAAAAATGTCTACAAGATCACCTAGCCATTGAATGAAGTTAATCCATATCAGCAAAGTCTCTTTCTGCAAGAATGGGAAAGTGGTATCATTCAACTAAGTCGAAACAACAGGCCATGCAACACCGGAAATGAGGTCAGCTAAGTATCATGGTCAGACTTAGACCAAGATTGATGAATGATGTCTACGGCAAATCAGAACATGATGCTCTGAAAAAAAGGGAAGTCAGAGGTAAAAGCCATGACTTAAGGTTGAAAGCAAATAGAATCTCAAGGCAGTCTAAAGCTTGTTCTCAAAAAACACCGTTGCTCAGGAAATCCTCAGTGTTAATGGGCTGAAAATCAGATCCAACTTGAGGAGATGGAAAACTGGTTGTTAAATTCAGTTTTTAAAATCCTGGTCCAAACCTTTTACTGTTTTTCTGAGGTGATGACCTGAAAAGATTCCAAACACTGAAATAAAAATAAGAGATTTAGATACTTTACATATGCAGTTTTGCAAAATGGGATCTAGCACAGACACAATAGAATTACCTGATGAGGTTCAATTATAGCCACTGGAATATCACAGCAGAGACACTTGCAATTTCTATTTTTAAAGACAGCACCGGCTTCCTCATTTAAGGTTCTTTGAAGCAGATTACAGTCAGTCTCTATTATCTCTAACTAGAGCTGACAACTGTAGCACTAAAGATACCCACATACCGTAGTCACAGGGGTTTTTGCATGTAAGGACAATTTTCAAGCAATCAGAAGTTTAACAGAAGAGATGTCTGAATTTCTGTGGTATATTGAAGATCATAGGTGTTATTCGCTGAGGACACACAATTCATGCATCACTCATCTTTGCCAATTTTACTTGTAAATAGCTGTAGCTATTTTAGAGTGCCAACAACCTCCCCTTCCAAAGGAAAATCTTCTCTGTAAAAAGGGAGAAGAGTTTTTTGTTTCCTGTGCTATTATATAAAATCTAACAATAACATGATAGAATGAAATGAAGCCATGTGACCAGAGATGATAGAAAAGCAAAATTGTTAAGTTCTACTTGAATAAAACTTAGGCCTGGAAGATCAGTTTCCAGGCAAAATTTAGTGTAAAAGAAGTAGGCAAAAATGAGAACTACCATAAACAGCATAAACATGTTAGTACAACTTTCTGCAAGGACTGCTGTGAGGATTACTTTTTCTAATGCAATAAGCCAACTGATGCAAGCATTGGTATGGCATCACATCATGTTTCATGGACTTCTTTTTCTATGCTGATAGTACCCTACAATTTTAAACACACAAGTACTGCAGTCCTAATAAAGTGTCATAATCCTAACAAAGTACCCTAATACCTGTATACATAAGGTATCTTAATATCTGTATCCTGTGGTCCTAATAAGGTATCAAAACTTGGTAGAGTCTATCTATACTCGCAACTTGCATGAGAAAATGTACAATGCTGCTTAATAAAAGCTAAACCAGTCTTTGAGCACAGTTGCATTCAGTGCTGAATTTAATCTGATCATGTTAAGCTGCAGCTTTCCCAATAAAGAAGAACACTTTTATATGCATTATTACATTATCTATGCACCATGGTTTGTAAGAAAAAAATGGGGAAAAAACCTCCACAGTCCCAGGCTGTATACCCTCTTAAGTTCAAATCAGAAAAGAAAATCAAAATTAGCAGCACACTTCACCACATGCCAGCTGATGACTTCAAGCTTGAAAGAGTTTGGGAAAATTATCAGCAGCAGCCAGCTTACACCCTCTAGCAAAAATTTAATACACCCCCTCCTCCCTCCAAATTGCACAAAACCTCTTGTTTCAAAAGCAAATAGCTATGATACAGCATTTGTATACTAACAGAGAAAAGCCTAAATCACATGTACTATAAAATTAACAAATAAGGAAAATTATCAATAGAGGCCTCATATGTTAGACAAATTTACTCCATCATGAATTGCAGAAGTCTTAAATGTTCAATTAGCAATGAGTAACTCTCTAATGATTATGATATCATGCCGTAAACTAGCTAATGGGTCCTAATGAGTGAAAAAGTTCATGGAGATATATATGTATTAAGAAAATCAATGGAGACTTGCACCTAAATGAGTTTCAGAGTACTGCTTTCCAGAAACGTGGTACTATTAGGAGGAAATAACATTNGGGGGGGGGGGGGGGTGGCAGCAGTGGAACTGAAGAAGAGGGGACAAGCTGCTGGGTAAGCTGGAAGCGTGAAGGATCATGATCATGCTCACCCTGCAGAGCCCTGCTGTTGGGAGGCTGCTCCCTTCCCCTGACCCTCATCCAGCCCTCTGGAACAGGGCACAGGTTTTCCTCTCCCTAGGGTGCTTGATGGCATTTAACAAACCAAACCATGAAACTTGCAACAAGGTTGAGCTGGTCATGTCCAGAAGTGGGCACATGTTCACTGCTCCGTCCATAGGAGGAGAAGAGTATTGCTAGAGGACCTAATTAGCAGCAGTAGTCACATTAAAAAGGTCGTGTGATGACCTGTTATAACATCATTACCCACTTTAAATAGAAGAAATATCTATTCAGCCTCTGCAAACACCTCGAAATGGGAATATTTCAGCTTTCCCAGGGGTTCATTTAGTTGTAGCTCATCACAGGCGGTGTGGACAGAATGCTCCACGACCGGTACCCAGCATTAGGCGCCTCACTTATTACCATCCTTCTATTCTTGAAAAAGTCTCCATCTTTTTGTTCAATGGGACTTGCCAACCCTGTGTTACACAGCTACTTTTAAGCATTCAGTTTGAAACAAAACATGCAGTCACTCTGTTGCCTATATAAACCAAGGATGGCAGAGGCAGTGTATGCCTGAAGTGCTCAAGAGTTTTTATCTTTTGCTTCAGAGGAACTCCTACAAATATACACAGGACTTATTCCTCCCTCTTAAACATCTGTTCAAGATTATTTGTTGTGTGATGCTCACTATCCCCCATTTTCCAAAAGTTACAATTCTCAAGCATAGTATATTTAGAAATAGGTCTTTAAAAATATTCTGAGAAAATTCCTCCTTGAACCCAGCATAATTTTCATCAAGCAGCACTCTATGTATTAGGGAAAGGCAAACAGATGCTCACTGTCTATCTTATGGTCTAAGAAAATGCTGAACCTATTGATAGATGTAGTAACAAATCCAGCTTTAAATAAGCGGAACATCCCAAATAATCGTGTTAAACTTCTTGTTTATTCTGGTAGGCAATAATAGGATTTAAACACAGAGTGCTGCTGAAACTGTAAAATACACTTCAGTGCCAGGGGAAGAAAATGTCATCACTACTCAATGCAAATCAAGGGAGATTATTTAATTAGGATCGCTTCATCCTTTAAGCAAATAAAAGAACCTGAGTCTGTTTCCTTCTGCCTTATTTCTTTCAGCTTCCCACCATCAATTCTATGAATCATTTTGATCAAAAGCATGGTTTAAATCCACATCATATGCTTTCACAACACCTACATTACACTTACTAACCATTTCTAAGCTTCTCCTAAACAAAATAGGGGGCGATCGTTTGTGACTATATCTTCCAGAAATAGGTTCCTTGTTAGCATTTAATCTTGCTTTTTCTTCTTTCCTATCTTCTCTATGGTCAATTATCTTGTTTTCTGCCCTGTTATTTCTTTTTCTAATCACAGCATTTTACAGCCCTGCTCTCAAGGTTATATTCCACACTGTTAAGATCTTATTATATCTTCATACTGCAGATAGAGGAGCTCTTCGGAGTAGGTGCTGTGTCTTAGCCATTACAGTAAATTCAGTGCCTACTACTTTGCACCTTTTGTCCTGTAAATGCTTTCTCTTAAAATGGCAGTAATCTTCATAGGTTTTTTATTCTTTAATGTCTTATGACTAACACAATACCTAATTATTATGTCAATGCAGGTAAAGTATTTACAACAGTATCAGATATATTTTATTACAGCTAAAGCTACTTATGTATTAATGATTATCAGAAAATACTCACTGGACCTTCAAAGGAATACTGTCTCAATACACAGACATAGGATTCCTGTAAGCCTTTTCATTTCTGCCTCATTGTAATTATTTTCCTCTTATTCTTTTGCTTTCATGCTTAAGTTCTGATCAATTCTGATTAGTTGCTTTTATAATACTCTTTACTCTCCTTTTCTTCTCTAGAAAGGGAAACAAATAATCCCAGAGGCCAAAATTTCTTTTCATGTTTTCTGCATCATAAACCCAAAAGAGACCATTGCTTTCGTATGTAAGAACACCTCTGTTGTACATCTGGGTTAAAGAACACATGACAGAATTTGGGTTGGGGAGAAAAGACAGGTCCAGGGTGTGTGCAGTATTACTAAAACATTCAGTATGATTTTACCCAAAGGTTGCTTTTTCATAAGCATTGCAGTAACAGCACGGTCACTAGCACCAGTTAATACCATTATTTCCAGTTCCAGGTAATCATGAACACACTAAATGTTATCCTTTTTAGTAATATGCAGTGCTATGTACATGACATCCAAGAACCACCCGAAAGGGTGGCAAGTCAACACACTTATGTAAATAGATTTTTTTAAAGTAAAAAAGAAAAGCAGGAATGAAAATATTTTAATATGTCAGAAAAATTTAGTATTGTGGAAGTGAAGAAAAAAAAAAAAGTGTTTATTTCATGCCCAGAGCTTTTCCTGGTTAATTTTTTCCTCATTGATATTGAGTGGGGGTCCACACCTCCAAAAATATTTTAGGAATAATTGCAAAGAAAAATAATAATTTGCAGAATTACTGTGCTATTTTAAAAAATAAATTGTTGCACCATTTTCCTGCAATCATTTTTTTCAAAATATGATATATAATAACATAACTGAAGTTAATATGGCAAAGATGTTGGTTTTGTGGATATCTGGTACAAAATAACGCATCCTAGGTCTATTTTGCAAGTGATTGGTAAAGGCTTTTATGGCCATGATAAAAAGTATTGCCCAGATTTATAGGGGCAAAAATTCTTATTCACTCAGAGTAAGTCTTCTTGAACAATACCTCTCAACAAATGGACAGGTGGCCTGTACCACCAGGATTAGCAGGCAGAAGACACACTTACTGTTCTTTATAAACACAGAGCAAGCAAGACCAGTTACGCGATTTAATCTTTCTCCCACTGCTGCACACGCCCACTCAGAAAAAGCCATTACTTAATATCTGTTTAATCTAGGTGGAGCTGACACACTTTTTCTAGGTTATGCCTAATGTCATCTAGTTTGTCGGGTCTTGGCTAGGCAAAAGACTATAGCAGTGCTTAAGTAAAAAATCATGAAAGATCATAACTTCTTGAGTAATCTCTACAGTGAGAACCTCACCTCCAAGGTGAGTGTTGAGAGCACCTGTAGTCAGAGACAGACCTTTTGGGGCTTGCACTAGGCCTATGATTTCTGATTTGCATCCAAAATGAAGGAACAAAAGTTGGGGATGACAACGGTAGTGTCCAAAACTAATTTCACCTGCAAGGAGACAGTAGGAATCTGTTCAAGAAGTCAAGGCTATCTTCCTAAACACAAATAATAGGAGCAGATGCATATATTTCTCAGATTTCATTTTTGGCTTTGAATTTATTTTGTTCTGATACCCTATTCCAGGAGCTTTGCCAGTGTCCCAAGGATGCTTGAAGAGCGTATTGCTTCTGGGTAGCACCTTTTCTGCCAGCCCGTGCCACCTTGTACCTCTTCTTTTCCACAACACCCCAAACAAGCAAGGAGTGCAGATCGCTTCGGGGCAGTTCCTCCTCCTGCCTCCTAGGAGAAGGGGCAA
>WAAD01038400.1:2292-29348 GCA_013389945.1 Fregata magnificens | reverse complement strand
CATTTCTTTGAACTTCAGTGCATTCTTACTTTTATGCCATAGTATTTGGCATCAACAAATGAAAAAGTGTCAGAGTATATATAAAAGAAAAACTTAATTTCAATATCTAGAGCATAATCTAAAATTTTGCTGAAAATGCTAGCAGGGAAAAACCCACTTTTAAAGTAAGCTTTCAAATGGAGATAAGTCTTATAAAAGAACATCAGAAAGCAGTGGTAGCTGCTTGCTCTTCACTCAGCCATGTGAAAGTATTGTTTAATTATGGATCAAGTTCAGCCTTTAGCTCCTTGACCAGTGTCAATTATTCTTTCCATTTTCTTCTGTGGGATCATGCTGAGCAGGGGTGATGCACAGATAAAATTTGATATTATTCACCTGCCTATATTCTCTAGAGAACATCAAAAACTATAGAAGGAAGGAAGAGGAAAAAAAAAACCCCTTGAAGCACTTTGAATTAAGAAAAAAGATAGAACAGCAAGAACTGGGTCTAAAACAATGAAGTACAACTCTCTCCAGGCAAGAGATCTGACAAATACAGATAATGCCCATTTTTCTTAGGCACCTAAATTAAAAAATATATAATTCTTTAATGAAAATATATAAAACAGAACTCTTGTAATTGTAATGCTCTTATTGTTAAGACAAAGCAGTCTGTGTCTGAATAGAGTTGTTTTTTTTTTTAACAAATAATGTAATCTAAAGGGCAGTTTGCTCTCTTGTTTATCTTAGCTTATGTCTCCTGTATGGTGTATTTGGCCCTAAGAGGGCTATCCGGCACAAGAAAGCAACTTGTCCCATATGAGGCAGTAGGAATATTGTTACTCCTGACACACCCATGGAACACGGAAAGCAAGGAGATTTTGTAATGTAAGAACAGGTTTTTTGAACAAAATTTCTGCATGCCTTACCAGCCATTGTCTGTGGTTTCAGAGCTTAGCAATTTATTGACAATTCAGGAAATTAATGGGTTTCAATATGGCACATCAGGATTGCTCTGGTACAAAACGTCTTCTGGATAAAGACAATGCAAGAGCTAAAACTGATACTATGCACGTATCTCTGAACTGCATGGATTGTCTTTACCTTACCTTCAGTGTTCGTTTCGTCTGTGAGAGTGTGGTTTAGCATGATTTCAGCAGATGTGTTGATTTCCTGTGAGATAAATTATTTTTAAGAATGCTTTATCCCAAACATATTTTAATTGCTATAAATGCAAGAAAAGAACAAATTAGGAACTGTTTCTGCATCTTAACTGCAAGTAAGTAGTACATTTTTATAGACTTACTTGAACTGAAGCCAGTAAAGCATGGTTAAGACTGTCAGCTTGGCCTAAACAAGTGACAACAGTATACTGAGAGCAACTGAGTAAAAGCTGAGTATAGGTCACTAAAGCTGCCAAGCAGATGTACCCAGCTGTACTTCTTGAAGAGTTCATGTACCTCTCTGTCATTCTGGAAAGCACTGGTGAGAAATGAAACCAAACAGCAACATGGACTGACCAAACACTAGCCTCTTCCTACATAGGACAACAGTAACTGTGTCTTTCTTATTGCATCTATGTGTTATTATTTATCTCTTGTTGGTCCCCTGTGTGGTTGTATTAGGTTGAAAACTCCTGAGAGTTTAAATGAAAACATGACCAAAATGCCCAGCATCAGTGCAACATCGACCGTACAGTGTACCCATCCATGATAAAGTACTTGTTAGTAAAACAAGAACTCTTAATTACAGTGATTACCACAGTATGACAGTCAGTCTGTGCTGCAAATCCTGAGGAGAGGGTTGCTGAAGGACCAATTTTTTCAACNNNTACTAAACAACACCAGCCTCTACTTTCATCTGTAGCCCTTGTCTATCAAGCTAGAGTGTGAACACGGCAGACAACGTCAGAGCCTGAGAGCAGAAATGACTGCTTGAAGACCTGCATTCAGTTTCAAAAAGTAAAATTCCAGAGATGTCCTTCATAGCTGTATATTTTTTCATTAATACCACATTGTATACTTTGCAAATCTCTCGAACAGAGAAAATGTTTTGCTTCACTGCAGAAGAGCTATATTGTGTTTTGTTGTCAACTACAGCAACAACTCTGGAAGTTTTTTTTCAGTTCTCCTATTACCTCAAGAAGTGCGACTACACCAGCCTAGTAAACACCAGTCTACTAGAGGTAAATTCAGGGGCAAAATTTTCACTACAACTTATAAATCACTTCCACAACATCCTTATTTTGGGGCACCTCTGCCAGATGTGGTTACAGCCCACTTTCTCCACCTGTCTGCCACCAGATGTAGATCAGCTGCTGTGAAATGCATGTAGCTTAGATTATTGACAGCTAGTTCAGTTTTTATTTCCTATGCAAAACTCAGTCACCTCAGCAGAAGTACATGAATAGAATTAGTTCTTATCAGAAGCTTAAGAGTCTGAATAAATGTTACAACTTTCTCTGAAGAGGTGTGCTTAGTCCTTTCTTAACATTTCACAGATGGCACCTAGTTCAACCTTTTTTGCCACCATGACATGCAGCCAGTTGCTAAACTGATTGCTATTTAGGGTACGTCTATTCTGCAATCCAAAAGTGTGGCTGCTGATGAGGCAGACATATTTAACTTACCTTTCAGAGGAAAGGGAAGTGACTAATGTGACATCAATCTTTAAAGGTGCTTCAAGGGTAATCCTGAAAACCACATACTTGAAAGTCAAACTGCAGGCCATTAAAATTTCTTTCCAGAAAGATGGAAAAAAAACGAATTAATGATCACTGGGATCAATACGACATACTGCGAAATAATCAACATTGCTTTTGTAGCTGGAAGTCATAGCTAGTATAGCCACTAGATTTTCAGAAGAAATCACCTAGTATGTGTGGGTAAGCATGAGCTAGCTGATACCATGTAGTTGAACTTTCAAGAAAAGCTTTTGCCTTGCTCCTCATCAAAGACTTGTTCCAAAGGTGTTACAAAATAGGAGAGAAGGCAAGGCCAAGAAATAACAATGTATTAAAAACAGGAAATAAAATATAGAAAGAAATGGTCATTTTTATCAAAGGGGAGGAAGCCACAAGATTGCTACTGAGATCTATGCATTTTACATATTTATAAATAACCAGGAAAAGATGACAATTAGGTAAGTGACAAAACTTGCCGACAACATCGGAGGCATGAAATGGATTCCATACAAAGAGAAAAAATGTGCCAGGATCCTTTATTTTGAAGATAATATGACAGAAGGGATACAGTTGCAGTTAATAACATTACTAATAAGGAACAATTCCAACTAAATTATCAAGGAGCAGGTTTAATAACGATCCAAACAGGAATACATTCAGCTCTAAGCTTTCCAATGAACATGCTCAAGTTTTGCTGGTAAAAGCAAGGCTCTCATGTGCAGATTCAGTCAAAATTGTAGATACATGTCCCTTAGGTGAGGAAACCAGAAAGAAAATCTAGGGTTTTATTCACCTGATTAGATACAAGAAAGAAGGAAGCTGCAGTTACCACGGGGAGCGCTGCAGGGCCTCTGTGATTTCCCCCAGTGGATAGCTGTGATCCTGCAGGAGTAGCCCTGGCAAAGTACACTTACGGGACTGGCTGCATCAGCACTTCTCCCAGGTACTTAGCTCTGCATCCTGCCCTGTGCTATTAAAGAGAGGGATAGATATGTGCTTTGGGGGACTGCCTGCTAGCTGGGCTGAGATGTGTTTGGCATTGTTGATTTACCCAAATAAAGTTTCCAGCACCAAATCCCACAGCTCAGCTTCCGCCAGCTGAATTCAAAAAGTGAATCAAGCCTATTAAGTGTCTCCAATAAGACTGGAAACAGAGTAAGAAAGAGAATTAAATACCTAGTAATACCATGGAGAAATATAAACTCGGGGCTGGCGAAACTTGTTCCAGCTCATGGGAACATTTTGTAATACTATGTGGCCTTAATGTCTTCTTTTGTAGTCCAGTACTGTAAAAGAACTGAATCACTTATTGAAGAGTATCTACAGAAAATAACAAAATACAAATGTTTCTTTAAACGCTACACATGGGCCATCTGTAAGTCATATCATCTTTTTCCTTTCCTTAATATTGCAGACTCTACTAAGAAGGACTAAGTGCTCAATCTTTCCCTTTTGGCTTTCCTTAGAGCAAGCCAGCTGCCTCATGGAGCTATCAGCAGGGTTTATTTTTCCTGGCTTGGATGCAAACCTCTAGTTATTAATATGGGAGTGAGTTCTGCTAGCTGACAATTTAAAATAAAGTAAATTGGAAGTGACATAAAGGAGCGTGTGGGTGTTAATGTGCGTCACCAAGGTTCTTTTCTGACATCCTGAAAGGTCTCATCTGTATGGCCGACACTAGCAACCTTTACCAGTGACCCTGTGCTATTAAAGGGTAGGCACTCTCATTGATTTGTAAAAGTGACAGATGCGGCATGTGGTTGTAAATTAGCCATGTGAAGTCAGTCTCCAGAGATTTCCAAGTGTGTTTTTTCCTTTGCAATGATTTGTGTTCTTCCATTTGCCAAGCTGCATGAAGTGAAGCACTTAACTCTTTTTCACTAGTCATCTTGTTGTACTTCACTTTTTTCCTGAATTTGGGGTTTTTTTTCCCTTCTCCCACTCTCCCTAAGCTATTGTGATTCATAGGGTTAAACTTCTGCTCAATTGTTTCTTCAGATGCTTTTATTTTTCTCATCATAGTATTTCTGAAGAAGGTTAGCAAAGTCGTATCAGAATAAGCTGAAATGTCTTTCAAACCTTTAAGCCCAAGCTTGTATTTACAAATGTGTATATACGTGTGCATGCATAAATATGTCATTAATTTTGCCTGTAACAGAATGTCTGTTCTGGTGAAGACTTAAGCGAAGGCTCTGTTAACAACTGAGCTATAGCTGCTGCTCACATACACTGCAGATACAGACTGCATGAGCTTCCAAGTGTCTTCATCTCTTACACAGAAACCGAGCTGTGACAGAATTGCACAGCTTGAGACAGGGCCAAATCATCTTATACAGCAACTGTTGCATAAGGATGATAACAGGAAATAAATGTTATTTTCTAGGCTCAATCACGTGATTTGCTTCAGTCTTTTAACAGGTAGCTACAGTGATCACGTGAAATTAAGACTTATAGGTGACCTGGAACCACCACAAGGTCCATCCCCACCAGGCAGGCACACAGTCTGCCTTCTCTCTTTAGTCTGTTTGAGAATTTCTTTCCATGGAAATTCAATCATGCCTTTGTAATGCCGATTTTAGATATGCATTTGCATTGTAATTTGTCTGCTACAATAAATCAGAATTCCATTTATATAAAGGTTAGCTAGATAATCAACCTTCTAATAATTAAATTTAGGGCATGTAAACACTTATCACAAAAAGTGTCCATGTGCCACTGCCACAAAACCAAACCCAAAGCAAAACAAAAACATGTCAAGACAAATTATTCCCTGGACTAAATGTCACCAGCTGTAAAAAGCACCATGACAAAACATGCAGGTTAAAAGGTCATGACCTCATAAAACTACTATTCTAGCTCCTTATCCTAAATCACTTCCAATTATGTATGGTAAGTTCTTTCCATTTTGAAGTAGAAAATACTTTTCCTGAGAACTTCAAGCTGGGCATTCAGCATGGATCCAGAGGTGAAAGGTTCAGAGTTTTAGCTGCTAAGCCACCAAATCTCTGTCTTCTCCTCTATTGTCTTTCCTTTTGAAGTTATTTGCAAGAGTTATTTCTAGTGAGTATTCACTCTGTGGGGAGTGCTTGTGCAGCAGTCATAGAGTACACTCTCTGAAACTGTCTTTTTTTCCATGCAACTACCACTGATTACTATTAAATCTTAGTGGACTGAGATCACTCCAATGCCTGCCCGGATCACCTCAACACTGTTGCATGTGACTCCACCACAGATGTTGCTGGGGCAGGATCAATTCCTGAGAGAAAGAGGAACGATTGCAGAAATTACAGGATTCTTTAGTGTTAAAATTTAATACCAAGCTACACTACCATAACCTTCACAGTAGAAACCACTGTCTCATCAAGCTGCCAAATCTCAGGTCACGGTGTTAACGATTTATGTGTTTGGGGTGGTTTTGGAAGGTTGGGTTAACACTGTAAGGGACTGGAAAGGGTTTTTCAGTGGTGGTTTTTTTTTTTTCCTAGTAGCCTCTAAATGTTTTATAATTGTTAATTTTAAACCTATTTCCTGGTCAATCACTCTCAAGCTACTCATTCCCACCCTTTAGTAAAGTCCAAAATTGACTGTTACTATGGAAACTGCTACAGATGTAACAGCTGCAATTCACAAGAAAGAGAAAGAAGAGGAAAATGGATCAAGAAGTGTCACTTGCATTATGCAAAATTTCATAGCTGTGTATGAATTGCATGCTGTGAATAAGGTTCTTTGTGAACCCAAAAAGTTAGAAAGGTCACCCTAGCATTAGAGGAAATGATTCCTAAGTTGGTAAATGAATTGCTTTCAAAATTCCTATGTGAGAAAAGAACTATTTATAATCTCTCTTTCTACAGTCTATTTGTCTTTTCATACAAGAAAAATACATTTCTTTTTTCTCTTTTATGTGTTCTTAGCTTGTAACCTGATTTTGCGCCTTTTTTTTTTGTTGGAAAATGACACTCAACAGAAAAGTTAATGCTAGATTTCTTTAAGGCCTTAAGCTGCTTTAAGCACAACAGACTTGCCAGCAGTGTTTGTTACGAAGTTGTCGGTTATGTCTTTTGTTTACATATTTGAAGATATTTTCCCCTGCTCTCTTGAACACATCTGTGTATTCAGCAAGAGAAAACAGGGCTGCGAAAACTCAAAAGAATAGAAATACTGTAGTAAACAAAAGCTGTGCAGGCATGTACCCAGCCTGTTTCTCTTATCAGCTACAATATTTTTACACCTCCTTACATTCCACTGACTGCAGGCAGGTTTCTGTAGATGGGGCCTGGAGAGCCTTAGAGAGGGAGGGGAGAATCAGGCCTTTTGTCTAGTGCTCAGCCGCCATCAATTATTCAGGAGCAAAATTATGTGACATTTTTCTTTCAATTATGCTGTTTAACAAGGCTTGGGAGTTAATACTGACCAGAAGATGTTTTATCCGAGATATGCTGTAAAATACTCTGCTCTCTGTAGAATAGATCTCCCTTGGCTCTCAATTAATGACTGCAGCCATGCATCCGCACTAAACTGACTAATCTCACTTGACTGGAGCTGAAAGCACCTCTGTGTTTTTTAAAAGATTTTTTGCTGTTCTCTAGGTATACTGAGAAGAACTGTTTGTGCTGGACACACAGTAATAAAAATTTGTCAAATCTGTCAGAAGACTTGGCTCCTAAATACAATTCTTCAAATGGAGAAGTGTGTAAAAAACAGAAGGCATGCTGCTTTATTATTACTGTGAGGACTGTGTGATCTTGTGCCTGACAAAGATCTGTTTAAGATGTATGAGCAGTGCTGTGAGTCTGTATCCAACACCATCCTTATTGTTTTTTATCCAGCAGTTTAGTCTTCAGCCTGGAAACTCACTCTTGCTTTTGCCCTTGACTTCACAGTTCTGCACAAGTGACTAAGTACATTCCCAAGCTGTGCATTTTACACACTCTGAAGAGTAAGCAACCATTTAAATATTATGAAATCCACTGAGGCATGAATCAGATGTAAAGAGGAAATGCTTAACAAGTATATTTTTAACGAAGTCTTATTTCCACATGAAGCTCTGCCTGGCATCACAGCTTCTGAAAAACTGTAATGACTCACTCACTGGAAAACTCAGTGCAAATGCAAATACAGTTTCTGGATTTGACAACCACCTGCTCCCTTTGCAGCTCCATTATTTGACATTTGCTAACTTGATCACAAATTGTGGGACTCCTTTAAGAAATAAGTTCATTCCTTCTGTTTAAAACTTATTTCTTGCTTTTGTGTCCAATTATTGTTTTATTTTCACATGTACAAACAACATCCCTATACTTATCTAACTGGTTTTGCTGTCTTTTCTTCACCCCCAGGAACAGCAAAACATGCAGCATGAGTTGCAAAGCTGTCCACTTGCATGTCATTGCCTATTGTTCACTTACATTCTACCACAGATTTCAGATCAGCACTGAAAAATCAATTCTGACACCAGCCAACCTAGTATTTCTTGATGTTCTGGTAAACAGACAGGCTACAATTTCAGGGAAGCCTTAAAATCTGTGAAGAAAATATGTCTGCAACTCTGTTCAAACCATCTGTCTTTTGGACATATAGTCCGGCCAATTCAAAAAGACTTCAGAAAATCTCTAATCTGTATTAGTTAGGTTTTTTCTATTCTTTCATCACTTGGAGTCCTTAATAGCCAGAGTGATTGCTTTAAAATGTTGCTTTACCTTTGAGCCATGATACTTTATACACACTGGTTAAATCCCAGATTAAGTGGCAAAATTGAGGAACTAGATGGATTAATGTGATTCAGCAAAGCCAGAGAAACTTCATTCCATACAAATTTGGTGTCCCCTCATCAGACTGATTCAAAGTTATTTAGAGCATGAACAGCAACATAAGGAACTGAGATTGCAGGACGAGCTATTTGCTCTAAAGGACTGATTCATACAGCATTTGGAGTTTCCCACGTTAGCAATTTGTGCATGTTGTGTATTCTGATACTTCATCACGGAATGCATCCCACCTCCTGCCCTTCAACCAGAGAGGCACTTATGTGCATGCAAAATTGCTGAATTCCTGTAGTCATTTAAAGCTGGCTGTTGCCGCAGATCGCAGAATTGAGGTCTGCAACCATGTCCTGCAGAGCAGCAACACAGAGCTTGCAGCTAAGGGAGGGGGCAGCCAGGAGGACAGCTTTTGGCCATGTTTTCACTGGTCCAGGGACAGGAGAGGTCCTCAGCATATCTACAATAGCCCTAGGACCATATCTGTCTTCCAACAAACTATACATACCATGATCTGCTCTGCTGCCTAGCAGAGGCAGCATGGCCCTTTCTGCTCGCTCCCTGACTTCAAGCAAGCCCTTTTTTTACTAGAGCTTGCCTGCTGCAAGGAACTCCTTTGCAATCCAGAAAGAGGGGTTTTAGGATCCTTTCATGGTATTCTGGCCCTTCCACGCTCAGGAAAACGGACCAATGTGAAATGAATTTTTGCCTTAGGAGTTGCGGTATCCCTCCCCTACACGATCCAAAGCAAAAATTCTCATCTCACAAACAGGAGTAGGGAATCAGCTCTTCCAAGACTTATATCCGGAAAGTGAAATCATTGGAAATGAAAGCCAGGTTCCATTTCCTCTTTCTCAACTGAAATCACAGTACCTCCCTATCTTTCTCCAACCCCAGGAATTTATCAGCAGCTTGCACTGTGGCAGATGATGTACCAGCAGACAAGGCTCTGTGAAATCATCTACTCCCTTCACAAATAACTCATACATTAAGGCTCCCTTGGAGTATCAGGAACACTGTTTCCTTTCTTTAAAAAAGAATGATTTTTATTTTTTCAGTCCTGTAGCAAATTAGAAATACATAGGAGCATTTCAACAGCCAACTCGTCTAGATAATGATCTTTTCTTCACTTTTACTGGTATCTTCCTTCAAAAGACAAATTTAAAATGTGGCCACAATTCCTCTTAAGTGTTTGATCAGAACTGCAGAGCGTGACATTTCACACAGAAGTGGCTTTTCAAACATTAGTATGATTCAATGTGAAAAATTTCCATTATCCCAGAGGAATTTTATGGAAGAGTGAAATCTCAGGCGTATGAAATCACCGAAAATGGAATGGAAATTTTTCCGCCAGTAGATTTTCCACATAAAAATATCCCGTCTCTTTTAAAGGCCTCTATTAAAAGCAAAATGTAATAAAGACAGAAATAAACCCATGTGTAATAGTAATAGTTTAGGCATTTAGTATACTTTATATTTATGAATTGTTGAGCTTTTTTATTTTGTAATAAATGGTGAATAATTGATTTATCTCCATGCTCCCAGTAATTTGTTCCACATTCTGTGTACTTGCTATTTTATTTCCTTTTCAAAGAAAAGCCAGCGAGGAACTGATTGGCATACTTTCACTATGGTTATGCACAGTTTTATCTAGGATGGATTTCAGAGACCACACACTTTTTTGTTTTGAAAGGCTGTGTTTCTACTTGAAAAATAACACACATTACTGTACAAGTGTCTTTTTTCATTAATACCATTCTTTTCTGTATCATTACTATTTATTGGTGAAAAGCACCCTACAGCACCTGCAAAATTTGCTTATCTTCACATATACAACAAGAAACACGGTGTCTCACACAGTGTGACAGCCAGGAAAAATGGAGGTTTGCACAGTCAGCTCAGCTGCTGACCATATCCATATCCATCCTATGAAATACACCTGAAAGTGGCAAACATTGGCTATTTATTTTAATGGTGCTGGCTTTAGGATGGCCTTACTGCTTACTAATCTTCTCTTAATCTCCATTGTATCAAGGATAAATTGTAAATGTTATTGAAAGTTGTTACTGAAATTATACCACTATCAAAAGTACCCAAATGCTTTCCATATATAGAAAATAAAGATGAGTTGCAAGGCCCATATACATATCCAGTAAATGGAATATGTAACTCATCAGGAATAATCACAAAAGAAGTTTAGAGTATCCAGGAAAAACGGAATCCAAAACTAGGAACAATGCTTTGATTTTCGACTCATGTACACTTTACAATACCAAGACTTCTTCGGTCATTCTCTAGACTCTTTCTCAGTAAATTAAACTCCATAAATAAAAATAAATTTTTAAAAAAAAGGCCACATATGTGGCCTTTCTTAAGTGATTAAGAAAGTCAAGTGAGTGAGCAGAATGCCATTCAATGGGGAAACATGGTAACATATGACATGACCCAGTCTAAAGATTGTAAGTGGGAAACAACAAATTAGAGGAATCTGATGGGATTTTTGAGGAATGGAGATATTTGTGAAAGAGAAACAGAACGACTGTTGGAATAACATATGAAGCCCTGATGAGATAACTAACATTTAGCAGCAAAGGTTGAAGTATATCTCACCTCTGGTATCACTTGATGCCATACTTAGTGTCATAGGAAGTATTAGTTTTCTAAAGAGAATAACTCAGTGACTCTCCAGATCTTTACAAAGGCAACCTCCAATGAAAACAGCTGATCATGTGACAGAGACTGCAGCAAATGTCTGTCTTCAAAAGAAATAAAATAAATGTTTGGAGGGCATTTTTTTTCAAGGCGATAATCTGGCTCTTTCAATCACAAGGCAACCTGTTACTACATCTGGTTTAGATTCCAGGGTTGTCTTCAAAAAGTTACAACATTGGTTTAAAATTTGAGATAGTGTAACTGTTGAAAGCTGCCTTGAATGAGTGTAGTGCTTAGAGGAACAAATCATGACATAAATTCAAAATTCCTTTGAAGAAATATTCTGGTTTTTTCTTGCTGCAAAAGTAGTGCACAGTTTAGTATGTATGACTTCCTGATGTTAAAAGTTAATAATTTAACGGAAATGTGTATTTTTTTCTTTTATTGACCAGAAGCTTAATTTAGTCATTGGAAGCCTATCTCCAAAGCAAAGCTAGTATTAGAACCTCAGCAGAGTTGGTTTTGAAACACTTCTTCACTACCAAAGCACTAAACGTTAATCCATTTAATCATTGCTTCACACATAGAACTTAAACTGAATTCCAGGTAACAATTACCATTCATTTATAATGAAATAAATCTAATAGGAGAACCTGGGATTTATGGACATCATGTTTTTTTAAAAAATGGAAACCTTTTCCCATAGCTGCCTCTATATGACTGGAAGAGCTCACAGCCACAGGTGTATAACTACATACTTCCCTTACAAATAAAAAAAAATTACCCCTATCTGCTTGTTTGCAATGTTATGAAGCCTATTACCTGTACGTGTCAGGCATCATGATTCATGACAGACAGCAGAAAGGATGCATGTGTGCTGTGTTACTGTGGGCTGAGAACTGATAACAGTATTTAGATACCTTTTATGTCCGGTCACTTACTGGTAAGACTATATATCAATGCCAGGTTTAGGACATTATAGAGGTGCTCTGCCGGACTCAGAAAGAAATCTCTAGGGATGAAAAGCTGTTCCTATAAGTGTAATAATTATGAAAGTGACAGATAATCTGCACTTGGGCTCAATCCACCCTTTACTGAAAATATAGGGTTAGTCCCAGAAGTTTTATATTTCCATTAAGAAGGGAATGGACAGGTTCTCTATAAAATACAGATTTCCTCTCTAGCAGTATGACACAAAAAGGCCCTGTCTGGCAGCTCTGGTTTTTTTCCCCACTGTGTTCACACTGGTTTGGCACCCTAAGCATGTGTAATGCTGGACACACCAGAGCAGGGGCACAGCCTCCTGGCTGCAAGCTAGCAGGGCAGCACACACCAGCTCGCCCTGTGCTGCTGAAGCTGGTGACAGGAGCACACATAGCAGGGATGACCCAGAGCCCTTCAGGAAGGCTCCAGTGAACCCCAAGTCACATCAGTTTTGAGCATTATTTAGACACAATCTTTTTTACTTTTTCATTGCATATTACTAAGATCCAGCGTTTTTTGGCATCACAAAACAGATCCAGGATCTGAATGTAACCAGTATGACCCAAATCATTGTGTATGAATTCCTGCCTTAAGAAAGACCCTTGCTAGAAATGCCTGATGAGGAGAGAGGCAAAATGCCTCACTGTGAGGCAAGACATGACCTCTGAAAATGACAGAATTACCGAATGGTTGAGGTTGGCAGGGACCTCTGGATATCACCTGGTCCCACCTCCCTGCTCAAGCAGGCCCAGCTAGAGCCGATTGCCCAGGACTGTATCCAAACAGCTTTTGTATATCTCCAAGGTGTAAGACTCCACAATTTCTCTGGGCAACCTGGACCGGTGCCCAGTCACCCTCACCGTGAAGAAGTGTTTCCTGATGTTCAGGAGGAACCTCCTTGTCAGAGTCCACTACTCTCTGACCAGGTTCTTTTATATATTCCATACATGGAATATGTAATGTTTAATATCAAGTTTATTTATTTGAAGATTCTTGATGTTACATGGGATTTCTGATTTAGCAGAGTGATACAAAAGATATTACATAACCCAATACAAATGCAAGTTACACTTAGCAAATATATGTAGCAATTGCAATAAACAGTTTAATCACCATGACAATGTGATTCCTATTACAGGTCTCTCTAATATGCTCGCCATCATGACACTGGGCATCCCCAATTGCCAGGAAGGCATCTGTGGGTTGAAGCCATCTCAAGCCCATTGCTCTCTATGAAATTCTTTCATTAATTGTTCAGTTTTATACTCTATGTCTGGCCAAGCCACTTATTCACCTCCCTGATGCTGCCCTGTCTAACTCAGGGAGACATTGACACTGTTTGAAGGAACTGAGGGAGAAAGCTTCCCACCACCAGCTGATCACCACTCTGCTGTTGATAGCTGTTTGTCTAAAACAAAGGCCACCCTCGGGCCCCCTTGGTGTTGAGATCAAGTCAGCTCCTTTGCAACAGCTGTGGTAGGTCCCAGGCTGCATTCTCCCTTGAGCTTCACAGGCACATGTCCCTGGCCCGTCTCCTCTGAGCCTTCTTCCCTGGTAGGCTTTTGTTGGTCAGTCACAGTGGTAATACACTGAAAGTGAGCAGACAAGGGAGGGCACACCTGTGAACATCTTTGCACTGTGGATGCCCGCTCCTCCCTCAGGAGACCTTGGTACTGTGGGTGACACAGGATGCTCTGACATGTGGAACAAGTGGGGACGCTGGTATCAATTTATATGTTAAATGTTAGTAAATCTTAATTTACTTCTTGGATCTTTTTGGATATGAACTAAATACAAATAGAAGTTCTGCTAGTTCCTCCCCATACTCCAGGGGATATTCTTGCTCACCCCTGGGGTTTGTCCACCTCATGCTGGAGCCCATGGGACGAGAAAACTGAAGTGAGGTACAATCTGGGTATCCTCTGCAGGAGACTGTGTTACAAAGCCAGAAGTTCTCAACACCTGGCTCGGTACAAATGATGTCCCCAGCTCTGGCTTACTGTTAACAGTAACAATTTTGTTGCGTAGGTTTTGGTAGGAAGTGTGATTCCACCTCTGAACCTTACTTGAACTCATGTTCCTGTCTTGGTTTGCTTCTATATGACTTTATGCAATCTTGGAAAGCTCTCAAATCAGGTGAAAGACCTGGAATTTCTTAGAATCTGAGCTTGATTGTTACAAGAAATCATGTAATTGTTTGTGGATCAGTTGCTTCTGCTTGGACTGGTGAAACATAAACTCAGTCTGGGATTTGGCGGTAAAAACAGGACAGGACAGCTGGAAAGGGTTTCTTATTGAGACAGTTTATTTCCAGATGTCTGACACTCTACTGGCTGGGTACCTAGTGTGTCTATTTGATCTAGTCTAATGGGCGGTGGGGTCCCAGCCAGGCACCTGCAGTGGCAGGGTTTGGGCTGCAGGTGCACGTCGGGCAGTGAGGGGCAACTGGGATTTCGGTGTACGGTGGCCCTGGCACGGCCAGAGCAGAGGCTGCTGCCAGCATGAACAACCATGGGAAACCATGGGTGCCAGAAGGGAGGCAGGGCAGCCCGCGGGGCCTGCAGAGCTGCTGTGCCTGGCTGCAGGGGTGGAAAAGTGGGAAGCCTCAGCCCTGGTGTGCAAGGTGTCCAGTTGTTTATGGGAGGTATGCTGTGGCTTGGCGAAGGAGCAGGCGCAGCAGAAGCAGCCTACTGGAGGTCAGGCAGGGCCTGGCTGCACTGTGGTGGCAAAAGGGAGGGGGCGGGAGGCTTGGCAGCAGCGGCTGCCCCCCCAGGCTGCACATCTCGGCTTCTTGTGGGGCAGTTTTCCTTCAAAACCAGGCCTGGAGAAAACACAGTTGTTGCTCTCCTCTCACGGCCAACTCTTTGCTTGCACCTCTCGAGCAGGTGGGGCTCATCTCTGTTGAAGTTGGGGTTGTAGAAGAGTAACTAAAACATGCAAAAGTAGAAGAGTTAGTTGCCAGTCTTTGGAGACAGGAAAACACCAGGACAGCAGAACTGAGCCTCGCAATGGCAAAAGAAAAATGTGGGTCCTGAAAAGGTCTATTGGCCATTTGAAACCCAAACAAAAGCTTATTCTACAGTTCTGTTAAGTAATGGCCACCCTTGTGTTTTCTCCTGAGAAATGACCTGAGAAAGAACTGTATCTCTGAGCATTTCCTGCCCTCCTCCTCCTCTCCTCCATTGCCAAGGCTTATGTTACTGGAAGGTGAAGCTCTCGTGCTGGAATCATTCTAAGAGTCGGTTCATGTGCGGGGGAAGTGATGTACCTTGCTGTGAGCAGAAGGTGCTGCTTCTTCTTCTGCCAAAAATTCATCAAGCGAGTCAGATGTTTTGCAGTCACGTTGCACTTGGCTGAATCCGTAGAGGTTGAGCTGAATCCATAGAGGTTGAACTGATGAAGGAAATTATTCATGACGTCAGTTTCAAAAACTCTGTGAGATTATCCCCTTGCTAGTACATTCTTTCTGAGGGTTCTTCATTGATGGCAACACAGATGCTGTTATGAACTGACTGAATGGACTGAAACCAGTAGCTTTGGACAATTCTCCAGAGCTTCTTTGGAAAGGTGAGGGGTGCAAAGTCATCAGCTTCACCAGAGGTCTCCTCCAAAGAAATGCAATGGACTCTGTTGGTTTTGTTGTCATCAGTGTATGCTTGGAAATCCTTTTCTTTCTTGTGGGATGCTAGACCAGTGTCACAAGGTGCTCTTTTGTCCCATCCTGGAGGGGCAGGAGAATTTGGGTCTGCTGACTCATCGAGCTCATCCGGAGCAGAAGCAGCTGATAGTTCTCCTGGAGACGGCTTCCTTTCAAACTCTCCTGTCAGGGTTAGACCAAAGTGGTGCCTAGCTGTAGGCATTTCTCTGGGCAACTGAGGTTGGTCCTGCAGACAGCAAGCGCCAATGAACTGGTGCCGGCTGGCTGCGGGTGCCGAGGGGAGGTTCTCAAAAGTCACTGTGAGGAATGTGCTGCATGGCGGTGACATCACAGCCTGGCGCCCGTGTCCTGGCATGCTGCAGCAGCAAGAGGGGAAGCTGCTGATTAGTGGTTGTTGCTTGTCAATTCTAGAGCTGCAGGTGTTTGGATTCAAGAGTTGAGCAGTAAATCCAACTGTCTTGAAACATTGTAGGCAATGCCACAGCAGTGCTGTGTCCTGTTGGCTGTAGGAGCTGTCAGCCAGGGAGGAAGAGGGAAGGCTGCAGCGTTAGGCATCAAAGTGCCCCACTGTGGAGGTTACCCAGTTGGGCACCTCTCCCACATGCAGAAGTGTCCTTGCCCTCTTTGCTGTAGTCGTGGCTTTGGAGGTCCTGCTTGAGAGCCTGCTTGAGCAAGAGTTGTGATGGGCAGGGTTGGTGGTGCAGCCAGTGCCCAGCCTGCTGGGTTTGTGGGGTGTCTCCTCCTCTGGATGTTGCTTGGCCTTGGCCATGTGGTGCCCTGAATAGCTGCCTTCTGGCCTCTTGTATTTCCCTCTGGGTTCTCCAACTGTGTGTGGAAATGCATTTCCCAAGCAGTGTGGGTGAAGGGAGATCAAAATCCCTGCCCAGTTCTTCCCCATTTCTTCTCTAGCGTAAGAAGGGGTCTGTGATTTCAGTAGCACTCCTTTGGTCCTGGGCAGTCCCTGTACCCAGGTGATGCTCCCAGATTTCATCAGTCTCTCCGTGGCTGCTCTGTAGGAGCAACTGGAAGTAAAACACTAAGTACATTTTGCAAATGATACAAACACGAGGTATGCAACCACCCCTGTTTCTTTGAATAGGTTCCTATGCTTTTATTTGATATTTGCAATTCAGAAAACAAATGAAAAAAATCAACAATTTTCTGTCAACCTTCTAAGTCAATACTCTCTCTACTGATTTGAGTATTTTTTTTTATAAAGGATAGGTTTGATGTAGAGCCTGTAGGAATCAGCACTTTTGTTCCCTTTAGCATTTGGATCAGGCCCTGGGAGGTTTATGAAAATCTGTCCTAAGTTTGAGGACAATACAGAGGAAGACAATAAACCTTAGGAGCCTGTGAGCAGAGTTAAGTGACAGGAGTTTGGGCAGAGCAAGGAGGGTCTCCTCCAAGTGCCGGAGCATCCCTGAAGGCCTGGCCCAGGCAGACGCAAGCTGCAAATCAGCTGGCCTTTGCTGTTACCCTCCAGTGCTGTTCAACTCAAAAGCCTGGGAGAGAAAAGCTGTGTCTGTAGGCTGAGACAAGGTGGCTGGTCAAGCCAAGAGGAGACAGCTAGTGACAGGTTTGTAGCAGCTACTGCAACAGTAACTAGTACAAGAAGTGTATGAAAATAATAGCTACTACCAAAAACTAGTACAAGCAACTTGCTTGGTGTATTGGCTTTACTAAAGTTCATCATGCAAACCTGATCACATAAAAGCAATGCTGAGCCACAGGGCTTTGGCCGTGGTCTGGGAGAACATGTTTTCTCCAGTACATCTTTCCTGTGGTGGCTCACCTCACAAGAAAGTCATTCTTCACTATTTCCTTACTGAAGCAGAATCTGGCAAATACCATGAGCAGGTTAGAAACATCTGTACTTTCACCCAGCTGTGTAACCAGCGTCCCAGACTGCATCATTTGTTCTAGTACTTCTTCCTTCCAATTTTCAGCAATGTTTTCTAGGCATCTTCCAGCACTTCTCTCACTATTAAATATGAAACCTGAAAAGAAGCTGCTAGAGATTTATCGTTAATGTTAGTGAAATGTTCTAAATGTCACCCTCACAGTGGAAAAGTGTTCTCTGATGTTCAGAGGGAACCTCCTGTGTTTCAGTCTGTGTCCATTGCCTCTGGTCCTGGCACTGGGCACCACTGAAAAGAGCCTGGCTCCATCCTCTTTGCACCCTCCCTGAAGGTATGTATATACATTGATGAGATCCCCTGAGCTGAACTGACCCAGCTCTCTCAGCCTTTCCTCGGAGGACATGCTCTGGTGCCTTCATCATCTTCGTGGTCCTTCATTGAACTTTCTCCAGTGTGTCCATGGCTCTCTTGAACTGGGGAGCCCAGCACTGGACACAGTACTCCAGGTGTGGCTTAACCAGCGCTGAACAGAGGGGAAGAATCACCTCCCTCAACCTGCTGGCAATACATTGTTTAATGCAGCTCGGGATAGTGTTAGCTGCCTTTGCAGCCAGGGCATATTGCTGGCCCATGTTCAGCTTGGTGTCCACCAGGATGCCCATTTTCTGCAAAGCCACTTTCCAGCTGGGTGGCCCCCAGCACGTACTGGTGCCTGGGGATGTTTCTCCCCAGGTGCAGGACTTTACACTTCTCCTTGTCGAATTTCATGAGGTTCCTGTCAGACCCTTTCTTCAGCCTTTTCTCCAGGTACTAAATCCTAGTACCATAACATTTTTAAATCAAACTGAAATCAGAAGAGTTTTGTTCAACTCAGTCTCTCAGCTTGGTATATAGAGTACAGTGTTGATTGAAGGCAGCATGGTTTTGATTTTGAAAGACCAAAACCATGTTATGGCTCATCTTTGTAAGATTTTTATTATAATAAATTACGTAGAATATTTTGCCTCACTTTCCTTAGTCATGACATTTTATTTACACACTATAATAACTTTTAAATATCATGCTCTTAATATACAGCAAACAAATAATTGCTTTTCTTAAGAGCTCCCTTTATCACCTCTCAGGCTTCCACAAATCGCAATAAATACATATCTGACATAATGTTTTTCTCACCTAGAAAAGTCACCAAGTTGATCTGAGAACCTTCTAAGCATTTCAAAGTTATCCTCCATCGATATCTTTGCCAGCAGAGTACAAGGGCTTCTTTTCAATTTGCAGTTGCACTGGGAGAAGTGTTTTGATTCCTGATTTAGACTGTGGTCTCCCAGAGGTTCCATGGTTTCTGGCTGAAAGATAAAACTTCATGCTTTATGTTTCCTTGCAGCAGAGCCATAATATGCATGATACACTGTGCTCCAGTCCATAGGTTTTTGAAAGTAAGTAAGTGCAGTACTTATTTTTTGGGGTCTTCTGACACTTCAGCACGGTTTCCTGAGGGAACGAGTCAAGCTGTATACATTTTCATCTTCTCTTTGTTGCACAAACTGTGTGGCACTCTCAGGGAATACTTGCAGTACTGTGAGGTAATGGACTGGAGTGTCTATATAAAAATATCTGGATATTTGGCACTGGTACAACAGGCTGAAGTATAAAACTAGCTGCATTCAAACAAATGTTGTGTTCTCTAGCATAACCTACCCAACAGTGGGTGCAGGATTAAATAAAGCCCTTCAAATTAGGAATCACTATTTGTTCTTTCCTGTGTAAAGTCAATCACAAATGAACGTGGATCTGAAATAATATTTTAACCATAATAAGTCTTTCACACTCCGGTGTATCTTGAACTCATTGTTTCAAATAATGGGCTATAGCTTATACCATGTGGGAGGCACGGAGCCAGGACAGACTGTTCCAAGCAGATCAGCCTTCTCACTGTTCATCTGGAACTTTATCCAAACACTGACCCACTTGAAAAGCCTTACTTAATAAAATGGGTAATATGGAAATTATCACCACACATCCTTTGCCATCTTTGAAAATCTACAGTGATGATACAGTACAAGCAAGCCTGAAGCTACTTAAAAAAATACTAATTTAAAATTACAGATTTAAGGTTGCAAGCACAGAAGTATTAACCTTGCTCTACTCTCTAGACCTGGAGGTCTACATTTTATGTCTCTTTGCTTCCCTCCACCCCACCACATGATTGGTAGTTTCACTGAAATATGCTTTCTTTCCTTCCTTTTCCCTTTGCTTTTCAGAGGCCTGCTAGGTTCTCTTTTTTGTGTGTCAGTTCAGGCTATAACCCTGCAGTTTGAGTTTATCTTGGCTATAAAATGCAACAGTAATTTATATGCTCCCTTACTCGATGCTCCTCTGAGGCACTGCCAGCCGTCTAGCCAGCAGTTTAAAGAAAGCTGTAATGAGCACAAGTGTGCAGTGGGTGAGGGGAAGTCGCACGCAGCACACAGCCGTGTTCCTGTTTCCTTAGCTGGTGGTGGTTACATTTAAATGGCATTACAGCAAGCTGTCAGCATGGTGAGATTCTCTGCACAGGCACCGCACACCTCCTCCCGTGGATTTCTCATTCCTTTCTTTCATTCCTCAGTAAAGAATAGATTTAAAGGATGAGACAAAGCTCAGAGCAGCTGTTATGTGATACAGAACGTGAGTTATGAGTGTAAAACCTTGCTCCCTCCTGCCTTTTTCCCCTTTATCAAGAGTAAGCTCTTTGAGCAGGCAGACAAAGCCTCATGGTGATCTTGATGTTCTTGACATGGGCTTTGATTTTAGCTTGCCTGAGCTCCAGTTTTTGATGTAATACAGTTGTGAGTTTTATTTCTTCCACAGCTGTGCAGGATGCTTATTTAAACTTTACCATCACTGTAGTGTTAAAAAAAAAAAAAAAAAAATTAAAAAAAAGGTATTTTGCCTGTAACTCACTTCTGCCAAGGACTTTTTTCCCTGCTGTTGTCTCTAAAACATTGTTGTATGTATAAGTAAAGCAAAAATTGCATGTTCCCGCAGTCCCTGTGTGTTGCAGAAATCCTTCAAATAGCCTCGATACTTTCCCTAAAGTCCATTAAAAAAAAGTAGGTTAAACTCTGATCTCAGTGAGGCCAGTGTGAATCCAGAAAAGAATCCCACGTCATCCCACTAGGATCAGTAGAATTCATTTAGCATTACATTGATGCAACAGATGAAAACCTGGCTCAGTGCAACCCTTCGACTTATATGGCAAAATACTTCCTTTTCCTAGAAACTTTCTATAAAAATCAAACCCTCCAATTTCTAACTGGAGGTTTGGGGCTCTTCAACACACCAGCAGAAAAATATGGTTTTGATTCTTACGATATTCTTAAATAAGCTGGGAGTTATGATCTGATAAAAGACACTTTCAGTGCAGAAACCCAGTTCTCCCTCAACTCCCACCAATATTGCATAAACTCTAATTGGCCTTGAGCTACAGTTTCCCTATGCAATACAGCAGGACAAAAACTAGGACTTCTTAAAAAAGGCAGAGTCGTGGAAAATGCTGGAATCATCTTAATCATGGCAGAGCACAGGGTACAGGTCAATTATTTCTTATGTGATGTTTTTAATTATTGGTCACACACACAAGCTAACTTGAAAAGAGAAACTCCCCCTCAGTCACCACACTCAATCTGTCCAAATCCATGATATATTAAGCGTTTTGGAGTATCTGAACCCACAATAATGAGCAACTAATCTAGGCTGATTTAAGCTTCATTAACCAGAGGAATTATATGTAGATAACCGACAAGTCCATATACATTTTGAATCACAATTTAGAGTGAGGTCCCATCTGGAAGGTCTTGACTCCTATGCTGTTTATTTTAATAAATCCTGGCTAAGTAGTTAAATGTAATAAAGCCCTCCCTCAAGGTGCAATTTTCACTATGATTCAATAAAAATAAACCTACAAATGCACGATCTCTTCTTTCATGGAGCCCATGAACAGGTTTGTTTAATCATAAAACAAAGTGTCCTAGAGGGGTCAGAAATATAGGCAGGAAGTAACAAAATGAGATTCAATGTGAAAAAGGCAAGTTAATGTGTCTGAGGGAAAATAAACTGAAACAGATATTCAGCATGAGGGGGGCACTTGCAAAACAGTGAAGGTAAAAAAGCTCAATAAGACTAATAGAAAACTTAAAATTAGCAAAGAACTTGCAGTAGAAAAGTGGTGGCAAAAAAGACCAGTACACTTTATGAAACTGTATGAAAAAAACATCATTTCTCACATGCAAGAGGTGACAGTCCTGTGTATAGCAGTGGTGTGACTGAACTCAAATGTCAATATTCATTTCTTGGCAACTCAGATAAAACAGAAAGTTGCTAACATGTCAGAGAAAGTACAGAGAACTTCCATAAAGAAAGGATTGCACAGCATGATCAAAAACACAGATCCTGAGCTTTCTGCTACAGAAAACAATTTCAATATTTCCACGGACTTAAAATGTAGCAAGATCAGCTAAATAGCAATTAATGGCTGCTATGATTAACTGCAGGATGCAGGCATGAGGGAGACATCAGAATTACTGAGGTCAAGGACTGACTATGAGTGATCCTCTGAGCCTCTCTTCCTCTTCATCATCCACAGAAGGAAACAAGCTTGGATCTACAGGAGACTACATGGTGGTCTGCAGTATGGAGCTGCACAGGGTTCTTGGTCCAAGAAGGTATAACTGTGAGTCAGAAGATGGAAGAAAGCCAAAATAAATGTAGACTGAATATCAGAAAAAACATCCCTGCTCTGAAATAGAAGTCTACCTTCCCTGAAGAGTTGGAAGAAAGTACCACCATCTGTTGCATCATTTAAAACAAAAGAGTATAACACACTACAAAATACATATTTTAGCAATTTAGATGAAGGTTCCTATCAACGTGTCTCATACTATACTTGTTGTTTAGATTGTGACCTGATGCATCTGCGTGGTACAAGCTGTGGTCATGCAGCTCCCTGCTTTGGCTGTAACTCTCTATCAACCTGCCTTGGATTTCCAAGGACCAAGTAAACTCCCCTACATTTTTCCTCAGTAAAACCATTGGGCCAAAGCCCCCTTCACACTTCTTCTGTCCATGCGCTTATCCACAGAGGGCACTTCCAGTAAGCAGCCAGTGCCTCCTTCCCAAACTGGCATGAATGGGAGAAATTAACCAATCCCTCTCTGCTGAGGCAACTAATAGGTGTGCCTCATTCAGCAGTATAACCAGTGAAAAATTTCATATAAAAGAATGACAGACCATATTTTGGACTCAGAGTTTAGGAGTACATGCATCCTGGATAGGCTAAAAGAGCCTAGACTTCCACGAGCTGCTAGAAACAATCACATACTCTGAGGCTAATTTGGATATTTGGATTTCATCTGAAACCACTTTACCTTGCTGCTTGATTTATGGAAAGAAACCTGTGTGAAAATGAAGAAAAATTACTTTACTTCCATCTTTCCCACAGTTAGGATTTTATTTACTTTATATAATGACTTTCTTCCTTGTCACCAGAAAGCAACAAATGACAGGACATCACACTTACTAGACAAGTGCACAAAAGGAGGAGCCACAAGATTAAAAGGCTGCTGTGCAGATACAGCAGCTTCATTAACATTTCCTCCCTCCTTGCTAAAAATTGAACAGGCAAAGATAGGATTGAACTTCAAAAAAAGAATGACAATTATTAATTTTTTTTCCTCAGGTTCATGATCTGATTTTTCTCTCTGTAACTGCCCTCACATCCCACCGATTTCTTAAACTTGACATCTTTCTGGGTTTCCTCTGGCTCTTTGGATTCAGTTCCAAAAGAATAATGACAAAATTGCTGGAAACACTTCTGGCTACTTTGGATGGATTCAGAAGTACCTCAAGCTTTGCTCCATCCTTACAGATTTTGCCTGTCTGGTTTCCAATGAAGAAATAACATAAATGATAACTCTAAGTGCCAACTGCTTGCTATCCAAAAATCCAACATTATTCCAGGACAATAATGCATTATATTCTTTCTCCTATTGTACATGTTTTCTTCTTTTTAATTAGGAATGAATAGGTAAAATAAGCATTTAAATTACCTTTGTTAGGATGACCATAATTGATTGAACAGGAAGGTGGCAGTTCTAGTAATGACAAGAGATTTTTTTCATGTTCTTGGCAAATATGAGGCATAAATCACTGTCTTCCTTGGGAAGATGTTTCATATTTTGAAGATTTTTGTTCAGTCAGTTAAGAATTTCGAACTTTCAGATACCAATGATGCCTTGTGAGAGTTTTAAATACCTACTTTTTTATAATCAATAATCTTTATGTTAAGAAATTCAAGGAAAAACCACTGAGAAAGCTCTCTTTCATTTTTTTGATCACCAATCTAATTAGAAGGTTGCTGGTTTTGATTTTTTTTTTCAATGGAAACTGATTTATAGAGTAGGCGGCAGTCAGCAAAGAAAGTAATGACACATAGAACCTTTGAAAGAAAGCCCCTTTCATGCCCTACAACTATGTAGTCAAAATGAGTAATTGGATGAAGAGCAGATGTCAAATCTAGAAACACCAGTGTCATGGCAGCAGGCAGAGAACGAAAGAGGTAGAGGTATTTTTAAAAGCATCAGCCACTTTTCAGACAGCCACCTGCTAAGTAAGTGCCTGTCCCCTGATAGTTGAAACAATCCACACAAAGACTCCTGCCCAGTTTCTGAAACAAAAACCAACAAAAGATGCAGAACTGCCATTAGCCATCCCTGATTGGAAGCAGATTGTGGCCCTGCTCTCCCCCCCGCCCCCGTTGTATTTTGCATCTTCTGCTGTGAGTCAGTCCCTCTTGACTGCTTCTCGTCAGGACAGCTTTCGTGAACACTGGGAGACCTGCACTTGCTCTCAGTACTCTGTCTGCTGCACTGAGAGCCGTTTTCAGTCCTTCTCGAATCCCTACAGGTTTTTTTGCATAGATGCTGGGACCCTTGCATGACAAATTTAAGCTACTGCTAACAGGCTTGCTTTTCACTTTTACCTTTGACGCAATTCTATGCCTATTGATACCTGCGGATAAGAGGTTGAAAACTGCTACAAAGGTGCATTTCAGGCTCCTGTGCTCTCAACACAGCACCCACCTCCCACCAGATTTATGCAAATGTTTGGTTTAAAAATTTGGAAGCCAGCAAACACAGGAGTTGAGCCTGGCTACTCAGTTACTGCTCCGGAGGCAAACAAAAGGAAGGAAGTGAACAAATCAGGGGGAGGGAGAGACGGATTAAGTTACCAGAGACTCTGACCCTGAAGGCTCAAGAGGTAAAGTCAGGGAAAGCAAAGGCACTAGTTAGTTGGGAATTCCTTTGAATTCCTTTAATCCCTTAGGTCAATTTAAAGGGAAATGATCTGACTGCTCTGCATCTGCTAGTGATTGAAGGCAAATAAGGAGCATTGTGTGATTTCCAGTTCAAGAAGTATATAGTACACACAGCTTTTATGAAAGCAAATACAGCAAATCTCAATTGACCTGGGTTGACTAATAAACCCTGAGATGCCTCTAACATATGGGAAGCTGATGCTGGTACAGACTTCCCAGAATAAAAACAAGAAAGAGAAAGAAAAGCAAAAAACCCCAAACCCTCCAAGTCTCTAAAGTGAAGGAGGGAAAAAGGGGAAATAATTTATTGCAATATTTTTGGCTCAAACACTGTAGTCCCCACATCATCCTCAATATTTATTCTGCTATTATGTAGAGAGAAAAAAAAAGCCTACTGGGCCTCTCAGATTAAGCCTTCTGCTACACGTCTGTAACTGGAAACAGCCTTCCAAGGCTTGTTTATGTAATGACACCATACAGTAAGAGCCTGGCTACAGAGGAAAGCTTTACCGGGCCTTCTAATAAATATTATTAGTTTGTAGCACTGGAAATGATCCCATTTGGGCTTGTAATGTGCAGTGATTAAGGGCTAGACTGTGTCTGTAAAGCAATAGCTTGGCCATGGGTGTCGATTAACACAAAGGCATGCTTTCCAGAGACCACTCAACAGCCCATCGTCTCTGGACTCACTACCCATTTCTTTATCATTCCCCTTACACTCCCACAGGCACCACGCATGGCAGCTCCACAGTGACGAACCTCCCCCTTCCCCACTCTGCCCAGTCTCAGGAGGTTCATTTCCTAGGGCCTGGGGCTCAGGAACTCTCCAACTGAGATTAACCTTTATGCAAAGGGTCAGAGGAAAGACTTTTCTTGCCTCCTCACTATCTAAATCTGTATCAATACATGGAAAATAAAATGCATAGCTGCAAACTAGCAAATACAGCAGAGCAAGGATCAACCAGTTGTTGGAATACACAGCAATCCTTGTATATTATTTTTTAATGCTTGATAAATAACATTAAACTAAGCTCACTTCACAAAAGATTTTACTCCTCCAGGTTGCCAGTTTTAGCTCAGCCCCCTGCAAACTTCTGAAATACACCAGGTCCGACTACAAAAGCTCTGCTCCCCACTCCTGCCTGACTGCCTCCTTGTTATTAGCTACATTTTCAGCCTGAGAAAATAGGCAGTCTTTTCCCCCTGACTGTATCTATTTGCAAAAGACTCTTCCTTCCACATGTATGTGTGTACACTTTGCCCTCCCATAGCACATTATGGAAAACCATCATTCAAATGCATGAGCTCTGCACCCTGACTAAGGCTGATAGAGTCTGGCTGTGTTGCACAGCAGAAGAAATTTGAAAAAAATTTAGATTTTAGTTAATTAAGAATAACTTTCTCTACTTTCTCTATTTGCTATTGGTATAGCTCCTACAGTGTTTAATAATTTGAAGAAAGAGGGATTTTATAACAGAGTTGTTCTGCAACAAGATTGCCTGGCCCCCTCTTCTAAATACAAAATTTCTAATTCTTTAAGCCAACTGTTGAATCCTTAAGAACTTCTTTAGTTACTCCTGGGATAAAATTCTTTATTCCTTTCTTGCAAGTTGAATGATTTTGGCAAGAGAGTAAGAGTAACAGAAATAATAACACTAATAATAGGAAACGATTTCGCAAAGTTAATTTCAAATGTTGCATACCAAAACCTGTTGAATTATTTTTCCTGGGATTCCAAAAGCTGTGCTAGTTCTTGGCAATGCTCAAACCTATCCCCTTACTCCTCCATGCTGCTTTGTTTCCTACAAATCTGCTGACAATATCTTTNTTCTGTACAAGATGCATCTTAAACTTTTCTTCAACAAACAAAATTCACCTCTTTGCAAAGCACCTGAATAAATGTGTTTATCTGAAGGTTAATTAATGTAATGTACCAGTCATATCAATTGCAAGAGATAACTTACCAACATGGGAATAAAAATTTAAAGATATGCTTAGTACAGAATTACGTCTAGAAATGTAGGGACATGTATTTTCAGGAAGTACTTAATGAAAGGAGTGTGAATATGTGAAGGAAAGAATGAAGTTTGAAATATCCCACTGTCTTGGCTTTCTCTCTTTCTCTCTC
>WAAD01038399.1:104391-119569 GCA_013389945.1 Fregata magnificens | reverse complement strand
GAAGTAATCTTCAAATTATTTCAAATGTTTACTACCGCATGCATACCTAGCGCAAAAACTGAAAGAAATGTCAAATGTCACCACAGCAGGTCTTTAAAAAGGTTTAAAAAAAGGGGGTTGTTTAATAAATGCTCTACCATCTTCAATCTTCTGAACAATCTTACCTGTCTGGGCTAGTCAGTCACCATATAGAAAACTCATAGAGAAAAGCATACTCATGGCCTCCTCTCTGCCACCGTCAAATCTTCAATTCAAAACGAGCACTAAAGAGAGATTGTGATGCCAATCTTGAGACTCTTGTTTAAGTACAAATCAATTAACTGACTGACAACAGATACAGCCTTCAACATAGTGAAAATGAGAAGATACATTAGTCGAACAAGGATTTAAGCAGTGATCTCCTGGACTTTACATCAAACTAAAGTCAGTGAAGAATATTCTATGGACAACCTTCCATATAACATGAGAGAAACAAGCCAGGGTTTGTAACAATACAGTGGGAATGGTACTTACAGTAACATTGCTGCATTTGGAATGGTCACCATCCACAAGAGAGAGAGTGTCTCTAAACGATGGTGGATCTGCTTATGCAGTGAAGTATGACACATCTGAAGAACTGATTTGACTGTCCTTGCTCAAGTTTAAGTTGAGAATGTAGGTAAACTTATTTAAATAAGACAGGAAGACATCGAGATTTCATAAGGAGTTCACCCAGAAGGTGACACTTAATATTAAAATCAATTTTCTTAGATGTGAAAAGGTGTTAGACATTTCCACCAAAAATAAATCATGCCATTTATTCAATTAGACAGGTATAAAAGGGGAAAAAAAAGGATAAGAAAACGTATAAATAAAGCATGATCCAGAAGCTTCAAGGTAATGCAGGTCACAAAAGCAGGCTTGAACGCATTAGGTTTTCTAAATGCAATACCATCAGATGGGAAAAGGTTAAAAGAGAAATGTTTTGGGGTTATACATCAATAACATCACAGGTAGACCTTCAATCCAAAGGAAATTCAGGAAGCAGAGTTCTACTTCCAGACAGTTTTCTCTACTAATCTGTTCTTCCCCTCTCTAGTATTCAACCCTTCTCTGAACATTTACTCATCTCTTCCCTGTTTTTCTCTTTCACCTTTTACTCCATAGTGCTAAGAAATGGAAAATAAGTGTAACGTTGATAACACGGCCCACTCAGGCTCTAGGGATCATATGCCTGTAGCACATAGGGGGAAAAAAATTATTTTTCAATTGGAAGGAACAAACATTCATCACAGTGCTCCCTCTGAACCAGGATCTTTTCAGTTCCTTCCACTGCAGTGATGGAATTAAACAACTGTTGCAAAGCTGGGCCTAGAGAAAACTTTTGCTCTGGGCAACAAGAGGCACAAACAATGTAGACGCTGTTCACACACATGCAGCAGACCCTGATTCAATTCTGGCAAATTCTACAAATTGCCAGAGTGATACTATGCTGTTCAAGATTCAGATTACAAAAGGATTAGTTCCATACAGAAGGCTGTACAGAAACCTCCATTTTGCTGGACAAGAGGGCAGAAACTCAGCATGAGACCATGAACTGTGGTTCCTCCAGAACATTATCAAATGCTCTCAGTTCAGCTGCCAGATTCCCACATTCATGAAACACCCATTTGAGAACAGACTATAGTAGTAGTCCTTCATAGATAATGATCAGTCACCTGCTTCAAAAACCTAATATGGCTGTCCCATCCCTAGCAGGTACCGGACTGCCGTGGTCACATCATAAAAGCATTAGTAGTTTCCAAGTATTACTACTTATCTGTCAGAGGAGACAAGAAAAGAAGAAACTAAGTGGTGTTTTAAGTCTTTTCACTGCAGCCACAGGTCTAGTTCTCTCCATCAACTACGTATCTAACAGCAAGCTGAGACATTAGATACCACACTAAGACTCAAAAGCAGCAAAGTCTCACCTGTTGTATGTCTGAGAGGAGGGACTCCATTCAGAATCCATAAAAACAAGATCAGAAGCCTTTCACCTCCTATCCCTGTGAAACTACCACTATTGCTTTTATCTAGGATAAAATAAAGGAAGAAAGATGGGAAGGCAGGAGTGATCGACCATATCTACTGTCTTCTCTTGAGCTTCCAGAATACTTTTTAGCTCCTGTACAGGCAAACAAAACAAACAAACAAACAAAAGTGAAACAGAGGGATGGAGAAATCTTCAAAAGAATACGCAAAGATCAAGGCATCAGAGCAGACTGAGCAAAGGCTAAAACTAAAAACTTGCTGCTGAAGCTAGGAAAACAGAACTAAAGAAGGATCGGTGAATTCCACTGATTATACACCATTTCAGGAGCACGGACTATATATTAAAAGGCAAACAAGCTATGCTTGCACAGCCCCAATAAATGTGGCTACAAAAAAAACCCAAAACAAACAAAAACCATAAACCAAACCAACCCCAATTCCAAAACCATTCCTATTCCCCAACAGAAATAAAGACATTTTCAGCGTACTCTCTAGGTTTTTATCTCACCAACCACTAAAAATATCAATCCCACAAAAAGCATACAGGGTTGGTTTGTTTGGTAAAAGACAGGGCTTTGTAAAACCCAATGAAGATGATGAAGCAAAGGGAAAAAGAACACACACAACGTAACTGGAGATGCTGACTCTTGCTGACCCTCACTCTCTACCACAGGCTGCCTCTAAGAAAGCTGTACATTGAAATCGGATTCCCTTTTCTGACCTACCACGTTGTGCTACAGGACAGCAACCACAACCTGTACAGATGTTCCAACACAGGCAGCCAGCAGATGGCCCAATATAAGGATCCAGCCCACACTAACCTTAGGTATTCAGTCTGTTTTCAGACATCCCAGACCTAAGCTTCAGCCCAGGTTCCATCACTGCTCTCGATGGCTACTTCCACCAACACCTACAATTTTTTTCATTAAAGTGCCCTGTTTTAAGGACATGCTTTCTCTTGGCACATATGATGAGCATATTAAGAGATTGATTCTATGTCAGTAAGGAAAATGAAGAAACTCTGAAGTTTCAAAAAATTAAACTTGAAGAACTAAGGACAGGAAAATATTTTTAGATCTTACTGAACTATAATAAACACATCACTTTTATGAAGTCTGAACAATTAAGTTTTGTTAAACAACTATTGCCAGAAAACCAGCTAAAGCCAGAGGAATTAAAGTCTGCAAGTAAGCTTTCCCACATAACTTGTTTCTGTTCTTCAGTCCAATTCCCATTACTAGTTGCACCTTTGCAGTCCAAGGGAAAGCACACTGACAGAGGTACACCGAATCTTCTCAATCTAAATTATTTATGTTCATAGATGAGAATTTAGTTGTTAACACTCTACGACCATTGACTTCCACTGTGCCATTTCCTTGCTAAGTGCAATCCAAACTAGCAAGCTCACATGCTAGTTAGCTTTCCAGTTAAACTCTCCAACAGGCACGTGACACAGCGTACGGATACATTACCAGAGCTGAAGTACAGAAACAGTTGAGCTTAATAAACCATTTCTGATTTATGCAATCCGACTAACAACAGATTCAAGCACTCTTTGACTGCCGTGCCAACTACAGCATTTACTTTCTATTCCAAAGGAAAAATCTCAGGATACCGTTCACTAATGAGAATGCATTAGCCTGTATGCTGTTGTCTAAATGACCAGACCAAATCCCACTGACAAGCCAAAGATCTAGACTTCAACCTAAGAAGTTCAAAATTAAATAAGTATAACTACTCTTCAATTTGTACACAGAAAAAAAAATACTTATCTCCACTTATTTCCAAAATCTCTGAAAGAGTCAGCTGGTTTATGCCTTATGTGTATTAATTACTATGGCCATATAGATGAATACCACTGGTGCCAAAAGAAAGTCAGTTCACATTTTCATGTAAATGCAGGTTAAGGACAAAATGTCAGACAGCTCTCATTAGCACAGCTGGACAGCTCAACATGGAAGAAACCATTACATTTATTATTACATCAGCTATACACTAAGGTAATAATAAATAACGTAGTAATAATAATGTAATAAGCTATATGTAACTTGTGACTCCACTAAGCCTGTTTCAAGTAAATGGTCCTCCAAATGAAACCGACTGTGCTGGAAAGCAGCTTAACTTACTACTGAACTGGAACAGATAAACAGAAGGAATTAACAGGTGCACAATACACTGTAGATCTATCAAAGTCTTAGTCAAACTGCAATCATTAATTTTAACTCTTACAGCCACAGTCTTCCATTCACTGAAAGGACTCAAGGGAAGATGTCTGTCTGTCTCTCAAGAAGAACGGTTTGTCAGAAAACCACTTGTAAAAGCCATAAACCAGTACCACAGTATCATATAAACCAACCCAAATTAAAATAAAAGCATGAATTTTTAAAATAAGCTTATCTGATCAAAACCTAATATTTAACAGCTTACCACTCAGTTCTAATGAAATAACTTTTTGAGTATTTTGAAGCATTTGCCAAGAGAAAGCACCATAATCAAAAGGATCTAGCAAGTTTAATGCAGAGGTGCTCAAGCAATTACCCAGAGGCTGTATTAGTTTTTAGACCAATTCACATAGGCCCAAGGTTCTCTTTCCTCAGGACATTTTGGGAGTAGGCTGGAAGTCAGATGAATCGTTTTAATTGCTAAGCTTTGTCTTGCCCATATCACAGGCACTCCCCACAGTACATGACAGGCAAAGAGCCAAAATGTTCTTAGGAGAAAGCATGGCCCAGATCAGGTTCCTGGTCCCAGAGCTATCCATACAACCCAAAGACTCCCTCCCTAACCAAGCACAAGGAGCCTCTAAAAACAGAGCAGGAAAGAGGTGCGCATACTGTGCAGCACATCAACCCTGGGCTACACTGTGAAGTGGCTCTGTGGCTTTCAAACAGGAGATCCTGGACAAAACAAATTTACTGTTTTGTTCTGGTGAGACTCGAAATTTTAAAACAAATTGAAAACTTTTTTTTTTTTAAATGTAGATGAGGCTTAGAACACCAAGCCAAAGAAACTTTATTCCGCGTTTGTTGCTCTCTGATCAGATTCTGTTACAATAAACTGACCAGAAAAGACTTAATTTTGCTCCTTTGAGCTTATAATCACCTTTTCCTCCCATAAAAGGTGAAGATCTATTCCATATTGAAGGTTATAATTAGATATTCCAAATTTTTAACACTCTCCCTAAGCTCTCACAGCTTTGACAACTTCCTCCCTAACCTTTATGGAAAACTTCCATCATTCCCACTAACTGTTCCAGAAAAATACAAATCTCTGCTTTACGCTTCAGTCCTCGTCAACATGCCAAAGGGAAAGATATTCCAAATCTCCAGCATAAATAAAATTAACGTTTATGAGCAAAGACTCACACCGTTAATACTAATTACATAAAAATACTGCCAGTACCACATCGTTGAGATTCCCTTCAGTCTCAGTGAGGTGAAATGTATTAGGCTGTTAACCATCTTATTACAAAATGCTTTTGATGATTAACAAACCACATTGCAAAAAAGATTAGAGGATTCCTCTATGCCCCTGCTAGTTACCAGGGTTTGAATGTATTTATGCAGTCTATAAAATCTTTAAGAAAAGCATAAACAATGAGTAAAACAAAGAAGTAGCAGTTAAAATGTAAATTATTTTTAGCAAAAAGTCATTTTGTAACTTTTTAACATTGCCTCTTTCTCTATTTACACAGTCTTAAACCTAATTCTGAAAAATATTAACTTAAATTTGCACAAATGTATTATTTTAAGGAATTAAGTCAGTGAAAGTACAAACTAAGTGAAAGTACTACAAATGTGACTGTTTTTAAATATACACACACACACAGAGTAAGAGCAGCCTCTTCCCAGGCAAAGAAAATAATTTAAACAAACAGGGCAAAGAAACATTTAAGAGACAATGTCACATTTACATAGAAAGGTTCAGAGGAAAAAAGGATCAAGATAATAGTCTCTTATAACACACAAAGCATCAGAAAAAGGAGAAAACTGGTGTATCTCAGAGTCACAGTTCAGTGCTCTAATCTGTCCCTTCAACCTACTATTCCAAGAAGAAAAATTACATTTAACTGACTCCAGGAACACACACAAAATCATAAACATATTTTACAATGGGTAAGTTGCAGCCTATAAAATACTTCAGCAAATTTGGGAAAAAAGTGGCTTTTAAAAAACACTAATATATTAAGGATAACTGGCATCAAGAAAAGCTGCTTTAATATAGCAACTATGGAATTAGATAAAACAATTCCTAAATCTGTGCCAAATTCTATTACGGATTATATTGTTTTGGACCATGGACAACTGGAGAAATACTACTCACTCTCCACACAACAGTACTGTGAAGATCAATGACTGCTAGTGAAACGTAGAGTATATATGGAGTATTCTTCATAAACACGTACTGAGTCTGGCTGGGATGGAGTCAGCTTTCCTCACAGCAACCCACAAGGAGCTGGGCTTCGGATTTGTGACTAAAAGCGTTGATGACACGCCGTGTTTTGGCTATCGCTGAACAGTACTTGCACAGCATAAAGGCTTTCTCTCTTTCTCCTGCACTCAGCCCCCACCCCAGCAAGCAGGTTTGGTGGTGGGTAAGAGGCTGGAAGGGGACAGAGCTGGGACAGCTGACCTAAGCTGGCCAAAGGGATGTTCCATATTACATGACGCCATGCCCAGCAATAAAAAACTAGGTGGCTCTGTCTCTCAAGACAGCCATTACACCGAGACCAGCTGGGCATCAGCTTGCTTGTGGGAGGTGACGAGAGACTGACTTTGCATCACTTGTTTCTCTTCCTCTTTCCTTCCTTATTAAACTGTCTTTATCTCGACCCACAAGTTTTCTCACTTTTGCTCTTCCTATTCTCTCCCCCATCCTGCTGGGGGTGGTGGGAGGACCAAGCTGCTGCATGAGTGCTCAGCTGCTGGACAGGTGGGGTCAACCCACCAGAACGCTGCACATCTACTATATAGCAATCTCACCTTAAAGCTATTCCATAGTTTTTCATCTTTTTTTTTTTTTTTTTTTAAATTAAGAATTTCACACGGGACTGTGTCAAAACTTCATAAAAAGCCAGGTACAGCATGTGCTGCTACTGCCTTAGCAAACATCAAATTAACCTGGAAATCAGACTGCCTCAACACAATTTACTGTCTCTTTACCACCATATTATCTCTTGGTGCTTATCTATATATTACTTCATTATTAGCTCTATCATTTTTTCAGCTACTTCAGTCAACCTGACTTATTCTAATGTCCTCCTCTTCCTTTTTTTTTTTTTTTGTTAAAAGTAGCATATTTTCCCACTTCCACAACCCTGGGGCCATCACCATCGGTTATTTCCATGAAGCCTGTAAGCAACAGCTGCGCTGCCCCAGGCGCTCCTGTTTGCGGAAGAAAGTGTTCAGCCACTCACAAAACACAGCACTGGCTTACTTCTACTGGCACCCATTAAGCCAAGAGGGTCTAAACATACTTCAACTTATCCAAAATTTGTATCAGGGACAGGGGTGAGTTGTGTTTTCCTTTAAGTTTCTGGATACAATTTATCTTTTTCTGAAGATCAGAGCAAAGATGAGTTCGGTAGTCTTTATCATTATGTACTTACTTTAATCAAGTAAATGCTATACTTCAGCATTCTCCCCAATTACTATAAATTATCTCAGCATCTTTTTCTCTGGTTTTCTGTCCCCTGACTCTTCACCTTAGCTGTTATTTGTACTGCAATCCAAGATATATGTCCTTGTTTCCAGTGTTCATATGATTCTTTTTTAATGAACAGTATTTCTGGAATTCCGAACACTGCTCTACTGCTCTCTTATCTTCTGCCTGCATCAGAATTTCTCTTTCAGAAATTGACAGATCATCTTATATTCCTTACGTCTTAGGAGAGACTCTATCTACCTATTTCCTTAGCTTGTAAAAGTTATGCTACTTTAAAACTACTAGCTGTCATTTCTTCCATTCCTGACAGGAAGGAATGCTATCAATTCATTATCATTTTCATCAAAATTTAATTAAGTTTCAGATTTTCAAGCACCTTATTAGTCCAAATCTAGTCTAAAGCAGGCATTTCAACAATTTCTACCAGTTTCTGGAAAAAAAGGTGTCCCAAACATTCTTAGATCTTCGAGAACTGCAAATCCTATCTTTTGTCCTTCCAGGAAGTAGTTTTGCCAAGTTCCCAATTTCTGTCAAGCTGTATTCTCTATCACTTCTGTTACTTGCTTAAGAAGGGGGGCGGGGGGGGGGGGAAGACTAAAACATAAAACCACAACATTGTTTACTGCGGATTAGGCATTCTTGTCTTCTTTCTTTCACCAAAAGACATTCCACTGTCTGCTTCAACACCACATCAGCTTCAGCAAAAAAATCCATGAGTGTGCACACATGTATGTATGCAACATAACATCATCTGCCTTTACCGAGCACCTGAAGGCAGAGGACTGCAGCAGCACCTTTGGTCAGTCCAAAGACAAACAGAACGCAGACTATGAAATTTTCTGCCATTTAGGGAAACAAAACACAATCAACCCCATCAGTCGGAGGATGCTCACTTGAAGACTACTAGCCTGTGCTTACAGGCAAGAAGTGGCCAGTCAAATCACCTACTGAAGGCAGAATTTCCTGTGCTTAGCCTTTATAACAACCACCCCACACACCCCTCCCCACAAAAAAAAAAAAAATTCTACTGCCTTGGTGATCCTGTTCAATCATCCACAGCAATTTATGGTATTTGTACTAGAACTATACTAAGCATTTTTCTTGAGAACTTTGCAGAACTGCACTTACGAAGACTTAACTAGCAGCATAAAATTTGAAAACAAACCTTTGCTGGGGGGAAAAAAAAAAAGGCGACCATCAAGCAAGCACACTTAATCCCTGAAACAGTCTCCAAAAGTGACTGACAGATAATTCTGCAAATGAAATGCGCTATGATCTAATACTACATAGTACTCACACACACAAAAATATCCCTACCATATCACAGTTCAATAGCAACTGCTGAACAAAGTTATCTAACCACAATGACTCTTCCAGACCTTCACAACAATCAATATTAGGCCTTATAAAAACCTTCAACAATATATATAGTATTGGAATATCACTGCCTGCCAGAGACTGGCAGAGTTGTAAATAGTAACAGGTTATAAATAACAACGGCTGCATCACACAAAGGCTTCCAGCTACTTGCTGTGCTGTACCCCATTCAAAGAAAATCCCTTTTTATATTATGAAATGCAAACTTTATCGATGCTCAGATCTAGAGAAAGAAGGACCGAATACAGAAAAGCAATAACCCCAAAATAATTCAAGAGCAAAAGCAGACAGACAGCTTTCACTGTGTCAAAGGGATAGTCTTTCAAGGTAAAAACAAGAATAGTAAAATGATTCTATTCCAGTGTTAGGCAAAACTCCTATCAGGATTCTATTTAAAGCTCTAACAGACAAATTTTCAAGAGTAATATTGAAAATCCTGGAAAAGCCAAAAAAGTTAATTTCATGGTATTTTCATGAGGCTTGAAATAACTCGTTTAAAGAATATATTTAGCTTTACAAAATCAAGATAAAATATTCCATCACAAGTGCAAATACCCGATAGTGAAAAAATTCCAGGCATCAAAGGATCCCAACCTATCAATGAAAACTATAACAAAATTGCTGGTTGGAAGCTGAGGCCAGTAAGATGAAAATAAAAGACAGTTATGTCTGACTAGCATTCATCTTTCTGATCCGATTCAATGGTTAGCATACCAATGCTTAACAATCATGTTAAGAAATTTTTTTTGAAGATGCATTTAAATCACACGTAAGGTTTTAAGGCCAATGCACAGACAGCAGTAGAAAAAAACCACAGCTGCATGCAATAAATGGCAGGTAATTATTTAACAGTATCTTCTAGCCCTAAACTTCTTCGCGAGTGTCTTAGATGCACAGTCTGTCCACTAATGTTGTGTTAAAAAAGAAAAAAAACCACATGAAACTTCTAATATCTTTTTGTGTAAAAAATCTTCTAATAGTCATCTTCCATCAGAAGATTAATAATTATGTTTGGAGACATAAGGCTGCTTTCAACCTCTACTTTCCTACCCCCACATCTTGTTGTTCAAACTGTATCTGCTAGCTACCTTTTCAATGGCACGTTTTCCGTTCCAGTGCTGACACGTGCCTGCTGCCAACACGACAACATGCAGCGTAAACACTCTTGCAGAAACCTGATCTAATACTGCACATACAACTGACAGCAATCAACAGCAATGCCAACACCTGGCTTACTCTTTATATCAGTTTTGGAAGAGGCCTACAAGTCTCCTCAAGACAGGTAAGTTTAATAGGTACAACATAAACTAAATTTCATACCAAAAATTATATTTAAAAAGGGGGAGGATCCATTGCCCAACTTTTCCTCCAGCTATGCCCCAGGACACAACAGTTCTCAAACTGTATGCACTCACTGTGATTATCTGCTGCATGCTCAGCTGTTCACAGTACAGTAAGATTACTAAATTACAACCTTTGTGATATTTTTCAATGCCAGTAGCTGCAGCAGTTGCCACAGATATTTTGATTGTAACCTACAAAATCAGGATCTCCTAAACCGTGTTCCATAACAAGAATTCACTATGATTCACTATCTTCTATCTTAAGTATATACACAACTTTTTCGTCCAAACTCGTTACTAACTATGCGGTATCTGAACACTAACATATGACAAATAAGGAGGGGTAAGTGCCATTTTGTTAAGTTTTACCTATACGTACAAAGAGCTAACCAAAAGCAAAGTTAAACCTCACAGCTACAAAATTCATCCAAAACATTTGGTTTGAGACTTGAAACAGAAAAGGCTAGAATATAGCCAAGTACACTGGCCGAGATAGCTTCAGTAGTTAACAAGCTCCAAAAGCACATGGCACATGTTTTTGACAAAACAAACATCAGACTCACAAAAGTCTCAGGCACTCCATCAGCTGCGCAGTAGCAGTGAGAGTATTACATGAGTATAGTACACCAGCATACATTCACAATATAGCACTAGCACAACTTCAAATGACTCTTTCATGCATGACCAAAGGATTACACAATTTATATTTCACCCCCGTCTTTATTCGTGCTTAATCATTTTATATGTAACCTTTTCAGTACAACCATTCACTTCATGAAATGCTCATTAATATCTTTACTGTCAGCTGAGGTACCCCAACACGACCCAAACCAAGCAGTTGCGTGGAGCTTGCTAGCTTGGGCACAGCTCAGCATTAGTACGGCTGTAAGGAAGGGTTTTGGCTCACACCTAGGCCTTAGCAAGCCAGCTTGTAGCGCCCACAGAATGAGCTCAAGCCTCTTGGTGTCTTTCTTTAAATGCTACGACACTCCTAGACATAGTAACTCTACTTTCCTCAAACAGACCTGTCTGATGGGTTATTTACTTTCCCCAGGCATACATGACCGATTGGTTACCCATGTGTGTAGCTGCTGCTGAATATTATTGGCTATTTGGGATTAACATGTCACCCTCTAAGGCCCACCTTGCATGCTGAAGCAAATCTAAATTGAGGTGCTGTATCAAAGCTGACACAAAATATGGATCTCCAGTATGGGCATTTTTCCCCCCCCCAAACAGTCTAGCCCCAAAAGTGTACAAAGGTCCAGGTACCTGAATGTTAAACTACATCTCTACTTACAAGTTTATTCCAGAAAAGATATTTTAGTTATTATAGCAGACTGGGTCATTTAGGAATGCCTGCACTTGAAAATCTACCAAAATAACTTCCAGAGCTTAATCCAGTGGGTTTGGTTTTGGTTTTGTTTTTTCCAGACCAGAATAATTATGGAGGCCTGGATAAATCTAGAATGACACGCTAACATTAAACAAGGTCAAAACTTGTTTATATTAAAACACACTTACAGAAGGTCATTCTTTTGCAAAGGAATGAGATTGCATAAGAATCCTGGGAAATGCACTTTGTAAGAAAGAAATTGAATGAACAGTATTCAAGAGGAGTGTGCAAACAGAAAATGCACACACACAGAAAAAAAGAAAAAAGCAGCACAGACAATCTGAGCACTCATAGTTTGTGACATAGAGGTCCCAAGCCCATGACACAGTAACCTCTTACATAGTTGCAGCAGCTACAAAGATAGCTGCAAACTTGACAAAGTAAATCATACAGCAGAACAAGGTATGCAGACACAAATAGGACTCAGCCATAAAAGCCAGCTGAGAACCAGTGCTCTAAGTATTGCTTTCTGTTTTGTTTCCCAGGTTTTTCGTAGTAGTGACTTAGCTTGAACAGCCAAACTGTCTTTTATAGTGGTTTAATTAACTGAATTAAGCTATATGAGAAAGTTTTTAAATAATCATCATTAATTTCTATCATTGGAAAGGAATAGAGACTCTACAGCCCCACTACGCACACAACTGTATTCCATACAACCCACACTGTTAATCAGTAATTTTAAAAAGTCTAAGCTGTATGTCAGTATACATTGCCACCAACTGTGAAGAGACTCTTCAGCCCATGAGAAATATAGTTTCTATCCCCCTGCTCACCAGGATTTTGCAGAGACAAATTTAGAAGCCAGTTTAGTCTAAACCAATATAACCAACACAAAAAAGAAGACAAAGACCATACTGTAGTTTCATTATTGTCAGAAAGGAAGTAAAAAAATCCCTCTCCAAAAAAATCTGAATTGCAGTAACTGCAAATTTCTCCCTTTTTTTTTTTTTTTTTAAATACAAGAAGCACACAAAATCACAGACTGCCATGAGAGGGTTATTCACACATTTCCTTTGGGCTTATTGTTCTTTAACATTTGTTGAAAATTTAGTCACCTTTTTGTAACACAAGCACTACATTTATGTAGCTCAACAGAAATACCATTTCTTTCGAAGTGAGACATTAGGTAGCCTCTATAAGCTGACTACAAAACAGGGTGTCTTCTTCCCATCAAACAGTCAAGCTAGGCACACACAACTGAACTGCACCTTTAGTATCACGCTCCTTATGCTTGGCATATTTGCTCTCTTGAATACTTGTGTCCTATGCCACCAGCAAATTCTTTTTTGGGTAGTTCAGGTAGAAGTAACATAGCTCCCTGATACAGTGCATATTGTCCAGGCCTTCCATGCCTGGAGTGGTAAAATTCTTGCACCAACATCTTAACATTTTGTTGCCAATTTCTCCTCTAGGCCTCTGAACTCTCCAAGAGAACTTGAAATTACCCAAAGCCATCAACACCTAGGATCACACAAGTTAAGTAAACACATTGTTTTTAATGTATTTGATTAAACTGCTGTAATCTTCCTACTCGAGGTTTCCTAAGTAAACACAGACACTAAAGAGAAAGTAAGTGGAGATGTTAAGTGGCCCATAAGGCTTATTAAGATCAAGCTGATAGTTTTAGCAAGGCTGATGCGACATAAGACTACTAATCTTAGAAACCCCTGGTGATCTTAGAAGCCTAAACTGCAAGCATTTTTTTCTTCAGAGGTTTTAAACGTCAAAGACTATATAGTTTCCTATTACTCTTAAGACATGAATACATTTAAATATATAGCCTACGCACACACAAGATTCCACAGACACATCCAGTGACAACAGACTGGAGCACATCCAAAGAACAGGGCAGGCCAGGCTGTAACATACCGTTCTCACTCTCTTCACTTCCACTAACATAAACCAGGCTTAAAATCATAAAATAAGACTACCTCTTCCTGGAGAATCATGAGACTCTTTTCAAACCATAAAGTAATACAGATACTACAAGGTAAAAAAAAAAATAAAAAAGCATTGTTAAAAAGCTGCCACACAAGAGACGTCCAAAAGCAAGCAGTACTGCAGGGACAACTTGGAATGGTAGAAATCCTTACCAAAAAGCAAAGTTTTGCCAAAACACCCAAGGCATTAAAACAAACACTGAAATCTTTACACCTCTAGTCACAACTGAAAAGCCTCATGAACGTTAATATTTCCCCAGCAACAATTTACAAACCCAACTTTCAAACAGGCAATGGTGAAATGATTTGTTTAGTGCCAGGACTAAAGTGAAGATATTCTAAGTTTTAGGCCATTGCTCTTGCCAGTACAGAAAGACATGGCATAAGGAGCACAAATGCCAGAGTAGGGGAAGCACAGCAGCAGAGGAAGGGGTCGGAAAGTGAGAACAGACTCACATGAGCAGAGACCAGAGAAGGAAGGCACGGGTTCTAGTCAGGTTCTCCTTTTAATGTAACACAGGACAAGGTGTGATTTTTTTTTTTTTTTTTTTTAAGATGGTAGGAAATCCTGTCTCACTGAGCTCTGGTAGCAAGCCCAGTGCTGGCTCTTTAATACTTGCAGCATTCTTTCACTAATACCATTGCCATAAATGTGCAATTGTTTCCACTTTTAATCACTTTCTGGCTTAACACCACTGCCTCATTTTTGCCTTCTCGTACCTTTACTGTAATACTGGAATGAAGGAACATTCTATTAAGCTTCACAGTGTTACACATAGCCTTTATATTTACTCTACCAGCAACATTCACAGGATAACAGAATCTAAACAACTCTTGTGTCGGAGAGCAGGAACCAAATAACCTCTGATACAGATATGAAAAGTTCATTGTTATCTAGATCAAAACATCAGTTTTCTAGCAGCAACACAAGTCATTCCTGGGTTTCAGTCCAGTGCTTCTGAAAAGAAAAATGCTACTTATTCATCAGCAACGCTTCCTAAAGCACATGAATTTTCCACGAACAGGTCTCCTACACAAGTACTGTCAGAGTTCATGCCTGAGGTTTAAGTAAGCCAATCTCTGCATGGCAGATTAAAATGTTCACATTCAGGATCAGTAACTTGCTCTCTCCCTCAGTTGCTAAGCTCACAAAATTTCAGCTCAGAAACCCTTATTCTGACCCTCTTCCCCACAGAGCTTGCTATCCGGGAACAACGCAAGGAAAGAGAGGCAAGCCTGCCTCTCCAGCCTGCTGGCACCTCACCTCAGGGGGCCGAGGTGGCCGGGCAGAGCAGCGGTGGTGTTTACCACCGGCTGCCGACGACCAGGCACAGCTGGCTGTCACCGCAGGCGCCCGCCTCGCACACGCCTCGCACACACCGACCCCCATCAGCCTGCGGGGCCTCCCGGGGCGGGGGGAAGCCGCCGCCGCCAGACCAGGCCGGGCC
>WAAD01038399.1:63912-103778 GCA_013389945.1 Fregata magnificens | reverse complement strand
CGGCTGAGGGGGAGTGGGAGCGGGAGCAGCGCCCTGGGGCGGCGGGGAGGGCGAGCCGGGCTAACGGGAGGGGCCGGAGTCTTGGCCCCGCATGGCGGAGTGCCCCCGGCATCTTCTCGGCGCAGCCCGTTTCCACCCTGTGACGTTCAGCTGTAAGCGCTGGGCTAGCGTTTGGGATTGATCTACTGCGGTTCAGTTCGTCTGTCTCAGCCAGCCCATAAAATGTATGCGCGATTGGCTTCGACCTGCAATTTAGCCTGAACGGTATCAGTATTCAGCAGGTTTTACGGTCTGTGCAAGACCGACGGAAGAAAGGCCGCCTTCGTTTTACATAACAAAGCAAGTTTTAAGCAACGGAGAGAACGAAGTGTAAAGGTGGAAGGCTCCACCATATCCTAACGCGAGGCCTCCCGTGGCTCTAGGTGGGGCCCTGCTGGCTCTCTTACAACCCCGTACTCCCTGTGAAGACGGTCCATGTCCAGTGTCCATCAAGTTTCAACTCTTGATAATACTTAAAATTTCCTGAAAAGTCCATTTTTATCTGGCAAAGCACCTGAATACAATTTAAATTAATTTTGACTGCTAAAATAAAAAGTGAAGCCAGGTATTTGAGAGCTAAAATGTACCAGTGAATGAAATCCCTGTCTATTTTTTCCTGCTTTGCTATGATGTGGTTTGGGTATATTTATGACAAATGCATCTGATGACAAATAACTGGTCACAAATTCCTTTTTTCCTCCAATGAATTCAATATAAACTTTAGTACGTACAAGATAATATTACTCATTTTATAACTGACTCACAAAAGAAACGGGTACTCTTCAGTCGCTGAAAGTCTCTCTCCATTCCTTCCTATCGTGATTGTCTTTATAGAATTTGAGACTGAGAAATCCTGACCTAATGTACAAAATAACTTCTAATAGCTGGAAAACGTTTTAAAATCACTTCAATTGCAGGTTATAGAAATGACCGCCTTGAAGAGACGTGTCATGTAATCACGGCTGGCAAAATGCAACTTCTCCTGTAATTCTGAAGGGTTTTTGGCAGATGAGGAAAAGTGTTTTAAAACTTTTGTTATATACTCTTCAGGATTTGATTTTGATTTATCTATAGCATAACTCTGAAATGACTTGCGGAATCATCCGGCAGAAAATAATACCATTTTGCGTTAAAGACAGAACAGTGTTTCCCCAAATTAAGATGAAATTAGCAACTTCAAAGAATGATACATTGTCAGAATTTAAGCCACTTGATTTTATGTACCTTTCACATTTTTAAGTAATCCTAGTGTGATTTCACTTCTGCCTCAAAAAATAGCAAGACAACAGTTAACTACTGAGTTGTCTTGCTAAACAGAAAACCTTTTTGCAATATAAACAGTGTCACAGCATTACCTTATTGGGAATTTTTTAAACCTATATTAACCAGCCCATGTGAAAATTGGAATTGGTTCTGTCTATGCTGATACGGACTGAAACCAGAATGAAGACGTGTGCAAAGTCACTGGAAAACAGAGGTGTGCTGTTCTCATCAAGTGGACTCTCGACAGCTTCTCTTGACACTGGAGAAACTGAGGACGTAGCCAATAGATCGAATTCTCTGAAAACTGGTCATACACACACTTAAGACAAATACGAATCCTAGACTCTCCCAACAACTCTGCCTAACCTTGTGCATAAGAAGACTGCAAGACTTGCTTGAGAGAACATAAAATGCACATGGGTAAATCTATGATTCTTTTACCAGTGCAAGACAGGAACAAGCATGCATGTAAACCTAATTCCTAAACAATCCGCCTAACTAAAGAGAAGTTAGTGGCATAAACCATGCTAAATAGAAAATGTCACTGGGATCAGTAGACTTAAAGTATAAGCTAATTTTTGCTAAGAGCAGGGTTTTGGGCCATTTGGATTTCTCGTACCTCATACCTGCCTCCTTTATGTATTTCAGCACACATCTGGTGCAGAAATGCTTCCTGCAGCTCATTCTGTGAGTGCCTCCCTGAATTTTTGTTTATGTGATGAAGAGCCTCTACAGGTGTGCAGGGAAGAAAGGATTTGCCTTTTAGGAAAAGTTAATTACAACATTGATAACATAGCTAACACTGCTGAATTTCTTGGGTGCTTAGCATCTCCCTTTTATCAAGGGTATTATTTTCATATTTTCCAGTTAAATTCAAAGCCGGAATAACTAGAAGTAGGCTAGGGGTCAAAGATGCCCCAGTTTTACATGGCCCTTTAGTAGCCGGAACATCTTAGTCCCCATTCAGTTAAAAAATGTCAGCCATGCAGGCAGTTGGAAACCTCAGCACCTGTAAGTGAATTAGGGTCTTGGTACGGATGCTTGCCAGAACCCTATGCTGAGGATGAGATGGCCAGGGTGTCCTGGCCCCGAGGGCACCACCCAGCCCAACTGCCCCTGCCCGACCCCCCTGGGGAGCCCCAGCCTCCGCGGCACCCTGACACATCAAATCAGTTTTTGCTGGGTTATCACTGTGACAAAGAAGATGGGTAATTGAATCTGAGTAGCCAATCTTGCCGTAATTATTTTTCTTGCTTTTCTGCATTGGAGTTGGTGTAAAATCAATGCATCTGACTCACAAACCACAGAAACTTTGAGAGGCAATATCAGGTTTTGCTGCAGAGTGATTCCCTAAAAGAGGGGATCCGATGCAGAGCATATTTACATAACCGAAAGCTTTTTGGTGTTTCCTACCCTCAGAAGTTTTAAGTGCTGACTGCTTCATGCTGACTTCAGTGCCAGTATTTAAAAACCAGCCTCCCCTAGTTTTCTGCTTTGGATATGATGGGGAGGGGGTGTCCCCTAATGGCAGAGCATATGTGGAGGAGCCCTTGCTACTTCATCTCTATGCATGTAAATAGTCTTTATACATTAATTCAGTGGAGCCGCAGGGATGAGTAAGGAACATTTGTATGACTAGTAGGCAGAAAATTAAGTTACTGGAAAAGAAAGGTCTCCCTAAGTTTGAGTTTTCTTAGTGCTTGGTTACGATTAGTGATTCACTCCTGTTCCTGTAGAAATTTGTAGCAAAACTTCATCTGGACAATTTGGCAGTCACATTTTTGTTACGTTTTCAGGTCTTGTTCTTTCAGGACCTCTGTATTACATGGACTTCCATTTTCAGGGAGCAAAGCTTTTGCATTTAATGTTTTGTCCAATTAAGATTTATTCACAGCAAACATTTCAGATCGTTAAAATGCCAGAGCCATAATCTCCTTAGCTAAATTTGTTTTTCTTCACTGCAGAATATTTGGTAGGTCTGTAGACTAGCTGCAGGGAATTCAGCATAATGAACTTCTTTGTATGGATGTCAGAGGAGGGGAAAAGGAATGTTAAACTATACACCAAGAAAACATGGTTATTAGTGTTTTCTAGACACATTAACTTTGTGGAATTCATAGTGATTTTTTTAACAAAAAACCCCCCTATATTGCAGTTATTGTAACCCCTATATCTTAAAGTTCAGAAGCACTCGTTGAGAATGGGTATAATACAATTGAAACACTAACAATAACAGTAACCAATAACAGTTATTTGGGGGAAATTCACACAGAGAATTATAGTCCCGAAGTACATTTTACAAGATGACAGAAAAAAACAGCACAGAACAGGAAAAACTGGTATAGGGTAGTGCAATGTTTCATACAAATTCCTTCTGTTCATAGTACTAATTTTTCTCGATAACACCACTGTATTTTCCCACCTGCCGTTACATGCTTTCAAGGGTAGATTCAAGTAGTGGATCGTGTAAAGCCATCTTGGGAACACATGGAGCTAGAAAGGGATAAGGTTTCTTAATGAAGCTTTCCTAAACTTCAAAAAAGACCTGGTTTTATTTTTAATAATTTATCTCTTCCTAGTATTTAGGCACTCAGATGGGTGAGTTTGGATGGGCTGTTACCCGTAATGGTCAGAAGATTGATAGCACTCAAAGGCATGAGTTTAAAGTAAATATGGTCATTACATTTGGGAATGCACGTGTAGTATTAGATTCTGTTGCTATCATAGTATACATTTTCAGCCATTCTTGTCTATTACCCAAGAAAACAAAGTTTCTTGACCACATTTTTTTTGCCAGCAAAAGCTGGTAGTCATTGAATTTAGTGTTCCTCATCCTAGTTAGTTGACCAGCAAAGTTTAGCAATTTTTCTAAAGGAACCATCAGGGACTATCAAAAATCATGTTCAGCAAATCTAAGAGGTAGGAAGTTAAAGAAATTCTTGATTCTCTTTGTAAAGAGAATGGCTTGTGAGAGTGTTTATAATTAGCTGGGTCAGACGTATTAAGGTTTTTTAGAGTATGCACTCCACGACTCATTTAATTATATAGGTATCCTCAGTAATTTGCTTCAAAGTAGAGCTGGTGCCACCATGGTGGTGATATCAGCTGTCTATCAGATGACACCATCTATGTGTCCAGTATTAATGAACAGAGCTACATCATTCTTTAATAGCCCATAAAAATTGCATCTCTCAGGAAAAACAAATTGGTGATTTTCTTTTGAAATTGTTAAGGCGCACAGGAGAGAAAATCCTTGCCACTGAGATAACTCTGAGTAAATGCAGAGAAAAAGAGTTTACCCACTCTCAGCAGTGAGGAAAGCTCACTTTAAGTTTATGAGTATACCCACTCTTATTTAACACTACACCATTAGCCACGCTTTCTCCTTTTGTTTAGTGGGTGTTCCTCTCTCTTTCTTTCCCCAACAGAGTTTCACATCTGCCCCTTTCTCAAATGCATTTTAGGGGAAGGAGGACAAGTCTGTGGGCTCTGGGCAGGAGCCAGTCTTTGTGGTCGTCCAAGTGCCCTGCCAGCACCACAAAGGCGTGAGCAAAGTTCTGAACCCAATGCTCCTGTCGCAGGGGGCTGTTCTCGCAGCAGGCAGGTGAAAATGTCAGTGGGGTGGGAAGTCCCATTTTAACCTAACAGACAGGATAAAGCAAAGTAACAGTTGTCAGAAAGGAACAAGGAAACTGTCTAGGAGGAGTATCCTTATTGCCACGGTATTTTGTCCTACCTCTGCCATAAGAGCGACCATTGGAACAAGTGAGTTAGAGCTGTGATCGGGTGGCACAGAACCATACCAGAAAAAACCATTCCCCATAAGACTATGTCTTGGTGCTTCTTTTACCATTCAAGTATACAAAAAAACCACAGCCAGGTCCTAACTTGCATCTAAAACATGCAAAACTGAATCTAACCAGCAGTCAGTACACTTATGCCAAGGATTTACATTTAATCTTCTCTTCCAGAAACAGCTTGCAAGAACACCAGCTGAGGAAGAGTCACTAGATATACACAAGAAATACATCTTCGGGTTTTGTACTAGACTCTTTAAAATGGGATTGTCAACCTACTTTGAGGAGGAGGACAGCACTAGTTTGGCATTAGTAGGAGGGGAGTGTCCCTGAAAGAAATTCCATCTCTTGATTTTTTTTTTCTTCCCTTCCTAGAGAGTCTCCTAGGGGAAAATTCAAAACTTTATTTCTGTTTGAGTTGCTGTAACCACACCCTGGCATACCTTTATCTTTGGTGAAAATCATCTCAGCACCTTTTTGTTTGCAGAAATTGAAGCCTGCAGGGGCCTTGCGAGGAAAAAGCTGAAAAGGAATTAGGCTTGCTACATGGAATTTACCATGCAGCAGGAGAAGTTCTTGTATCCTCAGATAAATGGAATAAAATCTGCCATTTAGGGGAGTAGCTTTGAGTCATCTGGGCTCTGAAAGTCCTCAGCTGGAGAGAAATGTACTATTTGTTCATTTTGCATAGAACATTTGTTTTCCATGCACTCAAATCCTCAAGGAGAAACGGCCAGTTTTGTCTGAAAATCATCATAATCTCACAGGAAGTTGTTCCCATCTACGCTGGTACTTGACACCCTATCGAGCAGGCTGGAGGACTGGAGAAGCATGTTTCCCAAGGCTTTCATGCCCCAGCCTCCACAGCTCTGCCGTATGGACTGTCCTGAAACTGGGGCTTTTTGGTTTCACTGCAGCCCATGAGGTGAGAACTAAAGATTCCAGGAAACTTCATAGTTTTTATAGAAACAGCAAAACATTCTTTGAGAATCCACCCACTTCATGGGATTCTTTAAACAAAATAGAAGTTCAGCTCCAGAAACTACTGGGAAGAAGAGCTGTCATCTTGTCATTGTGGAGCTTTCTGAATGTTAAAAATCTTTCAGGGAATAATTCCTGCTCCTGAGCTGCACTTTCCAGAGGTATCTGTGTGCCAAGAGACAAACAAATTAATAAAAATTTCTGAGTCCAAATACAGCCTTTGTAATGAATTATCAGCCATTTTCCTCTCAAAAAAAAGGAAGACATTTTAGGGAAGCACAAGTGCATTTTCTGATTGCCTCCTCTCCCAGATCTTGGCAGTAGAAAATAGGGTGAGAGAAGAGCCTCTGTTCTGATAGCAGCTCTGCCCTCTGAGGATGCAGTGATAGAACACTTTGTTCCTCTGCATCGACCCATCTACTTTTCACCCCATTATGATATTTCCCTGTATCTATCTCATGCACCAAATGCTAAAACTTTTATAACTCAGTCTCATATCAAGTGCTTTTCTGAAATCAATAAGCATTACATGCACTAGAATGCCTTTATATAACACACATGCAATTACATTGGGTTTGGGTATTAGGTTTGTCTGACCTGACATGTTTTATTAACCCACAGTTCTCACCGTTCATCAGGCTTTTCACTCATGAATTGTCAGGTTTTTTAATCTTAACTTGAGCCCATGGAAAGTTTAAACTAAAGATTGCAGCTTCTCCAATTTTTCTGTTAAAACCACTTTTCTTCATTTATTCAACCAGTAAGCTTTTATTGTTCCCATTTTCATATATTTATTCAGTTTCTTTATTATGGATTTGGAAGTGCACAGTAAAGAAACTGAACTGGTTTACATAGCACAAGTTAAACATCATCTTTAACCTTTTTGTGACATCCTGAACTTCAAATATACTTTTGCACCTTTCGCTGATACTGCTTTTTGCCAGATTCTGGAGTTTCTCTTCACTGTAGAGTAAACAGCAAGACATATTTCATTTGGTTTTCTGCAATAGTTTGCAAATGGTAGCTTGTAGAAAATAGAAAATAGGCAAATACAGTGATTATGTCTATTTACAGTAACTTAACAAATTAGCCCTAAGCATAACTTCCAGCAGATGAAGTTCCTCAAGCAGAAAGAAAAGAACTATTAAAGGAAGGTTGTGTCTCCTCACTAATACAAGAAACCTTTGTCGGGGTTATAATAGCACTAGTTTTTGGTTAGAGATAAGCTTTTCTGGTACATATTGTACAGCCATTCTTGCATCACCATCCTAGTTTCCAGTTCCTCTTAACAGTGGGGAGTCACATAACGATGCAAATGTGGTTGCTCAGGTCCATGCCTACAGTGGGGCTCAAGACCAATGCCAAATAAGAATTCCACAACATTTTAATTTGTGTTTATATACATAGTCCAAGGGAGAAGTAAATGCATCATGTTCATTTGGCATATCCGTGCATCCGATCTCGGTAAATGTAGTAGGCCTCAATTCAGGCTTGAAGGCCTGCTGTCAACAGCTGGTGGCTTTTCCAGGACTACCATTTGGCAAAATTTCCTGGGCCTCTATACAGAGCCTCCTCGAAGAAGATGACTGGAAAATACTGTAATTCAGCAAGATAAACAAATATTTTTTCAACTGTTCTACCTACTAAACATAATATGCAGCTTGTTTTGCAAATTATTCTGATGATCAGTGGGAAAGCATAGCCCGAGAGCTTCATGGATGGGGAGGAAACTTTTGCTTCAGTGTTTGCTTGTAGATATGTGCTTTGAGATAACAGGAGTAATAAAATGCCATTCTTCAGGTGAAAAATGGATTCTGTGCAGCAACCTGACTACCTGGAAGTCTTACTTTCTCCACATTGCACCATCACTCAGGTCTACAGGTTTGTTGTAGGATGGATTAGCTTTGAAAGATTAGATATGGATATGGATGTGGACATGGATAAGAATGGAATTACTGATGGTCCGAGGTCATCTTTACACTTCATTAAGCAACTGAATACTAAACATGAGGGTGTCACACTCAGATGATTAACAACATTTCCACATCCATGTAGTGTTAATGCTTTTCTTCTCGGCTGAAGCGGGGAGTGGTGTGTGATGGACACACCAAAAAGCAGAATGAAGAGCACAGACTATTTTTATTATTAACGTTGCTGAATGCTTGCCTTCAGAAGCCATTTTCAGTTGTGTTCAGCAGACATTCACCAACCCTTAACCACTTGACCAGTATTGACTTGTGGTAGTTTGATGTTACACATGCATAATGAATGAGATGCAAATACAACATGGCTTTTCTAAGTCAGGGGAAAGGAATAAAAAGGTTCATCAGGTGCACTCATGACTGAAGCTACAGCATAAGCAGGCCTAGATATCTATAACCTGTAGCTTAGAGGGACTGTGTCTTTTTTGTGCTACAGATATTACCCTTGGAGGAGCACAACTATTGAATTTCACGTTTCCAGATAAGATATGGTGTCAAATATGAGCTGGACTTCTCTACAGAGCACGTCCAGGCAGCCTCGGGGTGAGCAATCACCTGAGATTCACCTCAGAGAATCACCTGAGAATCACCTCAGAGGGTCACGATCAACGGCGCAGAGTCTGGTTGGAGGCGCGTAACTAGCGGTGTTCCCCAGGGGTCTGTACTGGGTCCAGTCCTGTTCAATGTATTCATCAGTGACCTGGATGAAGGGATAGAGTGTACCCTCAGCAAGTTTGCCGACAATACCAAACTGGGAGGAGTGGCTGGTACCCCAGAAGGCTGTGCTGCCATCCAGCGAGACCTGGACAGGCTGGAGAGCTGGGCCAAGGGGAACCGAATGAAATTCAACAAAAGCAAGTGTAAGGTGCTGCACCTGGGCAGGAACAACCCCATGCACCAGTACAGCTTGGGGGCTGACCTCCTGCAAAGTAGCTCTGCTGAGAAGGGCCTGGGAGTGCTGGCGGACAGCAAGTTGGCCATGAGCCAGCACTGTGCCCTTGTGGCCAAGGCGGCCAACGGTATCCTGGGGTGCATCAAACGGAGTGTGGCCAGCAGGTCGAGGGAGGTTATCCTCCCCCTCTACTCCGCCCTGGTGAGGCCACATCTGGAGTACTGTGTCCAGTTCTGGGCTCCCCAGTTCAAGGAGGACAGGGAACTGCTGGAGAGAGTCCAGCAGAGAGCTACGAAGGTGATCAGGGGACTGGAGCGTCTCTCTTATGAGGAAAGGCTGAGAGACCTGGGTTTGTTCAGCCTGGCGAAGAGAAGACTGAGGGGGGATCTTATCAATGCTTACAAATATCTGAAGGGTGGGTGTCAAGAGGATGGGGCCAGACTCTTTTCAGTGGTGCCCAACGACAGGACAAGGGGCAATGGACACAAATTGGAATGCAGGAAGTTCCACCTGAATATGAGGAAAAACTTCTTTACTGTGAGGGTGGCGGAGGACTGGAACAGGCTGCCCAGAGAGGTTGTGGCGTCTCCTTCTCTGGAAATATTCAAAACCCGCCAGGACACGGTCCTGTGCACCCTGCTGTAGGTGTACCTGCTCAAGCAGGGGGGTTAGACAAGATGATCTCCAGAGGTCCCTTCCAACCCCTACCATTCTGTGATTCATTCTGTGATTCTGAGATAAAGCAGCACTGGAGGGAGTTGCTCTAAGAAATTGTCCTTTGCTTGATACTTTCACATCACTCTGAGGCGGACACGAGGGGACTAGTGTCACTCCTTGCTATCCTTTTTTAATGTATCTAAGTGAAAGCTGGAGTCCAATTGTGCTAACGTGAAAAATAATCTTTCTGAGCCAGGCACAGTGAAGGGAAGCATAACAAAACTAGGTGTAAGGCTGCATTTTTCAGGTGTTTTTCTTTTGTATCCTGGCTCACTGGTTATAATGGTATGGTATTTACCAGCTTGTTTGTCACACTTAGACCTATTGTATAATTTTTCACCTGTTAAGATCAGACTTTGATTATTTTATTGTAGTTTGTATTTTTACATGAAAAATGTTTTCATTGCTATTCAGTAACAGCTGAAAAATTAATGCCATAAGAATATTAAATATTGTTCCTCCCAAATAAATGTCTTCTTACTATACAAGTGAAACTGAGCCCCTTTCCTTCTCACAGACACGTTATAAGTGACACAAACTGATTATGTGACTACTGTGTGTGTGAAATATTTTAGACGTGCTGCAGTGATGGTCAGCAGGGTATTAGATTCTGACTGTAGAAACATTAGGCAATGCACACCATTTCTAAGATATTTTCCTGTCCTTTTCATTCTAACTACATCTCTCTTCCAAATCACATCTCACGTATTCATGAGTATCATAGTTGCAATTCTGATCTTACAGGTTTGAGTTCACTAAGTTATCAGAAAACCTGAATGTAAAATGTGTTTCTTCTACAAAATCATTTAGTATCATCCTTCTAAATAATTTTATTTGTGAAAATAAATTAAATATTTCAGTTGTTATGATTATTGCCAGCATTGCCAGCAGGTCAAGGGAGATGATCCTTCCCCTCCCCTCAGCACTGGTGAGGCCACACCTGGAGTAGTGGTGTCCAGCTCTGGGCTCCCCAGTACAAGAGAGACATGGACAGACTGGAGGGAGTCCAATGAATGGCCACAAAGACGATGAAGGGACTGGAGCACCTCTCCTATGAGGAGGGGCTGAGAAAGCCAGGAGTGTTCAGCCTGGAGAAGAGAAGGCTCAGGGGGATCTCATCAGTGTGTATAAATACCCGAAGGGAGGGTGCACAGAGGACGGAGCCAGGCTCTTTCCAGTGGTGCCCAGTGACAGGACCAGAGGCAATGGGCACAAACTGAAACACAGGAGGTTCCCTCTGACATCGGGAACCACTCTCACTGTGAGGGTGACCAAGCCCTGGCACAGGTTGCCCAGGGAGGTTGTAGAGTCTCCATCCTTGGAGATATTCAAAGATGTCTGGACATAGTCTTGGGCGACCAGCTCTAGGTGGGGCCCCTTTTGAGCAGGGGGGGTTGGACCAGATGATCTGTAGAGGTCCCTTCCAACCTCAACCAGTCTGTGATTCTGTGACTATAGAATAGGAATTATAAAGTTGATTTTCATATTTATTGTTACTCAGCATTAACATTGAGAATTTTTTTTAAATGTTCCCATATTTATTTATCATGTCAGCCTATTCCCACCACCAAGGAATTTGTTTAAAATTAATGTATTACTTTCAACAGCTCAATTTTTGACAAATACTTTTTATTAAAATGTTTTGCCAAAAAGTCTCCGGGCCATATATACTGATATCATAGAGGCTTCTTTTTCTTTGTAGCTAAGTATAGACATTCCACTCAATCTTTATGATTTGATATACGTTCATTTAGAGACAAAGACAAATGTGAGGCATGTCTTGCAGGATGTGGGAGAAAAGTGCACTTAAAACATCCAGCTCAATACAGCACAGTATTCTGCCTTGCCACACTGAACAAACCAAAAGGAGCTCCTAAGAATAATATTCATGATATAGAAAAATAGCTTAAGACATGTCTTGGTAAACAATTTCAAGGAAGGTAGGAAGGTGAGACAGCTCTGAGGAAGAATCTGTATCCTGGCCCCAGCCGAAAGTCACTCGGCTGCCTTGCTAATGCTCAGGCTTAAGAATCAAAGGGCGCCCAGCAGTTAACGACTCTAGATAAGCCAGTCCTGAGTCGCCATGGAGTGCTGCCTGCAAAGGGCTGGACTTTGCAATGCCACCTAATTAATTTTGAGCTTCTTGTTCTAACAAGTGAAAAGTACAGCTGGCAGCACTGGCTGTATCAGGCTCACACCTTGCCACAAGCACCTCAGCCGCAGCAAGGGGCTGTCCCACCTCCCCTCTTCCCTTTCCCGGGTATGCCTCCTTGCCCCACTGAGGGCACAAACCCAGCCTCAGGCTGTGCCATCTTAGGGAGGTGAATCTGCAGAAGCAGAAAACTGCTCCTACTTCCCCGCTCCTCACCAAAACAGCAAAGGGAAGAGGTTACAGATCTTCTCCAGAGCTGCAAAGGAACCAGGGTAATAGTAGAGCCACTCCTTTCAGCGTGAGATTTGTTCAGCCATATTAAAGTGTCTTGTCTTTAAGCACGGCCTGACTAACTATAGGAGTAGCTTTCTGATTCAGACATCAGGTGGGACTTCATTTAAATCAGCACAGTGTAAGGCAGATTTAGGAAATGTGACACCAGTTACTGGTTTCAAAGGACGGTCAGGGTGACTTGAACTGAGAAGTCGTGTGTTTTCTCCCACCAGCTACCACCTAAATTGCCTTCTCTTGAGAAGATTACAGGTGTGTTATGATAAATCCTATTGGGAGGCACTACATCTCATTACAAGTCAGCAACAACACTGGTCATGTACCAATCAAGATTTTCACCGAACTGATTAGAAAACTTCTATTGCCCCATAGGGCAATCAAGACAAGTACACATTCATTTTAAAAACAAACACAACCAAACAACCTTTGTAATCTTATGACTGTAAACACTTGTTTTATTGAGTGACTTACGTTCCCCCTATGGAGCAAAGCAGCTATTGCATCAAAAAGTCAGTCATTTAGTCAGAAAGGCAAACACTGGCATTGCCAAGAGAAAGAGCAGCTTTATAACCTTTAAAGCAGCATAACCTGACTGTACCTCCTGCCACCCTTCCAAACGGCAGTGCAGCAGAAGTGGATTCTAGCTGCCATTCTCAGGTATTGCAGTGGGAACATCCAGTTACTACGAAGCTCAGACTAGTGTTCTTTCATAACAAGAATACCAGGATTACCCCAAACAACTAAGCGGACTAAAACTGAAAAATCTCCATGTTATTGTCAAATAAAACATTGTTTTCAAAATCATGTGAATGTATTCACAGATAGAAGCAGGCTGGGTGGGGCAGAGAGCATCATATCAAGTCATATTTGCAGGACTCGGCTGGAGAGCAGTGCTGTGCTCTGTACCTCCGAGTGGCCCAGCTCTGGTGCTGGCAGAGGCAGGAGTAGCTGTGCCACCAGAGCAGACTCGCTGCAAGCTCCATTCTCTGCTAAAGGAGGCACTTAAAACCAGCTACAATGGTTTTGTTTTGCTTTAATCATTAATCAAAGGCAAATAAAATGCAATGAAGGAGAGCAAACACGCACGCCATCGCACAAATGCAAGCAGGTGTTTGAAACGCAGGGCAGGTTACCATGGCTAATTCGGGGGAGTGGAGGTGGGGGGACGAGAGGAGCTCGGAAGGCAAAAATTTGCTTTCACTGGGGAATTGCATTCACAGCAGAGATTCATGAGTTTTTACCTCATGCGAGCGAAGAATGTCGTAGTCTGCTGAAGGTGGCTTGACATGTTACAGTATGTGACTAGGCTGTTTGAGCTGTGCAGTTTTAGACGTGCAGATGGCTGCTTGCGCTGGAAACATTCCTGAAACTATCTCCACAAGTCTTTTCCCTTCAGTAGGCACTAGTTCTCCTGTGTCGCTGCAATCTAGCTTACTCAGCAATATACTGCTTCAAGCTTGTTTTGTTCGCAAGGAATATATCAGCACTGAAGGCAAACCTCTCTGGCGAGGCTGACAATGCAGTCCTCTGAAAAAAAGGATTTCACGAGGAAGGAGGGAGTCCAGGCTGGTCTCCCGGTCAGATTCTTACTTTGTAAGTATTTTTATAACCGTCAGTCCTGAAAACTGAAACTGAGATCCAAAAGAACAATTAGGAAGCAGGGAGAGAAAACAAGTTGGGCCATTGATGGTTAGATTTGTAGATTATGGCTGTTAGTTAAAATGACAGCACCTGTAGCCCAATGGGGTACAGGCTCGAAGGTTGTTAATGCACTACAAGTAACATGATTCGCGGATATGAAAAGAGAAAAATCGCAGTGTGAGATTTAAGTCCTAGTTTCTACTTTGAAAACTGCCTTTTGAAGAGGCAGAAGTCCAATACTCCCCCTTCACATGCTAATTCCCTTGTTTCAACAAACTGGTATTCTCCTTCGCCTGTTTACATTAACATAAAATGAGGAGCTTGAATCTGCATTTTTCATAGGCTTCAAAAGACAGCCAGGCTTCAAAATTTCCAAAATGCAAGTACTCAGGAATAGTTCATACATGCAAAATGCCAAAGTATTGTGAATGCAATACTCATTTGCCTCCTGCATCCAGAATGTAATTTCCATTTTTATTTTAATCACTAGTGATCCATTGTTCCAAATTTCTTTAAATAAATGTCCCCCACTGCTGCCCATAGCTTCTGCAGAAACAATTTTGAATATTTTGCAGGCAAAAATAGCAGAAGTGTTGAAATTCATGCCATTCCTCTCCAGACTAGATGACTGATGAAATGCACATTTCAAAGCCTGTGAAAATATGAGCCAGAAATAAATAGCAAATGAGATTATCCTTATATTGATTTCTCTGCAGTACATTCTGATTAACTGGCAAATCAAAGAGGGTTTTTTCTAGCTGCCCCACCAAGATCACATTCTTCATTCTCCATACGTGTGGCTTCTGATAAGTAAGTGCTTCTTTTCATTATCAGATACCTGGGGGCTTTTCTAGTCTGCTATCCAAAAAGCTGGGTCTTCTTCCTGTATGTCTGAACTTTCAAAAGGCAGATTCTAATATTCTCTTTGTTCTCTACAAAAGACTTCACCACAAAATTTGTTGTTCAGGTCTTTTACAGCCTATTTCAAAACCAGCATATCTCGCTGAAAGCATTCTGGTGCACTTGGTCCTTCTTAAGGTGTTAAAGGGACCACCGGGACAATTTATCTGAACCTGTGGACATTTTCTATCACTAGATGATTTTTTCAGAAACCAAAACCACTGTGTTTATCTGAAAGACTTTCTGTGATATAATCAATAGATAGTGCAAGGACTCTGTTGCTGGTGTTATGATATCGCTCTCTACAACTACCTGAAAGGAAGTTGTAGTGAAGTGGGCGTTGGACTCTTCTCCCAAGTAACTAGCGGTAGGATGAGAGTAAATGGCCTCAAGTTGCGTCAGGGGAGGTTTAGATTGGATATCAGGAAAAATTTCTTTACCAAAAGAGTGGTCAAGCATTGGAACAGGCTGCCCAGAGAGGCGGTGGAGTTGTCATCCCTGGAGGTGTTCAAAAAAGGTGTAGACGTGGCACTCCAGGGCCTGGTTTAGGAGGCATGGTGGTGTTGGGTTGATGGTTGGACTTGATGATCTTAGAGGTCTTTTCCAACCTTAATGATTCCATGATTCTATGATGAGCTGTCTAGCCTGAACTTCTTCATGATGGTACCAAAATATCTGAAGGGCTAGTAGTCTAACCTGCCCTAATCATAATTAAAAAACCCCGATGTTAATGGTCAGCGTGACACCAGTCTCGGTGTCACGACAGAGAGCAATATTATGCCTTTACCTTTGTTCTGATGGGAATGTGCAGCGAACTTTCAAACACTAAACAGTAGCCTAGATGTTCAGCTGCCTGTGACCCAAGGCTTGCTTTTGCAGTGGCACAGCTGTGATGCCTGAGCTGTTTTGCTTAGAAAGTTGTTGTCCAGCTGCAAGAAAGAGTGTAAGGTAAAGCCACGTGAAAGTAAGTATGCAGGCAGAAGTGAAATTGTAGAGACAGTAACAGATAGCTGGAAAATACTGGGGTGTGGAGGGGGGCGAAGATGCAACACCCTAAGAAAGAAGGCAGAGACTCAGCAGACAGCAGCTTGGCCAGACAAGGGATCACGACCCTCTCCAAAGAGCCATAGAAATTAAAACTTCCCCTCCTGACCAACAGCTGCCTGCCTGGCTGGTAATACTTGTAATACTTAGCCGAGTACCCTGTACTTAAGTGATAGTTAATACTCAAGTAATACTTAGCTGAGTACCCAGTTAGTTGTACCTATGTGCTGTATGCATTAGTTGATACAAATAGTTGCCATATGTTTTTAAACCTTGCAGTCTTTTGGCCTAGTAGAAGGTGCCCAAGAAAAAATGATGCTTTGAGAAAAGGTTGCAGGTGTGAGCACTAGTCCTGGCTCTGTTCCTCCTCTCCCTCTCCCCCTGCTTCATTTCTTCTTGTAGCGCAGTAAGACTTCAAGGCCTGGAGTTATGTGGTGGGTTGATCCTGGCTGGATGCCAGGTGCCCACCAAAGCCGCTCTATCACTCCCCCTCCTCAGCTGGACAGGGGAGAGAAAATATAATGAAAGGCTCTCAGGTCGAGATAAGGACAGGGAGAGATCACTCAGCAGTTACCGTGACAGGCAAAACAGACTCAACTTGGGGAAATTAGCTTAACTTATTAACAATCTAATCAGAGAAGGGTAATGAGGAATAAAACCAAGTCTTAAAACGCCTTCCCCCCACCCCTCCCTTCTTCCCGGACTTAGCTTCACTCCCGATAATTCTCTACCTCCTTCCCCCAAGCGGCACAGGGGGACAGGGAGTGGGGGTTGCGGTCAGTTCATCACACGTTGTTTCTGCCGCTCCTTCCTCCTCAGGGGGAGGACTCCTCACACTCTTCCCCTGCTCCAGCGTGGGGTCCCTCCCACGGGAGACAGTCCTCCACAAACTTCTCCAACATGGGTCCTTCCCACGGGCTACAGTTCTTCACAAACTGCTCCAGCATGGGTCCTTTTCATGGGGCGCAGTCCGTCAGGAACAGACTGCTCCAGTGTGGGTCCCCCGCGGGCTCACAAATCCTGCCAGCAAGCCTGCTCCAGCATGGGCTTCTCTCTCCATGGGTCCACAAGGTCCTGCCAGGAGCCTGCTCCAGTGTGGGCTTCCCATGGGGTCACAGCCTCCTTCAGGCGCATCCACCTGCTCTGGCGTGGGGTCCTCCATGGGCTGCAGGTGGATATTTGCTCCACCATGGACCTCCACAGGCTGCAGGGGCGCAGCCTGCCTCACCATGGTCTTCACCGGGGGCTGCAGGAGAATCTCTGCTCCAGTGCCTGGAGCACCTCCTCCCCCTCCTTCTTCACTGACCTTGGTGTCTGCAGAGTTGTTCCTCTCACATATTCTCACTCCTCTCTTGAGCTGCAATTGCACAGATTTTTTTTATTTCCCCTTCTTAAATACATTATCCCAGAGGTGCTACCACTGTCACTGATGGGCTCAGCCTTGGCCAGCGGTCTTGGAGCCGGCTGGCATTGGCTCTGTCAGACACAGGGCAGGCTTCTAGGAGCTTCTGACAGAAGCCACCCCTGTAGCCACCTCGCTATCAAAACCTTGCCATGCAAACCCAATACAAGTTACCACATACCACCAACTAAAATGGAGATGGATAACATGCATCACTAGATAGTATTGCTGTCTAACAGAAGGGGTTGCTGTGAAGGGGTGAAGAATTTTTTTCCACTAGCAAGTGGCATCAGCAGGCTCTCTCTAGACATATTTAAAGGGAGAATAAACTAGGACATTGAATTTTGACAGTGCCCCTTTAACCAGAAGGAAGGAAGGGATAGGCTCTCACTAGAGGGCACATTGAGCTTGGATTTTATACATCCTATTCCAAACCAGAACAATAAGGTGAAAAACAGCAAGGTTGAAAACAGCTACCCTGTGTGACTGAATCCTCCTAGATGGCAAATCACAGCATGCCTTTAAAATGCTTCAACCCCTAGGCACCACAGACTATGGGGTAGGGCAGTGGGTTATGTTACTTCTCTGTATGAAATAGAATTTTTCCTGTGTCTGGTACCATGTCCATCAACACTGCAGAAGAACAAATCCCTGGGACAGTCATGACTGGTACTTCATAAAGGGGCAAGGAGAAAGGAGGAAAGAAAAATACGGCATAGTAGGTGTGTTCTCACTAACTGATGGCAAAATTCTCTAAAAGCTTTAATTTGAAGGAAACAACATACAATATGGAGATCGGTGAGGGCAAAATTCAAGGACTTCTCCCAGATGAAGACTGGGGGAAATTTCACATTAAGCATCAGGAACAGTATCTCCATGTACATTTGGCAGGCAGTGTGGCGCCATCGGGGTAAATCCATACAGTGCAATTTTTTTTTTTTTTTTTTTGAGGACTTGATATGTCCATTATTCACATTTTGGCCTAGCTCTAGGCTGGTCCCATGGGCTGAAAGCCTGCTGGCAGCTGAGGAGTGCTAGGCGCACTCCTGGAGCACATCTCCCCCTTGAGCTTCCCCCAAAGGCATCCCACCAGAGTCCTCAGAGATCAGCCCCCTGGGCAGCCCAAGGCATCATTAGAAACACGATTAGGAGATTTGCTTTACAAACGCTAATCCAATTTAAAACATTACTGTAGGCACATCCAGTGTGGCAAGCTGTAAAAATGCATCCCTGAGGAGTTGTTTGCTTTGTGCCAGGCAGGGGGTGGACTTCAGCACAAGCTGGAGAAACAGCCCAAGGTCCCTACACCAGTGCCTCCACTTGGAGAGCAGGGTTCAAGAGTTATATGTGTATATAGCTTCACGTCCCATAAACGGTCTTGTGTTGGCAAGGCTGAAGGTCAGAGCAAAAGGTGTGATAGGAGTAACTTTACTGAATGTGTGGGTTTTGCAACACAAAGGTGCACTGTGCGGTAAAGGAGAAGTAGTGCCCACCTGGCAGGACTAACACAGTAGGATCTCAGCAAGAACAACTGAAACTGCCGCCCATCCCTGGTTTGATTTATGGTTTTCCTCTACAGGGATGGTTAGAAGGTAAACCAGTTTTGACTCTTACCGCTTATGCTATTGGTAGCAGTGATAACAACAGTAACTCCTACTAAATATTTTGGGGAGTGTAAGTAAAAGGATGGAAGGGATACAAATATTCTGTAAATATTGTTCTTTCAAAACAATATCCAGGAGGGGCTGCACCATGCATTATTTCCCCCCAAATAAATCACAGATCCCCCTAACCTTGCAGCTGTGTGACCGCTGCTGGCATGACAAGCCAGGCTCATATCACCTTGTGCAGACATTCCTCAAAGCAGCCGAAACAAGCCTTCCTCCAAAATTAAAGTCGGCAAGACTAATTTAACTGTAACTGAAGGCAAAGAAATTGAGCTTTGTGTGCTAATAACAAATTGTAAGCTTACCAATGAAAGCAGGAAACTGCAATAAAAATACAATATACACAGAACGAGACTGCACATCAAAGAATCCCTTGTCTCCCGTGGGAAAAGCTCTCCGCTACACCCCAGCACCTGTAAAGCAAGGTAAGAAAGTGCAGTGAGTTAAGTGTGCCATCTAGTGACTGCCACATGCTTGACTGAGGACTGCCTATGGGTAAGTCACGACTTGCAGTGCCTACACATAGGAATTCCTCGCGTTTCTGTTTTTCAGAACATCTGTATGTCCCAGATGTTACGCTGGATGCTTCAGACTGCTGGTATCGCCGCAGTTGCCGGTAATCTGGTTATTGGAGGAGGTAAGAGGGAGTGGGTTCAGCCTTTAGAGGCTACTTAGGTGGAGTCGCTGAGCATTCAACAGTTACCGCCGCTCTGTGATCTGTAAAATAACTGCCTTACCCTGTGGCGCTACATTCAATTCCTCAGCTGTGAAGAAATGTGGAAGCGGGAGGGGGAAGAGGGAGGGTGACACACAATTATTTTATCATATTCCTTTTTTCCTTCCTTTCTAACCAGAGTGGGGAATTATCTCAAATACAGTGATTTTTACTTCATGAGAGAATGAAGTTCCTTCTCAAGGTATAGCACTAAAGCCCCTGGAGAGACTGTAGAATAAAAATAAATTAAATGAAGGTGAACTATATTTCCTATCATGGCACAAATATGAACTCCAGCCTCTTTTGCTGTCCCAGTGATGGTCTGATGGAACCTCTGGGACTGAGGCTGCTGGGGAATTACCGCCATTATCCTTGGTGACTGCCTCTCCTTCACCAACGCTTCTCTGGTAGCCCCCCTTGCTCTGTTAGCCACTTCTGCACATGCAAATTTAAAAAGCTAAACACATTAGCTGCAAAAAACAATCAAGTTAACTTGATTTAGCTCTTACTGATGTATAGAACCACCAAAGACTAGACCAAACAGGCGTTGCTTGGGGGACACACACAGTGAGAATAGTGCAGATGTTACGCATCAGGAAAAAAACCGAGGCATTGTGTTCATTGAGAGCATCATGGGGGATGCTTAACATTTTTTTTCCATGAGAAATATTTTACTGTTCTGATAATTATTTTCACAATTAAAAAAATTGACATCTGTCATAATATGTCCTTTGATGTGTCCTAGAAAAGCAAAATGGGTATCAGTTCTCTGCTAGGAAATATTTGAAAGACAGGACAGCATAGACTACAAACCCAGGTGTTCTTCTACCTGCAATGTAGGACAAATAGAAAGAGATGCAAGAGGCAGGGGGAACACCGCATTGCACATGCTTGCCATTTTCAATGATTATCAATAATTGGAAAAGAAAGAAAAACCCTCAGGTGGCTCAGGGATGGGGATAGCTCTTGCACATTGCCGGGCAGTCAGCCTGTAGCTTTCCGGAAATACAAGAGTTCAGATATGGGGAAGATGGTCAGTCAAATTTTACTAATCATCTCTCACTGCAAATTTTTCAGTGTGACACAATTACAGTGGTCCTTCACCCAGCTTTGGGTGGTAGAAGAATACAGGCAGAAGATAAGAAAATTTGGAAGTAATTGATCACATGATTTTAAAGAAAAACCAAACAGCCAGCAGGCACTTAGTGACACTTTTCTCACCTCTCCTTAGGAGAGGGTTTCATCAGAGCCTTGCTTGCTCTCCTGGAGGGAAAGCACCGGTAGCAAGTCCTGTCTCAGAGAGCTACAGCTGTTTACAGAGAGGTTTTGCCTTAGTGTCAGGCAAATCTGTTTAGACTATCAGTGGAAATCCAGCTTGAGGATGGGATAAGGTCAGTAATATTAGACAAATCCTATTAAACTAATAAAGGATTCAGATCGCTTCCTCAAAGAGAGCCATTCAAAGGGTGGGTTTAAGTCTAGAAAATTAAGAATGATAAATCCAAATTAAATCCTTTGAATCTCTCTCCGTTTATCAGCATTCTTTTCCTTGAGGGAGAGACACGCTGAAAAATGATGACAGCGGTGTTGGTACGGTACTAGCATTGTCTCCTCTTTAACATTACAAAAGCAATTCAAAATCCCATTACAATCATTACAAGAAAAATTGTAATTCATTCCTTTGCAAGGGATTTGCGACCACAGTTTTACTGAAGAAGCTGTCTCCGAGGGCACTGTATGGCAGAAGCAAGGCTAACCTGAGAGCTGATTTCTTACGCCACCCGGCTGCTGCTGATTGCTGCCTTGTAACGTGGTGAGCTGCATTGGCTGTTCAGGGGTTGGAGGACCTGAACAAAGCACACGCCTGCCTGTTACCTTCGAAGGGATGCTGTCTGCTGGGCCAACACTTAACAACAGGTCAATTTACATTAAAAATAGAGAATGGCTTGATAGCCCCGATGGTGATTTGGAAATATCGGTGTAAAAATTATAGTCAGATAGTTTTTATGTTGGATTGGACATAAATAACTCCCAAAACACTTTGTTTGGCACGCTCAGCGTAGCGTACATGTGTTACTTCCTATGGCTTTGGTACCAGTTTACATATCACTCAGTTAAATATGTGCAAGTGGTTAAAAATAGAGAAATTATAGGAGGGATTTGTGTGTGCGCACACATTGGGAGAATCACCAAGGATTAATCATTTTTTAATGTTTTCTTTTTTAGTACTGTTGGGTAGCAAAGTAATTTACATTTGACATCCACAATTTGCTGGTAAGAGAACAACTAACATTTAACTCATTACTGTTTTTAAGAGACTAATATTAGCTTCCAGAAGCTGGCTGATTTTCTCATGCATAATTATACTGACAGCAAAGACGATCATAACCTCACAGCCACTTACCTGAGGGCTCAGAGCTGCCTTGGGTCCTCAGCAGGCAGCCAAACAAGGTAGCATGTCATCAGGGGACTTTGTCCCACATCTCCCATTTCGGTGGTAGGGGCTGTTCTCCCCAGGCAGTCTGCAGGCGGGAGGCTGCCATCTTTAGGCCTCCAAGAGCAGAGCTGCAAAGGGAGGAGGGAGCATGAAAGAAGAGGTTGCCTAGTAGAAAGCAGCACGTAACCAAAAGGATAAGAGAGGAAGAAAGAAACAGCTGGTTGAGCTTGATCTCCTTAACGTTATCCACAGGCAGACAACAGGCAGGACTCGGTCTGGCAGATGACCTAACAGCTTTGATCTTCCTTGTTCGTGCAGCGTAGGTTCCTCAGCAACTCCCAAGGCAGCTGGCACTGCAGAAAAAATTACCCCTGAGTTGCCAGGTGTGTCTTTTGTAACACAATAGCTGCTCAGTAAGAACTGGAATGAAATGGCCAATGTATTTCTTATGAAATAAGGGCTACTTCACCAGAGCTTGAAATTTGATTCTTTTTGGAAGTAAAAGATAAGGCACATAGGGAAAATAAATAGCTTCAGAAAAATAAACCATCATCTCCAACCAAAAACATGAATTTTAATGTATTAGTCCCTCAGGCTCACTTGCTTATGCTCTCTTTTTCATGTTACGTATGAGCAGCAAGGGGGGATGATCGATACAAAAGAGAGAAAAGAAGATGCTCTCACAGCTCTGGGGATTTGACATAGGAAATATTGCCTATAACCAAAGTAACCAATTCAGAAGTGAGCAATTTCTCCTGAAGCACAGAAGTAGCAGCAGCTGATGTCATGAACAAAAGTAGGCAGGTGAACAGAAATAGAGCAACAGAAAAATAGATATGAGAATCGCAGTCCAGAATTTCAGAAGTGACAGTAATTCATAAGCAGTGAGCTATAAAAAGCAAAACTGACCGAGAAAGGGAGTCGTCATCAGCTTGCATGAAAATGCAAATTCCTACCACCTGTGTGTAGCATTTCTGGCAGCATGAATGCTACTTGATGGGCATGCACACAAATCACAAATGCTGCTTCTGTGAAGGAAGAAATGCAAGCTCTATTTACATTCATCCAAAAATGCATTGAGAAAAAAAAACAATTAAGATATTGGAAGTGTTCAAAACAGGTTACCTAAGCCAGAGATATTAATCCAGTAAGAGAATTCCCGAGTGCTGACTCAAATGTACCTGAAACACAACTCCTATCTTGGTGCAGACAGTTGCCATAGATATCCGTGAACATGCGAGAAGACAGGGCTGCGCAGAAAGAGCCACGTTTCCCTCCTAGGGCTTCACAGGGCAGCCTTTCTGCCTAAAACATGCTGCTTGACGAAGCCTTGGTAGATCAGATGCTATTTAAAGCTACCCTAGCTGGCTTGCTTTTTTGTGGGAGGCTCTGCTTGAAGGTCTTAGGGGTTTAACGGTAATGCAGTGACAAAAGGCAATGAAAAGCCCCACGTGCTAATCATGGGCAAGCAGAGCTCATGTACCATGCTCTGTGTCACTGTGCCCGTGGCCAAAACAGGACTGCTTCTAGACTAGACATTAGTCCAGGTAATATACCTGTTCTCTGCTGCACGCTGCCTGCTCACGTGCAACGGGCTCTTCTCCTTGTCTGTAGCTGTCAAGTCACACCCTTCTTGTCAATAAGCTGCAGTATACTCACACCAGCGGGACTAACGACACCCTTGGGTGGAGTTGACTCAGCTACTGGAGATTAAGTCGCTCCTCTCCCTTGCACGCTTCCTGGTGGGAGGTCACTAATGTACTGAGTTGCGCTAGTGCTGTGCTCTAAGCTATAATGGTAGCATCGTTTACCAGAAATTATATCTGGTTTAAACAAGCTAATATTATCTGATAATACATAGAAGTGGTGATGATCAGGGTTATATCAATAGCTGAAACTTTAAGGTAGAAAATTAGTTTGTGTTTTCTGGCTACATTTGTTTCTCCCACGTACACATCTGCTTTCCTAATTAATTGTCCTACCTGGACATCCTTTCTTTCTAACTACTGCAGGACATTCACATTCCTAGGAATGCCCTTAAGGATCAGACCATGACTCTCCTGCAAACGTCCATTTTAAAGTTTGCAGAACTCAGGCTAAAGCCTTAGTCTAAAATCACAATTTATGATCTCCTTTTAGAGATAATAGAAGGAAGTAATTCTGGGAAAGTCTATATTGACAGAAAAAAAAAAGAAATAAATACAGCACCTTTCAAAATAAAAAATATTACTCATAGCCCTGGAAAATAATGGTTCAATTTTTCAAAATTAACATAAAAAATACAACTCTGCAGAGAATCAATCTAAATAAATACTAGATTACCTTATGCAGCAGATACCGATATTGAAAGGACAGTAATGGAGCTCTGAGAAAACTGAGCACACCATTTTCATGCCAAGGAAATTAGTCCTTCTACCATTAGGCTTTACATAGGTTTTGATGTTATACCATGTGTTAATTATTTCCAAATCACAAGTGCAAACACTCACTCTGATTGGAAAATTAGCAGATTTCAAACTCAGGTAATTTCCTCCTAATGAGGAACTTGTTGAACTGAATTTAACAATTAGCTCACACCCTTTGCTGGCTGGGTATGGCAAGGCTACAAGGAGACACAGAAACTCACCTTTTTCAGTAATTTACAATAACAGATGAATATAAATTCAGAAGTAATTTTCATGCTATTTCTAACTCCTCCTTTGGTTCTTAAGGCAGTGATTCTCAAAGGGTGATACAGGAGGAGGTGCTGCCCATACTGAATAGCTCTCCCTTGTTTTGTAACCTTCCCCCTCTGGGTCAGTTCATCTGGGTGCCTTTTGCTACGTACCAAGCCTCTGCAAAAATGATTTTGCAGCTTAAAAGAGTAAAACTTACAATTTATTGGTCAATATACACAACGCATAGGTAGAGCTAACAAGTTAATGTGCTCACCGCCCCTGATAAGGCACCCAAGGAGTCACTGCCAGCTGGGCAGCCTTCAGTCAAGAGGGGAAGGGTTAGCTTCTGCTGCTGCTTGGAAAGGGCCGATCATTGACATTGCTAAACTGCTGTCCCTGGGCTACTTGGTTTTGTTTCTGTAGGATTTTGTATGTTTTTCATGTTGGTTTTTCTCTTTAAGAACCCTTGAGCTGCTAATTATCCCTGTGTCAACACTCTCCCCTTTGCCAGCAACCTCACCTTTCTTCTCATGCCTCTGCTCTGCAGAATGTCTTGCAGTGTTTTCTCACAGCTTAGCAGTTCTCTAAGATGTCTGAACCAATTTCAGCCTGTATCAAAACTATGCCTGAGATCCCAGAACGCATCTGTGATCCGATGCCTGAATCTCTCGAGGGGAAGCTGACACTTTTCAGCTGCTAAATTGCATTAAAGGAAACAAAAGTAATTTTATCCTACCATTAGTTGTCTACATATGCTGTGACCCTGTCTGCATAATGGATGCTGGGCAGTCAGGTCTTAAAGAAGGTGGCCTATTTGTAGTTGTGAAGGGAAGAGACATCCACGAATGAAAGGGAAATTGCCTTTGAACAATTCTTTCTCCCTAGAACTGGCCAAAAACATCCAAAATATTGCCAAAATTTAAGTCTGATTTCTCCCACAAAAATGTAGAAATTATTCAATAAAATCTTTTTCCTGTTTTTCAATGCACTTTCTGCAATAGGGTTTTCTTTTCCTTGTTTGAAGAACAGTGAAGAATATTCTGGGACTTCAAGCTGCCTTAGATATGTCGCAAAGCACCTGTGCCTTCGAGTGCTATGCTGGCACACCAACTGCTCCATTATTTGGCAGTAAGTGGCATCAGTAGAGGTGTAAGAAGCTTTTTGGAAGAAAGGGTAACAAGAATTGAGAAATGGCAAAAAAAAAAGAATGTTCCTCAAAAATAGAGTTCTGAGCTCTTTAAATGTGCTGCTTCGATTGTCTTTATGTAGAGACATTTTAACAGGAACTAGAATTTTGAGAAGTAAAGAATGAAGGGTTGTGGAAGGAGACAGTACGCCTACTAATAAGGCTGCACAATGATCTGTGGGGAGTTATACTAAGGTGTGACTTAGCAGAGAAAAATAGCCTAAGATACTCTGCCTACTTTCTCTTGCAAGTCAACAAGACAAAGGTCTGTTCTTCACACCAGTTCCACAACCGACAAAGAGATGCTCTGACCTGTAGCTGTTACTCAAATGAGGTTATGAATGCTGCGAGCAGCTCATTTATTGTTCTGGTGGATGCACTATCTAACCATGATCTAACTCAACTAACCGTTATTTAACTCAGACACTCTTTGCTTAATTTGTGATCTTACCACATTTAAGAGGCAGCATTTTTGAGAGCAGGGAGGTGAGACTGGGTAACTTCTGCAGCCTGATCCTAGCTGATACAAAATTCCCCTGTGTGGCTTTGGGCAAGTTCTCTAGTTTTCTCTGCCTCAGTTCCCCTTTGCTAAAACAAAGATGATCTTGCTTACTGAGTCCAGACAACTGTTAGGATTACCTAGTTAACACTTTTAAGGGGATCTAAAGCAGTAAAAAATTCAGTGTGTTATCTAGCCCTCTTCCCCCACAAATTGTGGCTTAAAATAGCAATCCATTTTACCTGGGAGCTAGGGAGGTGCAAGCAGATTTATGAACTGTCCTGAAGGAACACGTGAATGGCTGTCAGTAAAACCAGTAGCATTCAAACTGTCAGCAGCAGTCAGACCTTGTTTAAAAGGGTAAGGAAGCCAAGTGGCAATGTATTGGATAGGTGGAGTTGTTGCAACAGACCTATTCTAGCATTTTCATTAGCTGTGTAGCAAATGGCTGCTATCTTCCTCTGTGTTATCCATTAGCCTTCTTCTGGGCTCCTCTACCGCTTACGCTAAATCTACCTATGCCCTAACTTGTTCAATTTACCATTGTTTGTATCCTTATTGTGTTACTTGACTTCCTCCCCTACTCCAGCTCTGAGAACCATGGGATCACAATTCAGCTCCTGTACCATCTTTTTTTTTTTCCTTGGCCTTTCTTTGGAAACAGACGCTGCATAGAAAGGAGGCTAGCGTTCATTCTCCCCCCTTGTGTGTGTGTGCTGTTCATGCTGCATACCCCTACGTGACACTCCAGGAGGCTTCATGGTCAGTGTTCACCTTCGCACCTGCATCTTTAGCGCATGGCCACCCAAAACATGTAACTCATCCTTTTCCCCTGTGTTCTCACAAATTGCTTCCAAATGCCTAAACTCTCTTAACCTTTGATCACACATCTCTGTGTATGCTTAACTTTCTATTTAATGGTGTTGGTGCCTTTTATCATCACAAAAAACACTGATAAAATTACCTTTACCCTTCCTCACACGATAATCCCAAGCAAACATAGCATAAAGGTTATGCACTCACCTTAACACTCATTACTTTACAGCAGCTGTATAAAATGAGTTGTGAAATTTATCTTCTAGCTTTCATTAAATGTTTTCAAATGCTTTAATCACAGACACATAATTGAAAGCAAGTTTTTTTCACTGACTTGAAAGGGATCCTTATCAGAACTGAGATTGGAGGAATTTCTGGCTTCCTTTTTTGTTTTTCCATACTCAGACTTGCTTAAGGTCCAACCTAGAGGTTGTGATTTGCAATGTTTTAATTTCAAGAGCACCTGAATGAATGCACTGCAATGCAGGCCACCTCCTGCCCCTGGCTGATAGCTCCCAGATGCCTACCTAGACACCACACCTAGATTAGGCATGTTACAGCTATTGGTCTGAGCCAGAGGTGGGGAAGAAATTCTTAATTTTAAAAGCTCAGAAAAAGCAAAAAAAATAAATTTGTAACAATAAGACCCAGACATCCTACTGCATTCACATGAGCTGTAACTCAGGAAAGCTCTTAGGCACGTATTTAAGATCAAGTATGTCCAATTTTGCTCTGAAAAGGGTTCTGTGTAAGCAAGTGACTTCTGGAATGAGACCTCCATGACGGTACATAGTAAAAGGACACGTCTTTGCTGCCAAGTCTGAAGTCCGCTTGACAATCACCATGGTACATTTTATTGCTGAAAAATGTCAGATGAAGATCACAACAAATATTAAATACCTACCCAAAAGCATAACAGCTAGTGATACCTGCAAAATCAGGGCCACACTGATGTTTACAAGATATATTTAACAGGCACTTCAGAGACGCAACAGATGCCAGACCAACAGTGATGGGTGAAGGCTCTTGCTGTGCCCCAGCAGCTGCCTTCGCTGGACCTATAGAGACCACCACTTCTCTATACACTCCATCTGTTTCCGAATGCGCTGTCCATGCTACAGCACATGGATCTGCTCTTCCATGCCACAGATCCCACCCACCAAGGCATGCCCCTCGCAGAACCGCTACAGAAAACATAAGCAGTAATGCTCATTTGTCTCATTTTGTAATTAAAGTGTTTTCCACAGCAATTCACAAAGATTCATTACCAACTCAAAATATTTTATTTTCCAGTTTTGAAGCTGCTTGAACTCACAGCCAACCATTCCCAATGCCATTATGAAATTAAGTACTGCTCTGCAGGACTACAAATGTACCTGTGGCCTAGACTACATTGATATAAAGCAACATTAGGAATATGCTAATAGCCATAATGTTAAAATACATTAAGATTTCCCATGTTACAAATATGTTAGCTGATCCCAGTTAATTCTACTGACACACTCTAATGCAGAGTGAAAATTTTCAGCTAAATTATTTTTCAAGGGAAAAGTGGAGATTCTCTCACATTAGTGAGTTCAAGAATCTGTATTAATTTCCCAGACTGCCTGCTGAGAAAAAAATTAAATATAAAAATAATTTCAAACACTTCAAACCAAAAATAATTCAAATTTTCTACTATAATGGAATCCTTCAATTGTTAAAGAAAATATTATTTCTGACCTCAATCAGAAAGAAGAAAACATTTTGTTTAATTTAACGCCCTCTTCTACTTCCAGATGGTTCACTAGCTGTTGACAGAATATTTCATTTTCCACTAACTCCCAGACTGAGAGTATTTTTTTAATTCCTTGTAAACTAAAAATAAAGCCCCACTATCTGCCTAGCTTTGCTCTGATGATAAGCTATGTTTGATACAATATAGGTAAAAGATGTTATTAACATATTTTCCAACATTTTCCCAGCCTACATACGGAATAAGCATTCTTGCTGCGTGGATTGGGTATTTACTTCTAGGGATCCGAGTAAATGAGGATAGACAAGTGCTAGTATATGGCGCTGCACCTCCCGTCCCAACAAACAAAACATCCAAATGCTTACTAAACACAGTATCATTTTATAAATTATAATGAGCTAAACCAAAGCAATTAGGTTCATCCAAGAACGTCAGGATCATTTGCAAAAAGTAAAAACTGGTTTATGCAAAACAGAGCAATGGGTGTGAATTGAAAAGATCCTGTAATAGTTGATGTCCTACTGAATGCCAGGGCAGGTCAGACTTGGGGTGAAGAAGCTGGGGAGGTAAGGATTTTTTGAAAAAGATTCATTTCGATAGCTCTTATCCCCACAGACATCTTTATCACAAGGATCCTGAGTATCATTATTCCCATTTTCCAAGCAGAGAACCAAAGCACCACGTATCATCGCAGAGCAGTGTCAGGAGACATCTCAGACTCTAACTCCTACCTTCTTTTTCCAGGCCAGTGACAGAGAATCTGCCATTCCTAGGAAGAACATCTACCAGTGACGTATTTACAAACACCAACTGTGTATTTACCAAGTTAGGAGGTGAATTGCCAAGGAACGTAAAAGGTCTTGCCCTAAAGAGATCATCATTTATGTAGGTGGAGAGCCCAGACAGGTTTGGGGATTTCAGAACAAACATATGCAAATGCATTCATTGATCAGAATTAGGTATGGTAGGCATAGAGTGAGAGCTGATAAATTTTAATGGAAGAAGGATGGGAAAATGCTGTGTTGGACATATGACAGTAATCCAGGGTGAAATAAGATTTAAAAAGTCAAAAGAGATGAACAAGAATGACTCTGGGTTAACTCTAAATCACAGCCATTCTAATACCTAAAAAATAAAAATAAATCACATTGTGAGACAGTTTGGCTACCATCAAGTGCTCAATAACAGCATAAAAGTACATGGTATGAAATCTTACTAAATTACATGGTATGAAAACCCTCACACCATGTATGTATTACTGGAGAATAAACGGGGTTATCTTTCCACTAGTGGTCCTTTCAGTACTACAGCTCACAGGCATTTATGTCAGAAGTTGTTCTGACATGGACAGTGGCTATTTGTGGTGCAAGAATATACAAGCTCCTGAAGCTGAGCTTCCAGCTCCTGCAGAATAGGAGCACCAGGGCTTCTAAATCCTTGGCAATCCATCTTCACTAACTGCACCATTTAGGATAATCTTAGAAGTCTGCTTGTTGTCCCCAGCTTCTTCAGCTGTACACTCCGGAGGTTCTAGGTCATCGTATCTCCTCCGATAGACCACCCTTGAGATTACGGTTATCAGAAACATTTCCATGATGAGGAGCTGCTGGGTTATATCTGCCAAAAAAAAGGGGGACAAAGAAAAGCCCCCAAAAAGGGGAAATGACTATCAGACACAAAGTGAATACCTGGCTTATAAATTTTCATCTGTGCAAAAGGAACAAACTTCACCATCCTGTCCCCATTACAGAGTGTCTCTCACACTCGACAATAAAATCAGTTACAGAATTACAGTATTGCCCATCAATAAATTATGCATTCAAAATGCAAGAAATTTAACAGTAATTATGCATGTTGATTTCTTGTTCTCTCATTTCTGATTCCAACTCTTCTCATTATCAAGTTTTCCTCTGTGACTATGACAGCTATAAAATTTTTGATAGTTTTTTAAGTAAAAGCTGAGATTCTCCAAAAGCTACATGATCCCAGGAAATTAATATTTTGGGAAAACGCCAGATACTGCAGTTAGCAATGCTGAACTGGCACCTTTATAAGTAAACGAACAACATTCTTCCCAAAAGAACTTACATGCTCCTCTTGCTGAAGAGGAGAGCGGTGGAGCACAGGGAATAATTCTTTGCATGGCCAAGATGTTGATAATAGCTGCCTGCAAGTGGTTCAGAATGAGGATAAACTGCACCAGAAAAAGAAAACAGGTGCCTTAGCTACCAGGAAAAGGCTTATAGTTCACACAACAATTCTGCTTTCATAACAGGCCCTCTTTTGCCTCATTCCTCCTTTCTTGCCCTCCCTCTCCTCCCATCTACCAGCACGCTGCCTGCCATTCTGCAGAATTCATCTTGAGGTCAGGATGATATTGCTCTGAATGTGAGTGTTAAATTAAACCTCTGTTTGAAAAGTGTTTCTTCTCAGCCATTCATTTGGGAGGTACAATATACAGAGAGCTCCCAGCTGGGATTTTAAACAATACTGAGCTCTGAGTAATAGGTAACAATGTTTTAAAAACTTCCTGTTAATCTAACCGATGAGCTTATGGTCTCCCTTGGTGGAGGAAGGACTCAAAGAACGTTTTTTCTGTTGTCTCCTCTTTTTGCCACAGCAGGGAGATGTGGTGCTCCCCAAGTTATATGGGACTGGCTTCTTTGCCAGAAGGGATGAAGGACTATTTGCAGCTTGGCTTCAGCAACAATCACTTACACATTATACTACCTGCTATTCGCTGAGCTGGGCCTTTGCTGCCTCGGACACACCAAAGTGTCTCTCTAGCTGCTAGCGTAACTGCGTGAGTATTAACCCTCGCATTAACAGAGTTTGCCATCCTAAACCTGGATTCACCCTAATGCAGCTTTGCAGGTGTGACTATCCAGTTTATTGCATTTATAAGTGCTTAATAATTTACTTAACAGAAACCTTAGTGCACCAGCCTTTCTATGTGTCCTGTTCAAGAAGGATGCATATCCAAGGATTCTGCTGTACTCTGTTCAGGGTGATGTGGAAGAAGGTGGCCCTGTCCCTGGGCTTTTTCAATCTAACCTATCTGGTTCTGCTCCTTACTATTAAATGATTCTCAGCCAGTATTTTCATTATTATCTAACTCTGAAGTGCAGAATGGCCAAGAAAAATCTTGTCAAAACAGAACATTGTGACATGCTGAAACAGTTCAAACAACAGCCACCCACACAATGCTCCACATCCTCTTCTAGTTTTTAAAAGTACACACCAGCATTTTAGCATTGTGTTTCAGGATGCTGCATCTACAAAGCTTCCTTCAAGCCCTGCAGAAGCTGCTGTTTTGATTTCAGTTACCTAAAGGTGAATGGATTTTACGCAGCTTTCACATCTCCAGCACTCCTGAGAGACTAGAGGTAAATTGGCTCAAGCTGAAACTGAACAGCAGCCAAGGAGAGTCCTTCAAAGGGATGCAGCTTTAATCAGGTAAAAATAGGCCTTTGCACAGTGCATTTAATGGGAAAAAAAATACTACAACTTTTCAACAAAGGACCAAGAACCAGAGAGACAGTGGTATATCAGCAGCTAAGAGAAATTCTTTTCAGAAATATTAAACTTCTCACCTGATAAAGAGCAAACTTTGGGATGATCTTCTTACAGATAAGGAGAGTCCTAACTTGTTGAAACATGATTCCAACTGGCCACAGAGCAATAATGGTGAGGACACCAATGAAGCAGCTAATCCATATTGCAGCTCCTTTGGGAGATAACTGAGAAGCAAATCAAACAAGCATACCTATAAAACTTTACAGTGCATTTTACTATTTCCAGGAAGAAGTTGTGAACTGGATGAAGCAGACATTAAAATGCTTGTTTCTATCTCCATGAAAGCTGATGGCGGCAGCAGTTGCTGGGGTTTGCATGGGGAAACCGCACAGTACCAACTGGAGTGTTAGCACAGTGCTCTCGCCCAGCAGGCACGGACGTGTAAATCTGTTCAGCCTGGGAAGGTAACAAGTGACACAACCCCTCAATGTGACCCCAGCAACACCTGGGAATGCTCAGCAGCTCACAAGAGCATATTCAGCATGACATCTCAGAGGGGTCATTTATTTTATACCATGAAACAAGAAAAAAAAGTATTACTTTTAATCTGAGTGATCCAAGAGGTGCAAAATTATTAGCAGATACAGACTTCTTCATCACCTTGCAGCTTACATGGTACAAAGCAGCAGTACAGTATTATCTTTTCTACTTTGCACAGATATAAAAATCACCATGATTTGCAGAAAAACATAGAATTAGGCTTCCTGTTTACATGCCAGTACATACAGTTGTTTCTTAAGGCTGTACCTTACAAAACACAGGGCAGGTACATCCCACAGGGCAACCTGCAGTCCTGCTATTCTAACCATACAAGCTGGCAAACATACTGGAGCATAATCTGATGCCCAACCCACCCTGCTGCCCAGTTTCTTTCCAAGAGAAGCTAGGAAATGGAGAGTCTGGGGGAAGGCAGAAATTATATGATTCAGGGTCTCAAAAGAATACAGTAAGTATTGGAAGTGCTCCCAGATTTCACAGTCTGGTCATAGGCTAAGACACTAACATCAACCCTAAAACCTATGGATTTTGTGGACCATCTCTGACTAAAATATTTACTTACGTTGGAAAGGGTGTAATTGCCATTACTCCAAAGCACTATTGATAAAAACATGAGCACGGGCCGAAAGAAAGCAAACTGAAAGGTGCCCAGCTTCAGCCAAAAGAGGGTTCGCCTGGCCAAAAAAAAAAAAACAATAAAAAGATAAAAAAAAATTACATAGGCCAAAATCTTATTAGCAACCTTAATAACATTTTTTGGATACTGTCAACTGCAAAACTTTTCCACTCCTGTAGCATGTGGCTAAAATCTGGGGAGGAACAGCTTCAAGATTAGAAAATCTTTCCAAGAATTACCCAGCATTTATTTAGTAAAGTCTCTACAAAAACAGTACTTTTCCTGCTCTGCAGCAATCACATACTAACCAAAGCTGGGCAAAACGTGATGTCTTTCTCTGCCCTGAAGCTAACCAGAGAGCCAGCAGCAACATAACCAGTTTCTGAACAATAATGCCACTTGCTCTTGCCTTGTTGCCTTACTATTTCAGTTTTCCGATGAAATTGGGCAATTTAGCCTTCCTCCTCAGACACTTCCTAGTCCTGTGGCAGATCAAGAAAGGGAATCATATAGACCTAGTTGAAAGGACTGGTAGTTTTTCAATGCATCATGAATACTACCATGTAAGCATCTGGTTTTGCTCCTCTCTACTCTAGCAGGAGAAAGAAACTATCTTTTACTTGGCCAACTGCACAAGACCAGTACGACAGCTCAGGATTTCCTTACTTCTGTCAGTATAAACTGTGTCCAGAACACAGCCCATACACAGTAACCTGGCCAGACAGCATGAACGGTCACCAGGAAAGGGGCAGATGCACTTGTTAACAGAGGACATGAAAGCTGACTGACCTGAACTCTCCTTCACTCTTCACAGGACAAGCTGTGGCTGCTATGGCTGGCTAACGTTTTAGTCTATCACTGTGTATTTCCCATACTGTTAACATTGTAGCTCCTTCACTGTAGCTCCTTGGGCGCTTGAGACTGCCACGGGAGATGGCTCAGCACACAACAGGCTGCCATTTAGTATATTACAGGATATAGCCATGATCCAGGAATTACAGGAATTGCTCAATTAATATAGCTAATAACCACAGGGTTATGAACAGCAGAAACACATGTGGAAGGGCCTACAACTGGCCAGCCATTTAGACTGTGTGCCTTTTCAAATATTTATTATTCCCAAAGGGTTTTAAAGAATAATATGACAAACAGTGCAGTCACTGCTATGCCAGGAGTTGTCTTCCTTGTGAACGCAGGTCTATCTTTCTTAACCATCAGACACCTTCTGCCACATCTCTCCCCACTGTATGGCTTGTTACTTTGCCCCATCAGTCTACTGTACATTGTTAGCTTTCCCAGGACTACTCAATAGTATCTGGCTTTTTAAAAGAATGAATCCCTCCCTTGGAGTAGCTCCCTGTTTCCCCAGAAGATACCTACAGGAAGAATATGAGACTGACCTTTCTCCGGTATAGCTTGCCCATATTTAAAAAAAATTATACCCTGTAATGGGAAAAGGCTAGAAGTCAGAAGCAGAGACAGCAGATGAGTTTCCCAGTGCTACAGATGCTGGAGAAGGAGCCTAAGCCCTCTGCAGAGCAAAAAGCCTTTTTTTTAGACAGCTGTCCTTCCTCCCAGCAGTAGTAGGCACTATCTAGCTCCTGAAAGGTATTAATATTGGCTGATATCATCCTGAGTAAGCTGTCACTGGACCTACCAATAGGAGGGCAGAGTAGAAGATCCTCTCCCAAGCTCTCAGCTACCACAACCTATACAGAGGGTGACAGACGCGGAAAGAAAAACAAATATACTCGTGACACGTTAGATCTATAGCACAGCTCTGTCCCATGGCATTTGTTCAGCTCTGACTGCTGAAATGAGCCTGAACCAATGCCCATGAAAATTACTAGGAGTCATTTAGATCCATGTCAGTAGTTGCTGATTTTACGTCATTGTATTACATCCATTTTTGGAGGTATGTTTTTCAATTGGTTTACTACCTATTCTTGGTGCCCCCTCCATGTAAATAATTACTGTTATTCCATTAAAATAAAATGATGGAAAAAAGAGTTTAAATTCTAATACCGAATGAGGCAGTTTAAGGAAGAATTATTACAATTATTACAATAAAGTCCCTCTGACTCTAATAACCAGGCCCTTATAGAAAAGTCTCTGTCTTGCACATTCAGTCCTTCAGCTTTTGCTTTTAACGAGAGAAACATTTTCATACTCTGTGCCAGTAGGAAAGCCCTGGGAAATACATGAGGCTTCCAGGCTGTGGCACGGCATGTAAATGACAGGGTGACGCTAGCCAGAGGAGGGGCCCCACCAGGCAGTGCTCAAAGGAGGCAGGGTTTCTGTTACAGTATATTGGCTCCTGTAGGTGCAGCTCTCTATCCTCACCCTACTTCTCAAAGGTGCTTTAATACTAAGTTTAGTAGAAGAAGATATTCGCTTTTGCCTCACCAGACCGCCATTTCATTGAGATCAAAGCTTTCCAGGAATTACATCTATTTTTTGTTCTAAAAATTATTTTAATTTGAAGTAGTTTTAAAGTCAAAATCGGAATGAAACATTTCAGTTTCATCTAAGTAAGAGAAATTTTCTTCCAAGATAGCCTCAATTTGAAAATTCTGCTTGTGAAAAATATCCAATTTGGAGACATTCGTTCCCTTCTGGAATGAAAAGAAACTGAAATTTCAATTACTAGGTTTTCTAGAGTAGAAATGCCTCCTTCCACACACTACTGCTTACTATAGAAATGGTTTCTTGGAAGAGAACAGGATTAGTTGGGGAGATACCACAGTGCTCAACATTACTATGAGTGGGAACACTGCACTGGGTTAAACTGAGAGAGCTCATGCTCTCGACTCTTATGCAAAATTCTGCATTATAAAAACAAAATAAATTAGTGGTGGTGTACAGCCCCAAAGTGATGGCACTGTTTAAAAGAGACTGACTTTCGGGAAGCAGGGAGGCCCTTTGCTGTAAGCCTGGCCTTGCCAAGTTGGCTGAATTCCAGGAGCCATTTTCCAGCTGGGAAATCTTAAAGGGCAACTCACCTAGTGATGCGCACACGAGGGAGGCAAAGGCAGCAGCAGCAGCAGGGACCGGTGCTGATCTTGAAGTGACCATTTTCAAACCGCCTGAGGAGCAGCTTTTGACCTCCGCACTCTTTAATCATCATCAGCAGGAACTTGTGGATAACTATGGCAAAAAATCTAAGAGAGGAAGAAAATGCCAGCTTGAACTTGCCTGTGTGTCTCTTGCATGCCAGTGCCGCGTTCTGTCCAGGGTTTTTACACCTTGCGCTTTGCAATCAACAGAAATTCTAGCACTAGCAGTGAAAAACCTTCAGTTTTCCATCACCTTGGAGGACCAGAACTGCCCTAACCTCACCAAAAGAGGAATAAACTGAGGCACAGAGTAGCTGTGCAATTTCCCAAAGCCACGCTGGTGGCTGGTGGCAGAGTCAATGTTAAAGCACAGGCTTTTCTGGCCCAAGTCATTATGGCCATATTTTTTCTATCTGTTACCTAGTCCTGACTGGTCTAAACTTTTCACAACAAGTCCTATTCCTCCTTTAAAAAAAAACACCGACCGACCAACAACAACAAACATGGCTAGGTTCATATATACATATATATATATATATATATATATATAGCTATCATTGTGTGTGCTGCCCCAGTCAGGGTGTGGTTCCTCTGCAACCAAAGTTGATCCAAGCAGTGACTGCTGCAACCCCACCTCTCCCTCCTTCACCAGCTACACATTCTCAACACTTCCCGGGAACTAAAGACTGTGCAGCCGCCCTTTCCTCCCTTTCCCAAACTGATTTAGGGAACTGATTCACTGAAATCCAACCCCACCAAATAAAAGAGGCCCTCTTCAGCTGCACTGCCTCCTTGAAGGAACTTGCTGTGCAGCTGGAGACTGTGAGTGGTAGTGGATGCAAGTGAGGGGACAAGGAACCTGCAGCTTGGGCAAGGGAGGAGGGAGGATTCAGATAGGCTTAAAGTGCCACAGGACTGGATCTTTGGAAGTTTTTGGTAATCTGCACTACCTGCACAAATTGCTGCATGCTTACAGTGTTCCCTGCTACTGTGTTTTCCCTCCTTTTTACTCTACTCTCTTAGTAAATGCAATGTGACAAGGGGTGAGGCTATTCATGAGAGCCTGTGATACTGTCCTGCAGTGGGTTCCCAAATCATCCCAAAATCAACTGTGGAGTGCCCGAGGCCACGGCGTCCCCCCACCTGGCTCTGCCTATGAGAGCTGCACCATCACCTCCAGAAAGCAAGGACCACATTTCTTCGTTCTTCTCTGTGCATGTCAGAGCTGTCATGCTCGTACAGAAAGTGCTTCCACAAGACAACTGTGGAACATTTTGACATTGATATACTCATCGGAGGTTCACTTGCCACCATTAATAATAGACCTCCATGGCTCATCATTAGTAAAAGCACAGAGAAGTCACAGGTCAGAGTCTCATTCCACATGACACGCAGAGAGAGGAAAGAAAGAGTACTGCTTCAAAGCTACTGTCAATCCGAGGGATCAATTACATGCAAGTCACAGATCTTTCATACTGAGGTTCCCACACTAGGGGACTGTAGCACTGGGAACTGCTTCAGCATTTTCCACCTCCCAGAAAAGAGCTGCCAAGAGATTTCAACTCAACCCAAAAATTACTAAATTGTTAAAGTCACAAAATGACTGTGTTTACCAAGAGCAGCAAATGTTTAAAGGGAAGAAATTCAGGGTTTGGGGCAATGTCTAGAAACAAGCAGAATACTCACACTGCTGCTGTGAAATCTGTAAACATCGCTGAGCGAGGAATCCACATGCCAATGCATGAAGTAGTAGCAATCACCTACAGAGAAAAGGAAGAGGGTTGTACGAAGGGCAGAGATAAAGCAGGTTCCTGTGGATTTTCAGGGAAACCCTATTTTCAACATTCAATTTTATCTCTTTTCCATGATAACTTACTGGAGCTGCAGCATTAATCCAAATTATGGCTGATGTTTTGGAGGAGGGGATTTTCCTGTAGATGTAGACTGCTTCCTCTATAAACACCAGATTGGCAATTAATGTCATCAGAGTCAAGATTGCAAAGAGAAGTCTCCCTGGTAGGTCAAGGCCTGCAGAGAGAGAAAAGAAAACAGACAGTTCTGATTTATTTCATAAGCATTCCAAACATTTAATGTAAAGACACCATCTCTGAAGGGCTTCTTAGCCCTATTCCTGCAAAGACTTGCACTCATCCTTAGCTACATAGATAGACCATTGACTCCACAGGATGCTTCAAATTCTTAAACTTGTTCGTGAGTAAATCTTTCCAGGATCCACAGACAGCATATGAAAAGAATATGCCTCCATGTTCTCAAAGGATTATGCAAAAGTCCCCTTCAGAAAGGTGGAGTTCCAGGACAAAGGCCCTTAGTTGAATGTAAATGCATAACAGAATATAAATAAATACATAATAAATAATATAAATAAATACAGTAAATACATATTCTGGGAACTTTTCCAGGCAGACTACAAGCAAAAATGTATTTACTCAGTGTTAGTTCTTTGCTTCTGTTGTATGTTCATAGGCACGTTTGTGCATAACTTCCTTAGGCATGCAAACTTTTTAGAGGCTCGGTAGAAGTTTGTGGGGCACACAGACAATGTAAGGATAAGCCCCTGATATATCTAGCGTGAGAGAAAACCTGATGCCTTCACTGAATTCTTTTTTTACTTCTCCCTTCAAGCTGGATATGGATATCAACATTTACCCACGGCTGATGGGTTTTATGTCTCCGTTGACACTGGGTATGGATATCAACTTTTACCCACAGCTGATGGCTGAGGTGTATTTTGTCCCAAGAAAGGTGCTTCCGGAGACAGAAGAAAGCACTGCAGTGGAGTCATGCTTAATTGAGGAGAAGTTCATGCTCATCGGTGGTACTAACTCCCACTGTGGCCGTAGCCTACCTAAAGGCACACCCGAGCAGTGCCTGCAGAGGTGACCCACTGCCCCAGCCTCTTTAACCTAACCTGCTTCCAAAAACCCCAACACTTCTAGACTTGGCAGGCAGAGCAGTCCACATCTCAGTGGACTTACACACCGTAGAACTCACCGCGGGGGAGCCTGAGACCAGGCGCAGGTCTATGGGCTGCTTCAGCGCTCGGTTCGGCAGGTACCGGGAGGCCCCGGCGCTCTCCGCCGACCACCCTGTTCTCTCACACCCCCACCCGCAGCCCTGGGCTGGGGGGGGCCGCACTGTCCTCCCTCCCTTCCCCGAAGCCAGAGGCAGCTCGGCCCCCTGCCAGGCGGAGGTCTGGCCGGGACGGGCGGCCGCCTGCCTCCGCCTGGGGGATTTCCTCGCCGGGGAAGGACGGCGGCGGGGCAGCCACCGCTGCGGGTGGCTGCTG